>CM061055.1:13105825-13440825 GCA_030762865.1 Paraleonurus japonicus | reverse complement strand
CTCGAGTCGAGGGTGCAGATTTTCAAAAATCTTCCTTTTTAATCCATTTGAGCAGAAAACAGAGCATAATCTTCCCCGTAGCAGTTACTTACAGTTTTTAGGGCGATTTCTGAGTTTCTTAGCTTAATTCTCCTTCTAGGTTGATTAGATTGTTAGATTTAGATAGATTTCCATTAATTGTTGATTAGATTGTACTTTTATCCATTAGTTTTCTCATTTCAAGTTGTAATTCAAGTGAAGTGAAGATTCCAATTGAAGATTCAAGCATTCAATATATTGATCATTTTTTGCTTAATTGGTGATGTTCTTCCTCTCTACTCATTTCAATTCCTTAGTTGTTGTGATTAGATTTGTGATTATGCAATTAGATTTTGTACCCATGGATTTTGCACTTTGCTCCATGGGCTAATCCATTTGTGCTTGAGATAATTGAAATTAAGGATGATTTGATTGCTTGTGCTTTGATTGTTGATGATTGTTGATCAATTGAGATAGTTAGTGCCCTAATTGTGATTCTAATTGTGCTTCATGTATTTTTTTTATCTCTTTAGATTAGTGTTTGATCACCCTAGCAATAGGCGAGAGTTGAGCTAATGTGATTAGGGATTAATCGGGTTATAATTGTGTATGATTGTATGAATTGGGTGCTTCTTAATTGAGAGATTAGTTGCACTAAGGATACTCACATTAGGCATTGTGTGATTAATGGAGACTTAATTACATGATGGTTCTATGCTTTCTATCTTAGTTGATTAGCAATTTGATGCAATCATAGCTTGTTGATCATTGATTCCTTGATGGATATTATCTCTTGCACCCCTATCCCCAATTGATTTTTGTTATTTGTTCTTGCCTACCACTTGTTTGATTATTTGCTTGTTGTGTTGTTTGATTTTAATTCTCGCATTTGTATTGTGTTTTTGGAGCCAAAACCGTATTTGCAACAATAGTCGTTGACAACTCATATTTCTAGGGACTCATGGCCATACTTTTCCCTTGGGTTCGATAACTTGGTTGTCTTAATATCGCTTACCCGAATTACCGCAATCATGGTTCTGTATAATTGGTGATCAATTGTATGAAAGATCATTTACATGTCCCTATTTAAGATGCTTATCTAACAGGGAAGGGAAGCATGTGTTGAAGGAGATGCATGAATGTTGTGCAGCGGATCACACAGGAGCCAGGGCACTGGCAAGGAGGACCTTGAGAGCCGGGTACTTCTGGCCAACCATGAATGAAGATGTGAAGGAACTGCTGAGGAAATGCGAAAGGTGTCAAAAACACAGCCCGTTGATACACCTTGCAGCTGAGGAGATGGGGGCTATGTATGCCCCGTGCCTTTTTGCCAAATGGGGAATGGACCTAGTTGGGCCCTTTCTCCTAGCTCGTGGCCAACGAAAGTTCCTGATTGTGGCTGTGGATTATTTCAGTAAATGGGTGGAAGCAGCCCCTTTAGCTAAAATTGATGAGCAAAACGTGATAAAATTCTTGTTGAAATTTATATGTTGCTGGTTTGGGGTTCCGAAGATCCTGGTGTCAGACAATGGGACCCAGTTCATTGGCGAGAAGGTCCAAGAATGGTGTAGAGCCCTGAAAATCCGTCAGAAGTTCACTTCGGTAGCACACCCCCAAGCTAATGGTCAAGTGGAAGTGACTAATCGCATTGTGGTTAATGGGATCAAAACACGATTGGAGGTTGTAGGGGGAGCATGGGTCGTTGAGTTAGACTTAATCTTATGGACCTATAGAACTACCTCGAAGACCACAACATGTGAATCCCCTTTTCGGTGAATTTATGGAGCTGATGTTGTGCTCTCTGCAGAAATAGGGATGAGCTCCCATCGGATTGAGCATTTCGATGAGGAGTCAAACCAGAACCTGATGAGGGAGAACTTGGACCTGCTGAAGGAAGAAAGAGAGGTAGCCAGGGTAAGAGCTGAGAGATACAAGGCCAGAATCAAAGCTCCCTACAATAAGCGAGTGATCCCTAGGACATTCGAAAAAGGGGACCTTGTATTGAGAAGAGGTGATGCTTTGAAACCAATCAAGAAATTGGAGCCCAATTGAAAAGGACCTTATAGGGTTACTAAATTATTGCCTGGGGGAGCATATATCCTAGAAGAAATGGACTGAACACTTGTGGCACGTCCTTGGAATGTCGTCAATTTGAAGAAGTTCTTCGTTTAGGAGTATTTCTTACTATTGTTCGTAGTTGATTTTGTTGCTTTTTGATTATTCGAACTATTGTACTTTCGCCCTCTTATGGGTTTCCCACTGGGTTTTACCATAAGAGGTTTTTTAAGGAGGCTGGCTTAGGTTCCCTCGGACCTATGTTGACACTGTCAATGGGGTATTTCAATTAATAAAAATTTCTTTTCCAATTTACGTTGAATGTTTACTTTATGAAAAAGGAGTAGAGTTTATCTGAGTTTATTCCCATTGAGAATGTATAACTCTCTATACATTATAATAATATGTATATGAGATCGGAGAATCCTTGATAAAACGAGCAGGCTCATTTCACTTAGGATTTTTTAAGGTTCAAGAAGGACCTTAAAAAGATTCTAAAGCTCAAAGAGAGCCCTGATATTGATTAAGTGAATACAAATATTCACTTGGGATTTTTTGAGGTTGAAGAATGACCTTAAAAAGATTCTAAGGCTCAGAGAGAGCCCTGATATTGATTAAGTGAATACAAATATTCACTTAAGGTTTTTTAAGGTTCAAGAATGACCTTAAAAAGATTATAAGGCTCAGAGAGAGACCTGATATTGATTAAGTGAATTTGAATATTTACTTAAGGTTTTTTAAGGTTCAAGAATGACCTTAAAAAGATTTTAAGGCTCAGAGAGAACCCTGATATTGATTAAGTGAATACGAATATTCACTTAGGATTTTTTAAGGTTCAAGAATGACCTTAAAAAGATTTTAAGGCTCAGAGAGAGCCCTGATATTGATTAAGTGGATACGAATGTTCACTTGGGATATTTTGAGGTTCAAGAATGACCTTAAAAAGATTCTAAGGCTTAGAGAGAGCCCTGATATTGATTAAGTGAATACGAATATTCACCTAAGGTTTTTTAAGGTTCAAGAATGACCTTAAAAAGATTCTAAGGCTCAGAGAGAGCCCTGATATTGATTAAGTGAATACGAATATTCACTTAGGATTTTTTTAAGGTTCAAGAATGACCTTAAAAAGATTCTAAGGCTCAGGGAGAACCCTGATATTGATTAAGTGAATACGAATATTTACTTAGGATTTTTTAAGATTCAAGAATGGCCTTAAAAAGATTCTAAGGCTCAGAGAGAGCCCTGATATTGATTAAAGTGAATACGAATATTTACTTAAGGCTTTTTAAGGTTGAAGAATGACCTTAAAAAAATTCTAAGGCTCAGAGAGAATCCTGATATCGATTAAGTGAATACGAATATTCACTTAGGGTTTTTTAAGGTTCATAAGAGAGCCTTAGATTTTTTTTATGAATTATTAAGTGAATAAGAATATTCACTTAAGGTTTTTTAAGGTTCATGAGAGAACCATAAAAATTTTTACGAATTATTAAGTAAATAATCAATCACTTAAGGTTTTTTATGGTTCATGAGAGAGCCTTAAAGTTTTTTAAGAATTTTTAAATGAAAACGAATATTCACTTAAGGTTTCCTAAGGTTCATGAGAGAGCCTTAAAATTTTTTACGAATTATTAAGTGAATAATCATTCACTTAAGGTTTTTTAAGATTCATGAGTGAGCCTTAAATTTTTTACGAATTATTAAGTGAATAATCATTAACTTAAGGTTTTTTAAGGATCATGAGAGAGCCTTAAAAATTTTTACGAATTATTAAGTGAATAATCATTCACTTAAGATTTTTTAAGGCTCATGAGAGAGCCTTAAAATTTTTTACGAATTATTAAGTGAATAATGATTCACTTAAGGTTTTTTAAGGTTCATGAGAGAGCCTTAATAGTTTTACGAATTATTAAGTGAATACAAATATTCACTTAAGGTTTTTTAAGGTTCATGAGAGAGCCTTAAATTGTTTTACGAATTATTAAGTGAATAATCATTCACTTAAGGTTTTTTAAGGTTCATGAGAGAGCCTTAAAATTTTGACGGATTATTAAGTGAATAATCATTCACTTAAGGTTTTTTAAGATTCATGAGAGAGCCTTAAAATTTTTTACGAATTGTAAAGTGAATAATCATTCACTTATGATTTTTTAAGGTTCAAGAGAGAGCCTACTCTACCCAGTCTAGCAGAAAAGAACTTTTTAATACAAGTTTGGCCAAAATAGTGCCATAAACAGAGGAAGTTTATCAAATTCCTGTGAACTAAGTGCATGAAGGGTATGTTATAGCGTAAAATGACATATATGAGGGCTTATGGGGACACAAACAGCCCCATAGAGGCCCATAAAAATAGCACAAAAGGCTTGCTGGGACACAAACAGCCCAGCAGAGGCCCACCAAGTCTCGTCACGGGTCACAAACAACCTGGACTAAGTAGAATATTGTTTAAAGCATCAAAAGTAAATTGTTCAGAGCAGCATAGAATAAAAAGAGTTCTGATTGGGAGAGGAGTTAACGGTTTCCTTTCCAGATTGATGGCTGGAGTCGCCACCTTCACTTACAACCTCTTTCTCTTCAGCAATGCCTGGGGGGTTGACAGGACCTTCGTTCAGGAGGATGGAGTAAGGAGGAGTATCCATGGGAAGTAAGCTAATAGGTGTGATCTTGGCATTTTGGAGCTGCTGGACAGCAGCGCTGATACTGGGAAGCCACCAGGGTTTATCAGGATTACCATCCCCATCACCTGGAAAGTTTGGAGTCTTTAAGGTCTGGAGGGGAGCCACTCGGTCATACTCTCCTTTAAACTCAGGGGCCTGGTGTTGGCTAACAGCTGTCAAAATCATGATCCGCAAAAAATGGGATATACTCACCCATGTCTACTAGGTAGCTCGGACTGCTCGTATAGGCCAATGGGAGAGGTAAAAAGAGCTCCTAGGCAGTATTTAATCCCATCTGTTTTGAGCTTTGACTCCGCCTCCTTCATCCGAGCTTGAGCTAGCTCCACCTCTTGAGTGGCAGCAGCAGCTTGCGAGCGCAGCTTCCGGCATTCCGCAATGAGTTGATCATGGTCCGAGGTAAGCTCTTGGGTCTTGAGCTTCTCTAAGTCTAGAAGGGATTCAAGGTCTTCCTTAGTCGTGGTCAGAGAATTGTATGAGGAAGTAGCCAGGTCGGAGAAAAGTACACCAAACTAGCATCAAGACAGAAGTAAGCACTAGAATAAACTTATCAAAAGCAGTAAATTTACAAGGAAGTCAAAAGATATACCTCAACAAAGGCTTCAGAGGCTCGGGTCAACTTATCTCCCAGGGGTAAGCCTGTCAGGGACCTGGCAGTCCCCGCGGAGACCCATCTCTGGCAGTCCCCGCGGAGACTCATTTTCTGTTGTTTCCTCCCAACCTCAAGACCAGGAGGGAGGGGGATGCCTTGAGAGCTGGTGGCCTTTCTAGAGGCTGAACGGGTTCTCTTTGAGATAGATGCAGAGGCAGGGATAGAAGTAACAGGGGCTGGTAATGCCTGATTAGGGTCAGTGCCGACCGGCGATGGCTGGGTGGTCGAAGATACCGCTGGCCTCCGAACGCACTTAGACATCAAGCTCATCTCTACAAAAAACGAGGGGAAAGAAAACACATAAACTTACAGCATGCATGAAAAGAAAACCATCATGCAATTAAGAGTACAAGTGCAGAATTATAAGGGGATTACCAAATTGGGATAAGAAGCGGGGGTTGTCACACAAAGTGGTGGAATTGAAAAGACCATGCCTTTTGGCATAGGTGTTGAGATACTTGATAACTCGATGGTTAAGGTCAGAGCTGGACAGGGGGTGGGGAGCTTTCCTAAGAGGGTTGCTAAAAACCCATTCCTCACTCAAGAAACTCCAAGGCTCAGGAGGGACAACGAAAAAATATTCTTGGGTCCAGTTGGGTTTACTGTCGTGAGGGTGGTTAAGAAAGGAGCAGAGCCTCTTGGTGCGAGCACTAGTATAAAAGAAGGAATGAAAAACTTTACAGTTATAATGGGTAAAAAAGAGCTCACTAGTGGGTTTACCGCCTGCCCTTTTATAAGAATATAAAAGGATATCGTCATGCGAAACCCATTGGGAGTGAATTGATTCAATGGAACACTAAATTGTTCAGAAATTTGGCAGAGATAGGGGAAAAGAGGAAATAGAAGGCCTGCACGCACTTGTTCCCCCCAGAAAGCCAAAGTTCGACCTTTAGTGTGATCGCGTCTTTCACTGGGAGTTGGGATGCATGTGGAGTAGCTAGGAAGGATCCACCCAAGGCGGTGAAACTCCTCTAAAGTCCCAGGGGATATTATCGAGGAGGTGCAAACCTGATTTAGGACGGGTTGGGTTTCAGGCGGAGAAGTAGGATTTGAGGGTGGATTCTTGAGGAACTAACCCTAATGTTGAGAAAAGGGGAAAATGTAATTACCTATAAGCTAAAGCATAGAATGGCGGAAACAAAGAAAGAGTACATGGATAAGAGAGGTGCTACAGGGAAAAAGTGTGCCTTGGACGTGGGAGTTCTGGAATAAGTTCTCTGGAAATGGCGAAGAAGAGCGAAGAGGGTGATAAATCCTAATAAATTTAAATAAGAGAAAGTGGGGGCAGATTCTCGCTATAGAGACGGGATATGAATGGTGCGGATCCCTTATTGGGCGGTTACGGGCGGCAGTGATGATATCCGCATGGACGCGTGACGTTTGATGGGACAGGACTTCACCCGGACTGGAAGCCGAAAAGTCTTTAAGCGGAAGAGTCCAAACACGTATTAAATTACTGATTTTTAATATACCATGCTACTCTCTCGGGCCCAACACGTCCCAAGAGAGTAGGGGGGAGTAGTTGATGTGGCATAAATGTAATTTGGGCCGAGTAGAGCCCAGGCGAGGTTAGAGGGCCGAAGAGTAAGCGAGAGCCCAATAAGGGGGCCCGGAGGAAGAAAAGGTATAATTAAGCCCAAGATCTCGGTATGGGCTCAAATGAGTGAGAATACAGTAGGTAGTTGAGATATTTTTCGAAAAAGGCTCTAGCGGTTAGCAATAAACCCATGAGATATGGATTAGCTGATAAGTAAGTTAAGACTCGGTCAAACAGAGCCGATACAGGGTATAGAGAAGAATCTAGAAGCAGTTGCCCTAGAGGAAGAGGAATGGAATGTGGGAAAAGGATGGAACGTGGGAGGAACACGATGAAGAGTGGGGAGTTTCATCAGAGGGTGGTGATAACCATCCTTTTCCAGGTATTACTTATATACGATCAGTACGTTGGTAAAAGGTATGAATTCACTTATCAACTTATCACACTTTGAGCACGACACTTTATCTTTATCATCACTTTACTAGCTAGCTCATATTAGCTCTTAGAGGTCCCTTACTGGGTATTAAGAGGCCTCCTTTTATATTCTTTCCAATCACTGACTTGAGCGTCGGAGTCCCTACGCCGGGGACCTCTCCGGCGTGTTTTGCAGGTATTCGGAGCTCGAGTATGGGTTCTTACAAGGGTATAATTCGTGTTCGAGATGTGATTCCACAAATCTCAGGTAAGGGGTTCGATTTTGCTAGCGTGACTTTATTGCACGCATCATTCTCTATCTGAATTTATAAAGCATACACGAATACCTTGAACATATAAATTCACGAATTTAAAATATAATATTACTATATTAATTTTTAGTTTTTGATATAAGAGCTAGCTAAACTATTCCACTATTTAATTGATAATCTAACTAAAATAATTATACTATGTGATACGACACAAATATGTTTTGGGCCGAGTTAAGTCCAAATAGGGGCAAGGGGCTAAGGAGCGGGCAAGAGCCCAAAGAGAGGCCCAGAGCGAGAGATGCACAGATAAGCCCAAAATATTAATATGGGGGCAGATTGGCGAGAATAGAGCAGGTAGTTAAGATAATTGTCGAAAAAGGTGCTAGCGGTTGACAACAAACCTACAAAAAAGGGATTAGTTGATAAGTAAGTTGAGACTTAGTCAAACAGAGCCGGAAAAGAGCATTGAGAAAGATCTAAAAGAGGATATTCCGAGAAAGAAGGAATGGGACGTGGAGGATGGAGGTAAATGTGGGAGGAACACGATGAAGAGTGGAGAGCTTCATCGGAGGGTGGAGATAACCGTCCTCTGCCAGGTACTATTTATGTATAATCAGTATGAAGAAGAAGGTACGAATTCACTTATCTACTTATCACACTTGAACACGTTGTACTATCTCTATTAACACTTATTCAGCTAGTTTATGTTAGCTCCGAGAGGTCCTTAACTGGGTATTTAGAAGCCTTCTTTCATATTCATTCCGATCACTAACTTGAGCGTCGGAGTCCCTATGCTGGGGACCCCTCCGGCGTGTTTTGCAGGTATTCGGAGCTCAGGTATGGGTTCAGATTGCACGGTTGTGTTCGACGAGTGATCTCATGAATCTCAGGTACGGGGTTCGATTCTTGTTAGCATGACTTTATTGCACGCATCAAGTGGCGCCGTCTATGGGAAACTTGAGTCTAAGACGTGAGTTTCCTTTATAATTGTGATTACTATGGCTGGAGGACAAGATGAATCCAAGAAGGATGGTGGAGGAAGAGGTCGGCCATCTTTGGTTGTCCCTTTTCCACCTCCTGCTGCTGGAACAGTAGCGAGAAGGAAAGTGATGTCGCCTCGCACGATGGTGGGTAGTAGCCCTGGCACAGAAAGGGCTCAGGCGTACTTCCCCACACCTAATCCGCAAAGGGAGGAGGCAAATGTGACTTCAGGAGCAAATTAGACTCTAGGTGGACCGGGAGTAAGCAGGGAAGAACCTCCTGCTCCACCTCTCGTCGGACAAGGTGAAGGCCCTGTGCCAGTGGTGATTCCTGGTATAGGGGTTTCAGTCCCTCAAGGACCTGGGCCCCTGAGGTACCGACGGCTCTCAGGGAGCAGATTGATGTCATAGTGAAGACCATGTTGGAAGCTATCCTTAGAGAAGGGATTCAGTTCCCTATGCCCCTGGAGGGAAACGAGAAGGAGGTTAACAGAGAATCAGTGTTGGTGTCGTCCCGAGCGTGTAGATCCGATGAAAGGGACAGAGCGAGGGCTCAGAAGCCTGCAGATGAGGTGATTTCGGGGCAGTTACCGAAAGAGCCAGAGGTAGAGATGCAGTGGAGCGTCCCGCCAAAGAGAAAGAATGTTGGGGATGCAATAGAAGGTAAGGGTGACTCTCATCCTGGGAACACAGGAGGCCAAATCTCAGCTCTCAAGAAGTAGATTGACAGTATGAGGAAACAGATGAATACTCGGGTTAGTGATTCTCGACCTGTGTCTGGTTCTCAATTTTCTAATGAGATTTTGCAGGATGAGTTACCCAAGAATTTCAAGCCCTTGAACTATGAGTACGATGGGACCTCGGATCATTATGAGCATTTGGTCCGGTTCGAGAATTCAGCCCTCTTGCATCGCTATAGTGAAGGAGTTAAATGCAGGGTCTTCCTAACCACGTTGGCTAAGGCTGCCCAGCAGTGGTTCAGTCAACTGGGACCTAACACTATCAGCTCGTTCGAAGAGTTCAGCAACTTATTTCTGCATCAGTTCGCTAGTGCACGAAGGCAACCAAGGATGACGCTGACATTATTTAACATGCAACAAGGGGAGAATGAGAGCTTGCAGGCCTTCCTGAAGAGGTTCAATCAAGCTGCCTTAGAGGTACCCTCAGCATCGGCCGAGGTAAAAATTAATGCCTTGACTAATGGTTTACGTGATAGGGATTTGTTCTCCTTTTTGGCAAAGAAGCTTGTTGATACGTTCGATGACCTGCTGCGAAGAGCCGAGAAGTATGTGACCTTGGAGGAAGTGAGGAAGGCCAAGAGGAACAAGGTCAAGCTATTGATAGGGAAGCCAAAGAAGAAGGGGACAGAGACTAAAGGCATAGCCCCAACAGCAGCTGCACCAGTGCGTGCACAATCTCGGAACAGGTTCGAGAAGTATACTCCATTAAAGATAGAGCCTGCAGAGGTCCTGGACGTAGCAGCAGATCATCCGGAGATGAAGTTCCCCTGATCGAGATCAAGGGGACCTATAAAGCCCAAAGTGGACAGGTTTTTTCGTTTTCATAACGAGTATGGACATGATACTAACCAATGTTTTCACTTGAAGTATGAGATTGAAAGGTTAATACAGGCAGGACACCTGAAGGAATTCATCTACAGAGACCGACAGCGCCCTTGAAGGTTCAAAAGGAAAGAATTTGAAGAGAAGGTGGAAGATATGCACCGAAGCTCACAAGACCATCCAGAGGAGCAACCACAGCCCAAGAGGGGTGCTATTCAGATGATAATAGGAGGTCCTGCGGAAGGAGATTAATTCAGGGCACGAAAGGCTGCTGTTTGGGCCCTGCATGTCGGACGGAGGTGTGAGCCAAGAGAGATAGGACGGATGATGTTCACTCCCTATATACAGTTCGGACCAGAGGATGGTGGAGAAACTCAGGGACCTCATAGCGATGGTTTAGTAATTACTACTGATATTGTTGGATATGATGTAGCTCGTATTTTTGTGGATACAGGAAGTTCAGCGGACATTATGTTTCTGGACTGTCTGAAGAGAATAAATCTGAACATGAGGCTAGAACCTGTTGATACGGCTCTATATGGGTTCACTGGAGGAGCTATTCAGCCGCTAGGACAGGTGATGATACAAGTGGGTCTAGGCACCCCTCCTCGAAGGAAGGTTATGATGGGGACGTTCTTGATCGTGGACGTGTCATCCTCGTACAATGTGATATTTGGAAGACCAATCATGAATACCTTCCAGGCGATAGTATCCACCTACCACATGAAGATGAAGTTTCCGGTGGAAGATGAAGTAGGAGAAGTAAAAGGGGACAAGTTTTAGTCTCGAAGATGCTATGTAGACTCTGTTAGGATGGCTGACAAGACGTACTTTAACCAGCTCAACAGGACCAGAGGACCTGATCCGGAGCAGAAGAAGTGTAAGGTCCTCTATGAAGAGGGAGATGGGCCCTCCAAGATTCAAGCTGAGGAGGAATTGATGTTGGTGGAGATATTTCCCAACAAAACTAGATTTACCACCAGAATGGGGACTCGGATGGAGCATCGAGTCGCTGAAGAGGTAATACGTTTGATAAGAGAAAATGCTAACCTATTTGCTTTCTCACCATTAGATATGAAGGGGATACCTCCTGAGGTGGCGATGCATTACCTTAATGCTGACCCTAAAGTAAGGCCGGTAAAGCAAAAGCTTCGACACTTTGGAGCTGAGAAGGACCTGATCATTAGAGGAGAAGTGGAGAAGCTGTTAAATGCAGGGCAAGTGAAGAAGATCGAGTTCCTAGAATGGTTGTTTAACGCTGTTCTGGTCCCTAAGGGGGGTGGCAGGTGGAGGATGTGTATCGACTTCCGTGATCTAAACAAAGCATGCCCTAAGGACCACTACCCATTGCCAAGAATTGATCAATTAGTGGACTCCACAGCTGGGTTCGAGTTGCTTAGCATGATGGATGCATATCAAGGATATCACTAGATACGGTTGTATCCGGGAGATATCCCAAAGGTCAGCTTTATTTTACCTTGTGGAACTTTTGGTTACGTGAAGATGCCCTTCGGTCTAATCAATGCAGGAGCTACCTATCAGCGCATGGCGGACAAGGTATTTCGAGAGCAGATAGGTAGGAACATGGAGGTGTATGTGGATGATATGTTGGTGAAGAGCCAGAGAGCCCCGGAACATGTGGCTGACCTAGACGAATTCTTTAAGGTAATACGAAGGAATGGAATCATGTTAAATCCTACTAAATGCTCTTTTAAAGTTAAACCAGGTAAATTTCTGGGATACATGGTGAATTAAAGAGGAATAGAGGTGAATCCGGAGAAGGTACGAGCAGTGCTGAACATGCAGCCCCCTAGGACCTTGAAGGAGCTCCAGACGCTGAATGGGAGGATAACATGTTAGGATGTATACTATAAGCCTAGCTTTTGTATGAACATCTTTTTTAGTATGAACATCCTTTTAATATGAGATTCATTATGATCAAAATACTTATTGTTTATGATTGTTATATATATCATTATTTTGTCCAGATTAATCTATACTGTAGATAACAAGGTGTGTGGTGTCACACAGAAGATCATGCTATCAGTTCCTTATAGATTATAAATAATAGCTCACAACCAAGATGGATTTGGACAAACCATTGGAACGGTTGTAGTGTAATTTGGTATTAGTCTATCTTGACTATAAAGTTACACTAGTACATTTTGTATGTATTGAGCAGGACCATATGAGGTTGTTCAATTTGTACTGACTATATAAAAGAACAAGACCTCTGTTGTTATGGATGTACGTCTTCTTAATCCCTATATAATAACGGGCACGTGTACTCAGTGTATGTTTCTTTGATTTGCAAATGGGTGAGATTTATTAAATCAATAGGCTCGGTGAATTGGGAGATAGCATTGTTTATATGGTGTGTTGTGGATCATAGAAGGAATCCGTGTCCTAATTATTTAGGATGATGATGTCCCCTTGAGGAGCTCATAAAGATTATTATGTAAACCCTGCAGGTGGATTTAATCCGACATAATAATAAAGATGAGTGGTACTACTCTTGGAATTAGATATAAATTAATTAAGTTGTCAGTAATTTAATTAATTTATGGACATTCGATATCTTAAATACCGGGAAATAAACGTACACATAATAAAGGAGCCTATATTTTAATCTGGGATTAGGACGGTAATTCAATTATAACTCTTTAGTGGACTGAGTTATAATTGATGGGCTTAAGTAAAGTGTTCGGACTGAACACAGGATATTTAGGCCCATCAGGAGGCCCGACCCTAATTCCTCCTTAGGGTCCCTGTTGTAGCCTATAAATAAACCCTAACATCAGAGCCTCCAGACGTGTGAAAAAAACGTGAGATCAGAGAGAGGCGGATTCTGATTCCTTGGAGGATCGTCGACCACTCGACGTCCAAGGGAAAGGGATATGAATACGGCAGAAGACCGTGAGGTTCGAGGCTCATCCTTCGATCGCAGTTCTGACCTTAGAACTGGTTCGTCTTCACCTATTACGGTGAATAAAGGTACAATTCTATCCGCTGCGTTTATGTGACTGCAATCCCGAATTAGATAATTTCATAGAGTCGGCGATCCGTGGTTCCAACAATTGATATCAGAGCCGTGTTTTCTGACTCTATGCAATTGATTTGGTTATTCATAGATCTGATTTATTAGGATTGCATGATTATTGTAAATCTATTATAATAGGGTTTCTTGATCTGTTATAATAGGGTTTCTTGATCTGGTATAATAGAGTTTCATGATCTGATATTGAATAGGATTGCATGATATTTGTAAATCTGTCATATTAGGGTTTGCATGATTATCATAAATCTGTTATATTAGGGATTCGATGTTAATCGTAGATCTATTTTTTTGGGTATGCGAATATTCTGATATTTTTTGAAGGAACCCTAAATCCAACTATTATGGTCAGCATGTATGTTTATGTATGTATTAAACCCTCGGACCTGTCGAGGTTTTTGTTTTGGGTTGGTGAATGATTGTAATAGTTATAACCACGGCGGTCTGTCGTGTAGGTTTTATTTCGATCTAGATGATGTATAGGATCGTTGGATAAAACTGTAATAGGAACATATTAGGATGGTCGATGGCGGAACCAGATCGATAGCGAAGAATCCCGTATTGCATGGCGATGCCCCGCACCTCGCGACCTGAGCGGGCAGGTCAATCCCCGTTTGGCAGGGTGCTGCCCCGCACCCCATTTGACGGCGAACATTCAAGAACATGGGAGCATGAAAGAGGCCATAATAGTTGGAATTTTATTTTCCATATTTATTCTTTCTCATATGTGTTATTGTGTTTAGCATGCTTTATGTGTTTCATATGTTATACATGTTAATATCCCTCATGTTAAATAACTAAGTGGGAGAGGGGTTATTTTTCAACAAATCCCATAGCCTCCATTTCTGGTTTGTAAGTGATGCATTCAAACATGAACGTTGGTTTTAAGTGCCTTCTTCCATATCGGATGTGTTTGTTTGCGGATCACTAGATCAAACTTCCTTATGGATAATTATAAGTAAGTTATTTAGGAGCGTGTTATCTTCTCCATCTGAAGAGGCACAAACCTAGGTAATTTACTTGGTATTAAGAAATGGTATACACTTAGATGCATATAATAGTATCCTCCCCATCGGAGTAAGTGTTGTTATTTGAATGGCTAAAGACAAACTAACTATTAATTTTTATTTTGTTTGACAAAATGATGAAATTAATGGGTAAAACCTTCTCTTACAAAAGATTGAATTAGTATACGTCCACACTATCGTGGCATACAAACTTCACGGTGTTTTGAGGTGTTGGTGAATTTAATTGTATTGTTTGAGGGAAACAATATTGATTTAAATTCTTAATTTTGATCATAAATTATGTGTTTCTCAGGATTTATCATGGCTTTCAATCCACTTGTTGTTATTCTTAAAGAAAACAAACTCACTGGTCCTAATTATATTGATTGGAAAAGAAACTTGGACATTGTCTTGATCAAAGAGTACAAGTTTGTGCTCACCGAGGTTTGTCCCGAAAACCCGATGAAAACTCTAGTGAAGAGGAGAAAGAGGCTTATAAGAAGTGGGTCAAGGCAGATGAGATGGCGCGGTGTTACATTTTGGCTTCTATGTCAAATGTGCTGCAACATCAAGCATCGAGCCATGACCTCTCGCTTATGAGATGATGCTCAATCTCAAAGAACTCTTCGGACACCGTAGTCGGGCTGCCGAGCAAGAGGCCATGAGAAACTTAATGACGACCACCATGACTGAGGGGACACCCGTAAGGGATCATATCCTCAAGATGATGGCTCATTTGAATGAGATGGAAGTCCTTGGAGCTGAAATTGATGGGGAAACCCAGGTCGATATCATTCTCCAGACGCCTAAGAGTTTTGAGCAGTTTTACCGAACTACAACATGAACAAAAGGTTGTATTCGATGGCGGAACTTCCGGCGTAACTCCAAGCGGCGAAAGGGTTATTTCGTCAAGCTTCTCAAGCTTATATTGCTGAAAATGTTTCTACATCTAAGCCAAAAGGCAAAGTGATGAAGAAAAAAAACAAGCTGGTTTGGCAAAGAAAGCAGGTGAACCAAAGAAAATTGGTCCACCAAGTGGCGTGAAGAAGCCTAAGGGCAAATGTTTTTGTGCAAGCGGCCAGACATTGGAAGGTAGATTGTCCCCATAAAAAGAAAAAGAAGGTATATCATATTCACTAACTATTGAAACATGTTTAGCGGTGTTATCTACCGGCACCGGTGTGTAGATACGGGAGCCACCGATCATGTCTGCAATTCTTTGCGGGGGTTCCGAGAAACCAGCAGCTTAGTGAGGGTGAGATTACCATCTACATGGGCGACGCTACGAAAGTAGCAAATTTGTTGCGATGGGAGATGTTTATTTATTTTTTGATAAGAATAAGACTTTGGTTTTGAGAAATTACGTACCTTGTTTTAGAAAGAACTTGATTTCAGTTTCTAAGTTATTTTTGGATGGATATTTTGTTTCTTTTGATAGCAAAGTGGTTGTCAAGAAAAATAGTGTTATTATCTTGTTCTGGACGTTGATTGGCAATTTATATACTCTTAATCCAATAACTCCCACAAAGCAACAAATGGAAATTAATAGTACATCTTCTAACTCAAATAAGCGAAAAGAACCTTCAAAAATGAACCAAACATATCTTTGGCATCTAAGATTAGGTCACATTAACTTGAGTAGGATTCAAAGGTTGATAGCCGATGGACCTTTGAGTTCATTGGAAGTGGAAAACTATCCGACCTACGAGTCCTGCTTGGAAGGAAAAATGACCAAAAGGCCTTTTAAAGCCAAGGGGTATAGAGCCAAAGAAGTGTTGGAATTGGTTCATTCTGATTTATGTGGTCCTATGTCTACTCAAGCAAGAGGTGGTTTCGAATATTTTGTCTCTTTTATAGATGATTATTCGAGATATGGATATATTTATTTGATGCGCCGCAAGTCTGAGTGCTTTGATAAATTCAAAGAGTACAAGGCTGATGTGGAGATGTGTCATGGTAAATATATCAAAACACTACGATCTGATTGTGGTGGCGAGTACCTCTTAGGAGAGTTTAGGAATTACTTATCAGAAGTTGGGATTCAATCCCAATTGTCTGCACCTGGTACACCCCAACAGAATGGTGTGGCGGAACGAAGGAATAGGACTCTCTTGGAAATGGTTAGATCGATGATGAGCTATTCGGAATTACCAAGTTCGTTTTGGGGGTATGCCCTGGAAACGGCAGCGTACATTCAGAACTTGGTTCCTTCAAAGACAGTATCTTCTACTCCCACAGAATTGTGGAATGGGCATAAGCCTAGTTTGAAACATATTCGGATTTGGGATAGTCCAGCACATGTGCTGAAAGGAGATGCTGATAAGTTGGAATCTCGTACAGAAGTTCGACTGTTTGTGGGCTATCCTAGAGGAACGAAAGGTGGTTTGTTTTATAGTCCTAAAGATCAGAGGGTAATTGTTAGCACAAATGCCCGATTTTTAGAAGAGGACTATGTAATGGACCACAAGCCCATAAGTAAAATTATTTTAGAAGAAATAAGGGGAGAAACTTCTATCTTAGTACCAAGAGTACAAGATGAGAAACCACATGGGTCAGCACCATCTGCTACTAATGATACACTATTACCACAAGTGCCTCGTCGTAGTGGGAGGGTTGTTAGACAACCTGATAGATTCATGTTTTTGGGAGAGTCTTCGGACTTAGTACCTGGTGAACACGAATCGGATCCCTAGAGCTACGACGAAGCACTCCAAGATAAAGATGCAGAATCTTGGGAAAAAGCAATGAAATCTGAATTAGAATCTATGGATTCTAATCAAGTGGGAGCTAGTAGAACCACCAAATGGTGTAAAAGTCATTGGCTGTAAGTGGGTCTACAAAAGAAAAAGAGGATCAGACGGGAAAGTAGAAACTTTCAAAGCAAGGCTTGTAGCGAAGGGGTACACTCAAAAAGAAGGAATCATTATGAGGAAACCTTTTCGCCGGTAGCCATGCTTAAGTCTATCCGGATTCTTTTGTCTATTGCTGCTCATATGAATTATGAGGTTTGGCAAATGGATGTCAAGACAGCTTTCCTTAATAGAAGTCTTGAAGAAAACATCTATATGAAGCAACCAGAAGGATTCATTGCAAAGGGCAAAGAGCATCTTGTGTGTAAGCTTAATCGGTCCATTTATGGGTTGAAACAAGCTTCGAGATCTTGGAACATCTGTTTTGATGAGGTAATCCAGTCTTATGGATTTATTCAATGTCCGGATGAGTCATGTGTATACAAGAAGAGTGACGGAAACGTGGTGGTATTTCTTGTACTATACGTAGATGACATCTTGCTCATTGGCAACAATGTCAAGGTGTTGTCAGACGTAAAGGTATGGTTGTCCAAGCAGTTTGATATGAAGGACTTGGGAGAAGTTGGACATATTCATGGGATCAAAGTTATAAGGGATCGCAAGAAAAGAATGTTATGCTTATCCCAAGCTTCATACATTGATACTATCTTGGCTCGTTTTAGCATGCAAAACTCCAAGAAAGGTTTTCTACCTTTTCGACATAGAGTACCTTTATCTAAAGAGATGTGTCCTAAGACACCAAAGGAGATAGAGGACATGAAGGCAGTTCCTTATGCTTCGGCTGTAGGAAGCCTAATGTATGCAATGCTATGTACGAGGCCAGATATTTGTTTTGTCGTGGGCATGGTTAGCAGATATCAAAGTAACCCAGGACAAGGATATTGGACTGCGGTAAAGCATATTTTAAAGTACCTGAAAAGGACTAGAAATTATATGTTGGTTTACCAAGCAGATACTTTACTTCCTGAGGGTTACACAGATTCTGATTTCCAGTCGGATAGGGACAACAGTAAATCTACCTCGGGTTATGTGTTTACCTTGGGAGGTGGAGCCATAGTATGGAGGAGTGTAAAGCAAAAATGCATTTCGGACTCCACCATGGAAGCTGAGTATGTGGTAGCCTCTGAGGCAGCCAAAGAAGCTGTATGGCTCAGAAACTTCTTGATGGACTTAGAAGTGATTCCTAGTTTGCCTAAAGCTATCACAATTTATTGTGATAACAGTGGTGTAGTGGCAAACTCGAAGGAACCACGAGCCCACAAAGCAAGCAAACACATTGAGCGCAAGTACCACCTGATACGAGACATCGTAAAACGAGGAGAAGTTGTTGTCGCCAAGATTGCATCAGCGGATAACCTAGCAGATCCTTTCACAAAGGCTCTTCCAGCGAAAGCTTTTGATGGGCATGTTGAAGGGATGGGAATCAGATGTATGGCAGCAATTATGGAAGCATAGTCTTTTAGTATAAGTGGGAGATTGTTAGGATGTATACTATAAGCCTAGCTTTTGTATGAACATCCTTTTAATATGAGATTCATTATTATCAAAATACTTATTGTTTATGATTGTTATATACTCCCTCCGTCCCACCATAAGAGTCCCACAACTTTTGGGCACAGGTTTTAAGAAATTGTGTATAATAATAATATAGTAAAAGTGATGTGATAGATAGAGAGATGAAAGGTAGTATAATAATAATATAGTATAAGTGATGTGATGGAGAGAGATGAAAAGATGTAATTAAATATATTAAATGAGTGGCATTTTTTGTAAATATAGAGATAGTATAGGGATAGTTATAAAAGTAGGGTATGGATATAAAAGGAATGGGACACTTTAGTGGGACGGACGAAAATGGAAATATGGGACTCTTATGGTGGGACGGAGGGAGTATATCATTATTTTGTCCAGATTAATCTATACTGTAGATAACATGGTGTGTGGTATCACACAGAAGATCATGCTATCAGTTCCTTATAGATTATAAATAATAGCTCACAACCAAGATGGATTTGGACAAATCATTGGAACGGTTGTAGTGTAATTTGGTATTAGTCTATCTTGACTATAAAGTTACACTAGTACATTTTGTATGTATTGAGCAGGACCATATGAGGTTGTTCAATTTGTACTGACTATATAAAAGAACAAGACCTCTGTTGTTATGGATGTACGTCTTCTTAATCCCTATATAATAACGGGCACGTGTACTCAGTGTATGTTTCTTTGATTTGCCAATGGGTGAGATTTATTAAATCAATAGGCTCGGTGAATTGGGAGATAGCATTATTTATATGGTGTGCTGTTGATTATAGAAGGAATCTGTGTCCTAATTATTTAGGATGATGATGTCCCCTTGAGGAGCTCATAAAGATTATTATGTAAACCCTGCAGGTGGATTTAATCCGACATAATAATAAAGATGAGTGGTACTACTCTTGGAATTAGATATAAATTAATTAAGTTGTCAGTAATTTAATTAATTTATGGACATTCGATATCTTAAACACGGGGAAATAAGCGTACACATAATAAAGGATCTCATATTGTAATATGGGATTAGGACGGTAATTCAATTATAACTCTTTAGTGGACTGAGTTATAATTGATGGGCTTAAGTAAAATGTTAGGACTAAACACAGGATATTTAGGCCCATCAGGAGGCCAGACCCTAATTCCTCCTTAGGGTCCCTGTTGTAGCCTATAAATAAACCCTAACATCTGAGCCTCCAGACGTGTGAAAAAAACGTGAGATCAGAGAGAGGCGGATTCTGATTCCTTGGAGGATCGTCGACCACTCGACGTCCAAGGGAAAGGGATATGAATACGGCAGAAGCCCATGAGGTTCGAGGCTCATCCTTCAATCGCAGTTCTGACCTTAGAACTGGTTCGTCTTCACCTATTACGGTGAATAAAGGTACAATTCTATCCGCTGCGTTTATGTGACTGCAATCCCGAATCAGATAATTTCATAGAGTCGGCGATCTGTGGTTCCAACATAACAGCCCTGAGCCGGTTCATAGCCAGATCAACAGAGAGGAGTTATCAGTTTTTTCGCATCCTCAGAAAAGGATCTAAATTCACTTTGGACGAGCGGTGCTTGGAGGCTTTTTAGGAGCTCAAAACCCATTTAGCTCAGCTCCCGACACTCACAAAGCCCTTACCAGGTGATATCTTGTATTTATATTTATCTGTAGGGGAGCACTCATTAAGCACAGTATTGATAAAGGAACAAGGTACTGAACATAAGCCAGTATACTATGTAAGCAAACTTATCCAAGATGTGGAAAGTAGGTACTCAGAGATCGAGAAGGCGGCTATGGCGGTTATGATTACAGCCAGGAGATTGAGGCCTTATTTTTTATCACATAAGATCGTTATTAGGACTAACTATCCGTTGAAGCAGGTTGTAGCTCGCACGGACCTGTCTGGGAGAATGGTAAAATGGGCCATTGAGTTGGGCGAGTATGATGTGGAGTTTGAGCCCAGAAGAGCCATCAAGGCCCAAGCCTTGTCGGATTTTATTCAAGAGGCTACACGGCCAGAGGAAACTGCACTTTGGAAGCTCTATGTTGACAGATCAACAACATTAATGGGTTTTGTAGCGGGTATTGTGATAATTGATCCTCAAGGATTAGAGACTCAGGTGGCTGTCAAGTTCCAGTTCCAGACTTCTAACAACGGTGCGGAGTATGAGGCGCTGATTAGAGGGGCTGAGATGGCAGCGGATTTGGGAGCTCAAGATATAATCATATTTTCTGACTCCCAGTTAGTGTCCCAACAAGTGAATGGGGATTGCAAAGCTAAAGATCCCAAGATGATAGCATATAAAGACCGAGTTAAAGAGCTGAAGAGTAGGTTCTATCGGTTCGAGGTCCAACAGATACCCAGAGAGGAGAAAATGAAGGCATATGGACTAGCAAAGCTCGCTAGCTCCTCACCAATAGGAGGATCAAGTATGATAACACTAGTCACAGCCGAAAGAGAGGCTATAGAGCCCGCCATAGGAGTTATTGACGATGCGGCAGACTGGAGAAGCGAAATCTGGAGGGCTTTAACTCAGGACCCTACTACAGAGTCTCGGAGAGATAAGCAATTTAGAATCAGAATCTGTATAATTGGTGATCAATTATATAAACGGTCTTTTACATGTCCCTATCTAAGATGTTTATCCAGCAGGGAGGGGAAGCATGTGTTAAAATAAATGCATGAGGGATGTGCAGCGGATCATGCAGAAGCTAGGGTGTTGGCACGAAGGACCCTAAGAGCTGGATACTTCTGGCCAACCATTAATGAGGACGCAAAGGACCAGGTGAAGAGGTGTGAAAGGTGTTAAAAGCACGGCCCGTTGATACACCTTCCCGCTAAGGAGATGGGAGCTATGTATGCCCCGTGCCCTTTTGCCAAATGGGGAATGGACCTGGTGGGGCCCTTTCCCCTAGCTCGTGGCCAACGAAAGTTCCTGATTATGGCGGTAGATTACTTTAGCAAATGGGTCGAGACAGCCCCTTTGGCTAGGATCGATGAACAGAATGTGATAAAATTCTTGTGGAAGTTTATATGTTGCAGGTTCGGAGTTCCAAGGATCCTTGTGTTGGACAATGGGACTCAATTCAATGGCGAGAAGGTCCAGGAATGGTGTAGAGCCTTGAAGATCTGCCAGAAGTTCACTTCGGTTGCACACCCTTAGGCTAATGGCCAAGTTGAAGTCACCAATCGGATCGTGGCTAATGGGATCAAAGCACGGTTGGAGATTGTAGGGGAAGCATGGGTCGATGAATTAGACTCAGTCTTTTGAGCCTATAGAACTACTTCGAGAGCCGCAACAGGTGAATCCCCTTTTCGGTTAATTTATGGAGCTGATGTTGTGCTGCCTGCAGAAATAGGGATGAGTTCCCATCGGATTGAGCATTTTAACGAGGAGGTGAACCAGAACCTGATGAAGGAGAACCTGGACCTACTCGAGGAAGAGAAGAGAGAGGCTACCAGAGTAAGAGCCGAGAGATACCATGCTAGGATCAAGGCAGCGTACAATAAGAGAGTGGTTTCCAGAGCGTTTGAAAAAGGAGATCTGGTGCTAAGGAGAGCCGATGCTTTGAAGCCGGTGAAGAAGCTGGAGCCCAACTAGGAGGGACCTTATAGGGTCGTACAAGTATTACCCGGGGGAGCATATATTCTAGAAGAGATGGAATGTCGCCAATTTGAAGAGGTTCTTCATTTAGGAGTACTTCTTATTATTGCTTTGTAGTTGATTTCGTAGCATTTATTTATTTGAATTATTGTACTTTCACCCTACTAATACTCTTTTTTCCCCTCCTATGGGTTTTCCACTGGGTTTTACCATAGGAGGTTTTTTAAGGAGGCTGGCTTAGGCTTTTTGGGGCCTATGTTGACATTGTCAATAGGGTATTTCAGTTAAGAAAAATTCTTTTTTTAGTTTACATTGAATTTTTACTTTATGAAAAAGGAGTGGATTTTGCATGGATTTGTTCGGATTCCAAATGAAAATGCATGATAAGCAATGAATAGTATGACTATAAAATGATTTTGATTAAGTGAATCCGAATATTCACTTAGGATTTTTTAAGGTTCAAGAATGAACTTAAAAAGGATTTGAAGGCTCAGATAGAGCCCTGATTTTGATTAAGTGAATCCGAATATTCACTTAGGATTTTTTAAGGTTCAAGAATGACCTTAAAAAGGATTTGAAGGCTCAGATAGAGCCCTGATTTTGATTAAGTGAATCCGAATATTCACTTAGGATTTTTTAAGGTTCAAGAATGACCTTAAAAAGGATTTGAAGGCTCAGATAGAGCCCTGGTTTTGATTAAGTGAATCCGAATATTCACTTAGGATTTTTTAAGGTTCAAGAATGACCTTAAAAAGGATTTGAAGGCTCAGATAGGGCCCTGATTTTGACTAAGTGAATCCAAATATTCACTTAGGATTTTTAAGGTTCAGGAATAACCTTAAAAAAGATTTGAAGGCTCAGATAGGGCCCTGATTTTGATTAAGTGAATCTGAATATTCACTTAAGATTTTTTAAGGTTCAGGAACAACCTTAAAAAGATTTCGAGGTCTGGAGAGAACCCTGATTCTGATTAAGTGAAAGTGAATAATCATTCACTTAAGGTTTTTTAAGGTTCCCGAAAGAGCCTTAAAGTTTTTTACAAGTTATTAAGTGAATAATCATTCACTTAAGATTTTTTAAAGTTCCTGAGAGAGCCTTAAAATTTTATACGGATTATTAAGTGAATAATCATTCACTTAAGATTTTTTAAGGTTCCCGAGAGAGCCTTAAATTTTTTACGAGTTATTAAGTGAATAATCATTCACTTAAGGTTTTTTAAGGTTCCCAAGAGAGCCTTAAAATTTTTTACGGATTATTAAGTGAATAATCATTCACTTAAGGTTTTTTAAGGTTCCCGAGAGAGCCTTAAATTTTTTACAAGTTATTAAGTGAATAATCATTCACTTAGGATTTTCTAAGGTTTAAGAGAGAGCCTACTCTATTCAGGCCAATAAGAAACAAATTTGTTCGGTAATGCCTACTCTATTCAGGTCAATAAGAAACAAATTTGTTTGGAAATAAGATGAGTTTTTCCAGAATATTAGAACGATTAAACATGGCAGAAGAAAGCAATTGCAAGTTAGACTTACAAGAAGAGTGCTATTTTTGGAGCGTGCAAAAGGGATTATAATCAAAAGCCTATTCAGGGTCTAATACTCAGCAAAATATAAGGGCTTATGGGGACACAAACAGCCCCGTAGAGGCCCCTAGCAATATCGCAAAAAGGCTTGTTGGGGGCACAAACAGCCCAACAGAGGCCCACCAGTTTGACCACGGGACACAAACAGCTCGGGTTAAGAAAAACATTGTTCAAAAACATAAAAAGTAAATTGTTCAGAATAACAAGAAGTAAAAAGAGTTCAGTTGGGAGGGGAATTAACAGTTTCCTTTTCAGAATGGCGGCTGGAATCGCCTCCTTCACTTTCAGCTTCTCTTCCTTCGGCAAGTCCGGCGGTGTTGACAGGATCTTCACTGGGGAGGATTGGGAAAGGAGGGGCACTTATAGGAAGCAGGCTGGTGGCACTGACCTTAGCATTTTGGAGCTTCCTAACAGCTGCGCTAATACAGGGAAGCCACCACGGCTCGTCTGGGTTGCCGTCCCCATCACCAGGGAAATTAGGAGGAGTCTTCAAGGTTTGAAGGGGAGCCTCACGATCATATTCTCCCTTGAAATCGGGAGCCTGGTGCTGGCATATAGCTGCTTCAAATCCGTGGTCCACAAAGAAGGGGATATACTCTCCTATATCCCCTAGATAGCTTGGGCTGCTCCTATACGCCTTCAGCCAAGAAGAGTGCAAATCCCCCAGGAATCCCTGCCCTAAAGGGGAAATGAAGAGGGCGTTCAAACAAACCTTGACCCCTTTGGCCTGAGACTCCGATTCTGCTTCTTTAACCCGTGTCTGCGCCAGCCTTGCCTCCTGGTTAGCAGCAGTAACTTGCGAATGCAGCTTCTTACACTCTTGCACCAGTTGGTCACGCACTGAGGTGAGCTCTTGAACCTTGAGTTTTTCCAAGTTTAGGAAGGACTCCATCTCCTCCATGGCTGTTGTGAGCGAGCTATAAGAGGTGGTGGCCAAATCTGAAAATAGAATGCCAAACTAGAACGAAACACATGGATTAATGATCAATTCCCATCATGAATGTATGAGTAATTGGAGAATGAAGGTTTACCTCGGCAAAAGCTTCAGAGGCGCGAACAATCTTTTCCGGGAGAGAAAGGCCAAGTAGCGATCGGGAGGTACCTGTGGAAACATACTTACGATAGAAGGAGGAGAGGGGATTCTCTTCCTCAGGATTTGACTCCAGGTCAACATGTGGAGTATATGGGGGATTGAATTTCTTCCCTTTGGAGCGTTTCCTTGCGGCTTCGCTACGAGCTGGAAGAAGGGTATCATGTGAGTGCATTGCTTTACCCGAAGCAGCCCTTGTCCTTTTAGAAACTGAAGAGGGGACTGGCATGGAGCTAGCAGGGGCTGGGGGAGCGCTTTCCTTATTAGGGGGAGTAGTGGGGAGCTGAGAATTGGTGGAACTAGTGGGCTTCCGGACACATTTTGACATCCAGCTCATTTCTGCAAAAAAGAAAGAGAACAGAGTTTAGTGTAAAATACTGAATATGTAGACACATATCTGTGATTATGATATCTAAAGAAACTAACAAAAGATTACCATCTTCAGAGTTTAAAGGTGTTTCGGGAGGATCAAAACCAAAATGGGATAGAAAACGGGGATTACTAGAGAGTTTGACAGAGTTAAAACGGCCTCACTTCTCTGCATGTTGATTCAGTCTACGAATAACTTGGTAATTTAGGTCGGAGTTTGACCGAGGGTGGGGAGCTTTCATCAGAGAATTTTTGAAGATCCATCCCTCGCGAGGAAAACCCCAAGGCTCGGGGGAACAACAAAGAAATATTCCTCAGCCCAATCAGGCGTGCTGTCGTGAGGACGAGTAAGGAAAGAGCACAAACCCCTGGCTCGAGCAGTGGTATAGAAGAAGGAGTGAAAAATTTTGCAATTAAAATGGGTGAAGAAGAGATCCCCAGTGGGTTCTCCTCCGGCCCCCTTTACCAGCATGAAGAAAGAAATCATCATGCGTAGGCCATTGGGGGTAAATTGATTTAGGGGAACCCTAAAGAGCTCGGAAATTCTATTGAGATAAGGGGAATTGGGAAACGGAGGCCCGCACGGATTTGCTCACCCCAAAAAGCTAGGGTTCGCCCTTCTGTTAAATGTGGCCTCTCATTCGCACCAGGTATACGTGCAGAAAAGTCGGGAGGGATCCACCCCCATCGGTGAAACTCCTCCAATATCCCTAAAGACATTCTCGAGGAGGAGGCGACTCTATCCTGAGGGATCTTAGGGTTTGGAGGGGGATCCATGGCTCTTTTTCGAAGAGAAAGAAAAATTATGGAAAGATGATGAGATAAAGAGTAGGGAGTAAAGAGTACCTGATGGAGAAGGGAGCGATAAGATGAAAGAGTACTCTGGAAGTGTGAGAACCTTGAAGATATTTTGCCTAAGGACAATGAGGGAGGAGAGTGAAAGAGATAAATTCGGAAATTTGAAATATAAACAAAGGGGAAAGCAGGTTCCTGTTCTAAGAAGGGAATATAAAAGGTGCAGTCTTCTTATTAGAAGGTCATGGGCGGCCTATTGATAGCAAAGTAAGACGCGTGACGTTTGATGGGACGGCTCTGCACTTGAACTTGAAGTCGAGAAGTCTCTTGGTTGAAGGGTCCTAGCAGGTATTCAGTTATCAATTTTAAATATATTCGGCTACTCTCCCGGGCCCTACACGTCCCAAGAGAGTAGGGAGGAGCAGTTGATACATCACAAATATGTTTTGAGCCGAGTTTAGCCCAAATAGGGGCAAGGGGCTAAGGAGCGGGCAAGAGCCCAAAGAGAGGCCCAGAGCGAGAGATGCATAGATAAGCCCAAAATACTGATATGGGGGTAGATTAGCGAGAATAGAGCAGGTAGTTAAGATAATTGTCGAAAAAGATGCCAGCGGTTGACAATAAACCTACAAAAAAGGGATTAGTTGATAAATAAGCTAAGTCTCAGTCAAACAAAGCCGGAAAAGAGCATTGAGAAGGATCTAGAAGAGGATATTCCGAGAAAGGAGGAATGGGACGTGGAGGATGGACGTAAATGTGGGAGGAACACGATGAAGAGTGGAGAGCTTCATCAGAGGGTGGAGATAATCGTCCTCTACCAGGTACTATTTATGTATAATCGGTATGAAGAAGAAGGTACAAATTCACTTATCTACTTATCATACTTTGAACACGTTGTACTATCTCCATTAACACTTATTCAGCTAGTTCATGTTAGCTCCGAGAGGTCCCTAACTGGGTATTTAGGGCCCTCCTTTCATATTCATTCCGATCACTGACTTAAGCGTCGGAATCCCTATGCCGGGGACCCCTCCGGCGTGTTTTGCAGGTATTTGGAGCTCGAATACGGGTTCGGATTGTACGGTTGTGTTATATGTTCGAAGAGTGATCTCACGAATCTCAAGTACGGGGTTCGATTCTTGTTAGCGTGACTTTATTGCACGCATCACTATGCATGCATGTAAAATATACTATATATATATTGATTAAAGATGTATATTTTTACATGCATGCTTAGTATAATTATTTTAGTTAGATTATCAAATAAATAGTGGAATGGTTTAGCATGCGTGTAAATGCATGGCTACAATGAATATGCATGCAATGAATATATATATATATATATATATATATATATATATATATATATATATATATATATATGCATGCATGCTACAATATGCAATATGCATGTAATGGCTACAATGAATATATAAAATTGCATGCATGCAAATGCATGGCTAAAATGAATATGCATGCAAATGCATGGCTAAGTATATAAGCCACCGCCTAGAATATATATATATATATATATATATATATATATATATATATATATATGCTACAATATGCATGCAATGTATATATATATATATATATATATATAATTGCATGCATGCAAATGCATGGCTACAATGAATATGCATGCAAATGCATGGCTAAGTATATAAGCCACCGCCTAGAATATATATATATATATATATTCGAAGATAAGCCTAAAGAAGATAAAAGGGGAATATACGCACAGCTAGGCAAATGATGATGTTGGGCAAATTAATTGACAACTGCCTACTATAAATAAAACTCATTTATGTGTTAAGAAAGAAGGAAGGAAAAATGGGATTTAGATTATTTTCTTCATCTAACTTTTCACCTTTATTGAAATGGTCCTCTAATTATCTACTTTATCAATTTAGTCCTCTAACTTTTCACCTTTATTGAAATGGTCCTCTAATTATCTACTTTATCAATTTAGTACACTATGTTTACATTCTTTACCAATTTAGTCCACTATGATTACATATTTTTTCAAAAAAGTCCAAATTAGTCCACTATGTAAAATAATATAAAATAACTAATTTGGACTAAATTAGCAAAATATGTAAACATAGTGGACTAAATTGGCAAAATATGTAAACATAGTGGACTAAATTGATAAAGTAGATAATTAGAAGACCATTTCAATAAAGGAGAAAAGTTAGAGGACTAAATTGATAAATATGTAAACATAGTGGACTAAATTGATAAAGTAGATAATTAGAGGACCATTTCAATAAAGGTGAAAAGTTAGAGGACGAAAATAATCTAAATCTCAAGGAAAAATATACAACTACATTATTAATAGAAAGGTCACGAGACACTGGAGAACTTTTTAAATTTCTTTGCACTACATTAGGTGGGGATTTACTTCAACTCTTAATTGAGTTATAATATTCAAGTATTATAATTGCCCTTATTAAATTTTATTATGTAATTAATATTCATGTTAAGTCTGGTCTAACTAGCAGATTCATGTTATGTCTGGCTAAGCCAGCAATCTCATGTTAAGTCTGGCTCAGCCAGCAAATCATGTTAAGTCTGGCCAAGCCATCAAAATCATGTTAAGCCTGGCCCAGCCAGCAAATTCATGTTACGTTTGGCTCAGCCAGAAATTCCACGTTAAGTCAGGTAATGCCAGCACTATTACAAGTTTTACAAGTTATAAATATTATTTACATTATTGAAATTTAATTTGTGCAATTATGAGGTTACCCCACTAAATGTATTTTCACACACTTACCCCTTCCTTAAATATTTTTTTCAATGCAGGAGTTCGGCATGGAAGGATGATCCGGGATGCTTTGGCCAAGAAATAGAAAAATAATAAGTTACTACTACATTACTTTTTATTTATTTCTAAAGAATGACTTATGGTTTGTAATTTTGAGTATTGGGGTTAATCCCTAAATCCACGTATTCTAAAATAAGCTTTATTACTATTAAACATCTTCCGCTGTAATTTTTTTATTAATAATTATGCTCTACATGTATAATTATACTACAAGTATATATATAAAAAAAATAAATAAGAATGTGCTTTCTATTAAATGTAAATACTGAAAAAATAGATAAATGTGATTATTTAGTAACGTCTCAACATTAATATTAGTATATTATAAAATTAGGGCATTACAACATCCACCCTATCTTGTTTGTATAAAAACTGCAGTTTTGTTTTCCAATCTACACCCAAACTTCTTACAAACAATATGTCTCAGAATACAGCTTCATCTTTTTTACGATACATAAGATCATACTACACAACTTGCCGATGTCCGACAACAATTAGAGTTTCAGAAACAAGATAATCCTGATAGGTTGTACTATAATTGTTCCCAACATGGGTGGTCTCACTGGTGTAGCTCAATAGAGTGGAATTCAAGTGTCAATGATATAAAAGAAGTTTCAAGTGTTAGAAGAGCAGAAGACATACATTATCCAAGGCAAGAAGGTATTATAAACAGAGCATACCAGATAAATGTATGATCATTGCTAAATGCAAATTTGTTGACAATATTTATAGTTGCTCTGGTGTGTTGGATTATAACAATTTATGTGTTTTGAATTCTAGTATGTCATATATATATTGTAATTTAAAGGTTTAGATCCTGATATGTGACACTATTTCAAAAAATGAATGGTTTAGTCTCTGATATTTGATTCTGTAATTTTCTGAAACTATATATATATCTACTAATTTTTTGAAATTGGATGCTAAGATATATACATACACTGCAAATATGTTTGAAATAAATAAATGTCTTCACAAGAAAAACAAATCAGTCAATCAACCAATTGTATGTAAATATTTCTGCATAATAATATACAAAAATTACCATATATTCATTTTGTCAAAAAGTGGTAAAGATTTCATCAATTCATTACATAACAAAAGCAAAATGATATACAAATATGAAGTGATTCTTGATTTCTTAGGTCGTCCAGGCTGTCGTTTTAGCTGCGCTGGAAGAATCTTTTTATTCTTATCAGTATCATGGCATTCAAAACGCAGAGTTTAAGGAATGAAATTGATGTGTGAATGATAGGTTTTCTGATAACTTTTAGTTAAATAACACTTATCAATGTGAGTATATATAGAGTTGCAATGCTTTGGCTTTGGGATAACTACAACATGTGCACATGAGAATCCTGTTGTTTGCCACATATGACATGAGCAAAATCTTTTTGTAAGGTCAACAATGCACAAAATATCGGATAATACTTTGAAATCACCACCCGGACATTTGTGGACAACAAGACCTATCAATATCACATGCGATGCTCCACTAAGAGTTCTTTTTAGGAACCAGAGGTGTGATACACTTTTTACACTCTTTCCTCTATTCAACGAACCAGCATGCCATATTCGACCGTATCCAATCACACAACTTTGTGATCGGTAAGCATAGCGCTTCAACTAACCAATTGTTGAACGACTCGGTTGCATTGAAAGTCATATCTCCATAATGGATAATGTTAGGAGAGTATACAACTGCCAAATTCTCTACAGGTAATTGTGCAATCCACTCTGCTGCCATAAGCCCACCCACCTTAGTAAAACGATCAACACTCTCATGGAACAAACATTGGGTGGGAGCATAAGCACAAGCACAAGCTTTAAAGAGCTCACCTAGACCAGCACGCTGATGGTTGGACTAACCAGAAGAAAACCGCCCCCTCAGATTTGTTAACAGGTGATACATACAAAATAAAAAAAAAATGCACTGGTTCTTTAAAGACAGTTTTGAAGGGTGAAAGAATACTTAGATGTCTGTCGGATATGTAGAAGATTTGCTTCTTATGTTTAATTATCTCTTTCAGATTCTGCACAAACCAAGTCCAATTGGATGTGTTCTCAGCAGAGACAATTGCAAATGTAACTGGGAATAGCCTGACAACAAAGAAGATTATTGTTATTGTGCAAGAAATATTATAGTTGTGCAAAGATAATTTAAATGTTGTGCAAAATTAATATAACTGTTGTGCAAAATATATTTAGGTGGCTGTGAAAAAAAATAGTGCAGAAACAATTCAGAGAATATCTCAAATGAAAGTGCAGAAATAAAAATAGAAATGTACCATTGTTCCAATCTTTGGTGGTGGCTGCCAACCAAATGCCCTTGGCCAAGCCCTTGAGGAAAGTGCCATCAAGGAACAACATTGGTCGACATGTTTGGAATCCATCAATGCACGCCTTGAAAGAGATGAATAACCTTTCGAAGCAATTAGTATATTGGTCCTGCTCGATAAAAGCCACGCTTTCCAGATTGGTTCTATGTACAACCTCTACATATCATCTAAGTTGATCATAAGATTCGTCATAACTACCAAAAATTTCATCTTTTGCTATTTCAGATGCACGCCACACTATGTGATAAGGTACTTCAATGCCATAATTGTTGCGAACAAGATTTACTAAATCTGATCCACGCATAGTTGGTTTGCGTTTGATATCTTGCATCGTAAGATTACCAATTAATCGCAGAGCAAGATGTTTTATCATATTGTTTACCAAATTATCCAAACATTTGTGTGAGCGGGTAGCATTATAGATAATAAATTCCCCTGATAATTTCTTCATTTTTGCACTTATAAACCAATCACAACATACATTCAATGATTCCATGCACACAACGTATATATATTTGTATTCCTAACATATTTGTAAAGAACCCTGGATGTGTAGAATACTTAATAAGAGATTCTCAAATATTTACTACACCACCAGCAAAAACAATGTCAACACCACCCTTCATTAATTCAACCCAACAATTAGAAATATATGAAGAAAGGGCAAGATTCAAATTAGAGTAAGATATACTTGACACACCAGAAAACTCTTCAGATGGAACAAAAAAGGAGTAACTAGGAAGATTAGAATTAACTTCGATTTGATCAGTAAAACAAACATTGTCTCCCTTATTGACACCAAATACATCACAAACATCGGGTCCTTTATCAAAAAAACACTGCGATCATCTACATTGTCCATAACAGAGGCATCATCAACTTTATCAAATTGTTCAAACAACTCAACATCAACTACATTAGACGTGGACCCCTTGCATATATACTGGAAGTTAAGAATATCATCGCCTGATCCAAGACACAATTATTCAAATTTCCAAAAGAGCATGAGAGAGAAAATTGACTTTGCTTCAGTTCTGGCCACTGGCTGATAATCTTGGACTGTAAATGATAGAAGGTAATGACATTACCAAGGGATATCAATTTCATCTTCCCTCTGAATTTGACTGCAAAAATTATGCATTGATCACTCATTTTTTGGAGCTTCGCAGTGGATTCAGCGTTGGAAAAAAAATTAAAAGATGATTCAACAAAAACGAAAATAGAGGGCAATTAAGCTTCAATTTGGGAGATGATGAAAGCGAGAGAAAAAATGGGTTGAGAAAGAAGAGAGGAGAGCGCTGAGAAATAAAACTAATCATATAACCAAGACAAATTTGAATTTTTGAATCCATAAGTAAATGATTTCAGATTAATGGGAAGAAATTCAGGGGGAGAAGAAAGAAAATTTCGTGGAGAGAGAAGAGAGAAGCGACACAGCTGAGAGAGGATTAGTAAGAGTATTTGGGGCATTACATTATAATTATTGTGTCCCACAATTTTTTTTAAACCTCCTTACAATTATCCTTGTAACCTTGAACCTGTTTGTAATAATTCTAATTTTTAATATAGACACAAAATTATAATAGTTTGTTGATATATATTTTAACATATTGCACGTGTATTAATTATTAATTATTCAAATTATGAAACACAGGGTACCCAAAAAAAAATTTGTTCCACTGGGGATATATTTTTTCTTGGGTTTTAAAAACTTTTACATCTTAAAAATTTAAAACCTAATTCAGTACAACTTATAAATAATTTATAAAACTTACACATCTTAAAAAAAATTCTCTCTCTCTCATCTTTTTTTCTATGTCATATATCTCAATTATCTTTTTTTTTTTTTTTTTATCGGTAAATGTTAGTTGTTAGTGGTTAGAAATTAGTTCATCAAGTCTCCTTACAATTCCAAATTCTCCAAGCCTCCTTATACCTCCCACTCCAATTCGTTCCCAAAGGGAATCGAACCCAGATCTCCCACTTAGGTGAGGAGCCCAGTGGGCTAAGCCCCCTTGGTTATAACACTCTACAATATATAATAAAAGACAAATTCTTATATGCAATATTGTACCGTGAAATAACCCATTTAATGAAATTCGCGGATCCTAGTCGGGTCGGATCAGATCCAATGGATATTTTCAAAAAAAAAAAAAAACTCGCGGGGGACAAAAAAAAAAAAAAATCGCCCTCAGGTGCTCCTAGGGGTGTTACTATTAGGTTACGCATATGTTACTTAAACGATAAATATGTGTTACTATAAAACAAATAATATGTATTTGTCTAAAAATAATCGTCCAAATGCAAAAATAAAAATGAAAAAATGGTCAAATAAATCTCTAATCTAATTATATGTGTGAATCAAATAAGTATTTAATCTTCGACAACTTTATTCTTATTAAAAGAGTGTGATTTTATTAAGATGATGACTTATTTGATCTCAATATTAAAGAGAAATGATTTTAATGTGTTAAGAAAAAAATCATGGGTCTATTTGATCACCAAGTATATGATTTTTGGGGTAAATATGTGTTATTGTAAGGGCAAATATGTGTATTAAACTTGTGCAAAGGTAAAAATAAATTTTTACTCTCATGTTGTGTTATTATTAGGTCAAACACGTGTTATTGTATGAAGAAAAATGTGTTATTAATGAACAAAACCAACATTTTATTCTTTTAAGGACTAGTAACACATACTTACCCTTACAGTAACACATAATTGTTCTTACAGTAACACATACTTTTGAAATAAATATGTTACTATAGGAACACAAACGTGTTACTGTATAAAGAAATATGTGTTACAATATGAAGAAAAAAATGTGTTACTATATGAACACAAACATGTTACTTTATGGAAAAATGTGTGTTACTATATGAATAAATCAGAACCAGATTAGGAGTTGTGATATTAATTCCAGTTTAAACAGAAATAAAAATTTATCATCAGAAGTTCGCATAAATTTTGTATTCATCACTGTTTAAGTTTTATCCACTACTGTTTTCATCAATCGGATCATTCAATACCTAATTATCTGGCAATTTTTTAAAAAATCATCCATGTCTTCTCATTTTTTTGCTCTCTTCTCCTCAATTTGATCTCGTAGTTGAATTTCACTGTTGTTTTCGTCAGATTTCACTGTTCTTATTGTCTCATGATCGCCGTCGTATCTGCGTTGTTGGTTGTCGTCGTTGTTCTGCGCTCCAATCTACCCTAATATGCGTTGTTCATGGTTTGACCCGTTTTTGCTGGCGGGTCGCGAGATTTTTTTTCCCCTTTTTTGACTGACATTGCATGGTGAAATATTTTACAAGAGACTCGCCCATAATAAAATTCATCTCAATTATCTGATTATTACAACACTCAATAATATATATAATAATATAACATTATTCAGTCTTATATCATAAAATTCATTTTTCTTTTCCTTTTTATATAAAAACTAATTAGACTCTTATATCATAAAATTAAGTCAATCTCCTGTGAAGCAGTTTCATAGTATGAAAACTGGTACTATTAGAATCATCAACTGATACCATTAGAATCATTCACCGGTACCATAACCATTTTATACTGTGATATCAGTTTATAAATATAATAATATCACTAAATGAATGTAATGGTATCAATGAATATAATTTTATATTATAAAACTGTTTCACACAAGATTTTGCCCATAAAATTAAATTCTACCCTACTAAAAGATTCAAAACACATATAAATTTTAAAAACCCCTCGTCTCGAAGAGTGGTTTTTAAAAGGGTGCACGAAAAAACCTCAATTTCACCCTTTCAATTCCCCTTCTCAGTTACAACACCAAAAAACCCTTTTTCACTTTACAAACGAAAGATTTCTGCAGGTATATGTAAAGTAATATATTTTCGTTCGAGCATTTCCCTGGAAGGTTCAAATTTGTGAAAATGGCGGATTCTGAAACCCTAGTTGCTACTCAAACCTCTGGTATGGAAGAAGACACCAATGGAAATGAAGAGCAGTCCATGCCGGACGCTCAAAAACCCAGTGAAGGATCGGTTTTCGAGTCGGAATCCGAATCCGACACTGACTCAGAGGATGAAGCTCAGGCCAAGGCACAAGTTGAAGCACTAGAAACAAAATTGTACAATAATCCATCAGATTACGATTCTCATGTCCAGGTAAAGACCTTTTTGCGCCAATGTCCTTACACGAATTTATAAGCAAGTGTGATTATTTATATTTGGAAAACAACAGATAAATTGAATATGCGTGAATCTTCTTATGGAAGGTTTTTTTGTATCTGAATCAGCCTTATTCAAAGGGTATGCTCCAATTAATCGATGCATATCTATGTCTCTGCGATGGATGAAACTGAGTTCGTGCTTTACTCTTCAGAATTTGATTATACAATATGTAGTGATATTAACTCTCTTCTTTGAATGTTGTGATCATAATTACTAAGAAAATTATCATTCAAGTTGTTGTTCTGTCCTTACCATGACATCTAGCTGCAGCTGTAAAAGCTGTACATTAGTCGATTGGGGCAGTGGGGCACTAGCTGAGAAAAGGTTTAGTGGTGTTATGATGGCCATAATCATATAAAAGAATTTATATAGCATTTTAAGTAAAAGCACAATATATACATAATAAATTTTTTACATAGGCACACACACACACATATATATATATATATATATATATATGTGTGTGTGTGTGTGTGTCTGTATTATACTTGTATACTTATGCACAGGATATAACACATGCACACAAGTATATATATGGCTTTGTTCTCTTGGGTAGGAAAGGTACCCAGTACCCACTCATGATCAAAGCCTTAGTAGAAGTTGACTTCTCTGCAAGTAAATATTTACATTTTATTGGTACTTAAGTTAGCCAAGGAAGCCCAGCTCCATGCTTGTGCTCCTTTTCTTTCTTCTAATGGATAGTTTTTCCCTGGAGTTGCATAGCAGCCATAAACATTCATTTCTCCATAGATGTGATTTCATATTCTCCATTGTTTGTAATTTTAAAATTTATAGTATGTATTTTCTAATTATTGGTTTGAATTTATTTTTGTACTCGGTTTCTTGAAGTATATTAAAATGTTGCGGAAGCAAGGGGACTTAGAAAAGCTGAGACAAGCTAGGGAAGCAATGAGTTCATTATTTCCAATGAGTCCTCAAATGTGGCGGGAATGGGCTAAAGATGAAACTACCGTTAGCTCTGGGTGAGTTTCTTATGTATTGTTTGTCTTTTGGTACTTGTTATCTCTGTGTGTTAGCATCTGTTCTGCACTACATTCATGTAGTTGAAGCAATGCGTTTTCATTTTGTTTCTTTTGTCTCATCACTCTGATCATACATTTTGTTGAGAGTTTCACGTGTTTCCTTTATATTTATAAGTTATAAGCTACAGAAATAGAAGACAGTAATAAGTTGAAGTTCTGTATTACAACTCAACAAATAGATTGAATTTTTACAATAGATTTTAATGCTGATCCAATGCTAGCTGTTCAAAAGTTTTGGCATATTTAATCGTTGTATTGGTTTTTGTTGCATTGTATTAGACTTGTTATATCCGGTTGTTGATCCAATATAGTTTGTTTTAACTCTCTGAATTCCATGGCGGTGGTTATATTGTTGTCTGCACTGTCAATGCACAGTGTAGGATCAGGATACATATGATGGTTTATTCTAGAGTGGGAAAGCCGAAAATGATGCTTAATAGCCAGGTTCCTAGTCTATTCCCTATGCAGATAGTATCATTGTGCTCTCCTTTTGGGTTATAAGCATATTACCGTGATATTCCAGATTGGACCAGTTTTTTGGCTTTGTGATATTAAAACGAAACGACTTAGCTAATATCATTATACTTAGCGTTTAGATAATTACATTGTTTCATGCTTATAATATGATAGAATTTGCTTGTACTCTAATTTCTTACCTACTAACATGTGGACAAGTTAGCATATCATATATTTACGATGCGATTTGCATAAAAAATTGGTATGTACAAGGGCATGCTAAAATTGTCTCTCCTATATACTGTTCAGAGTTATATGTATTAGAATCAGTCTTATGTTATACTCACTCCGTCACGTATCAACTTGCACCAATTTTTGGGCACACAAAATAAGAAAATGCACGGATTGGTTCGTGAGGGCAATTTTGTCAAAAAAAATACACATTTTGCTTTTTCTGGATTGCTTTATGATGGCATTTTGTATAAATATGATCATATCGTGAGGGTGGAGTTTGTGAGTGATTTTCCATTTTTAGAGTATGCAAGTTAATATGGGACGTCTTGAAACGGAAAGTGTGCAAGTTGCCAAGTTCAAATGGGACAAAGGGAGTATGTTTTTCGACATTTCATTGCATTCTAATGTGGCAATGCTAACTTAGATGCATTTCTATTTCCTTTTCATGTCTTTTGCAGAGTTGAAGCATTATCTAAAGTTGAAAAGCTGTATGAACGAGGAATATCTGAGTATCTGGTTGGTTCTTGCACGTTATTTCTAAAAGTGAACTGTCATTATCTCTGTTTTGTACACCAATCTGATTAGATTCTGTTTAGAGGTCAAATCTCTTCCTTTCTTTACATGCTTCCTCAGATGGTGATGACAAGCTTCAAAGTGTATCTTTTTGTAGTATTTATGCTGAATGTAGTTTAACTTGTCCCGAATTCATGTTAGTAGTTGTACACTCAGACAGAGTTTTCCTAGTAAGTTTCAAATAAATGCCATCAAAGCGGTGAACTGTGACAACTTCACTGAGATTTAGGCAATTCAATCTCGGTTTACATCTTTTAACTTTCAACCTTACTTTTGACAACCCTCTCCTGGATTTGGTGCGATTCTGCTGTTACTGAATTTGTCATGCAATTTTCTATTCTTCTGCTGACCAGTTGCTTTTGTTAATTTTTTTGTTCCCTTTTTACTTGAGGAAGAGTGAGGCTTACCTTTAGAGAACAATCAATACCACAATGAATTGAAAATGATATTTTTTGATCAATCTAAATCATCTCTCAGGATGTATAGTTGTCTTAAAAGTCCAAAACTCATGCACACACATGCTCTCAGAGTTGAGATCTTATGAAAATCTTTAACATTTAGTCAATTAGATATTTAGATTGCAGTGAATGAATTATTTGAAAGATAGAACCTATTTTGGTTTAGGGTGTAGAAGCATAGAAACTAGTTTATCCAAACCAAGTGAAAGAATTATTTGAAGGGTAATGTAAAAATGAAGGTGTATCAACTATTGATGTCATGTTAATTCAGACAGAAAAGTTTTTTACTGATGCTTCTTTTGTGCAGTCTGTTGACCTTTGGTGTGACTACTTAAATTTTGTCCAAGAATATGATCCATCTGTTCGTGAGTGTTCTGCTGCGGGCATCTCAAAAACAAGGAACCTCTTTGAGCGTGCCATAACTGCTGCTGGCTTGCATGTTGCTGAAGGTCACCGTATATGGGAACTGTACAGGGATTTCGAACAAGCTATGTATTTTGCCATTACAGAAACTGACTTGGGGGTTAGAAATTCTGATTTCCTTCCCTATTTCTTGTTTATACTTTTTGAATAATATGACTTTTCATTCTATGTATGATTTTTGTGTCAGAGCTTTTGTGGTTGGAATTCCAGTTGTATGATATTGTGCTATGGTTATGCCTGTGGTATTTAACATGGTAAATATTTTTTTCCTTTTCGTTTTATCTTGTTGTTTTTCCATGTACCAACTAATTGGAAAAGGTGATGCCTTAGGTTGGGTTTGCAAATGCCTGTCATAGTTCCATGATTGTTGACAGTGTTCTGATTTGTTAGGGTGGAAAAAAATCCCTTGAGACAAATAAACTAAAAAGTCAATTTCTGTATGAATTACCCTTCTTATCCCGCAGCTACATGGGTGATTGCTTCCCTACACATGGCTATAATGCTTCATTTTATATGTAGTCATTTATTTGTGTATATCTTACAAAATTTGGAAACAGTAGTATTTCACGTGTGATTCTAAACTAACTTTTAGATATACAAAATGGAAAAAGGAAAGCAATTTCATGATATAGCTTTAGGGAGAAAAAGGATAAGAGTATGAAATCAGTGCATGATCTTACAACTTCGCTAGCATTACATTTTGCTTTTATGGGGGCATTTATTTGGTTATGTTTCTTTTACGGATATATTTATGAGAGAGGTTATGTTGGATAAAGGTCTAGACTTGTGTAGATAATGGACCTGGCTTACCTAGACTTTGAGGCTATGCTTCTCAGTCGGAGGTCCAATTTATCTCCTTGCATATTACTGTTTCTTAGTATCACTGTCATTAGTGTTTATTGAGCTTTGCCTAAATAGTTTTTTTTTTTTATTTAAATTTATATTAATCAACTAACTTGACTGTTAATGTGCTAACAAGACTGATATATGGGTTATAGCATGCAGATGTACGTTTACAGTTTGTTGATATTTTGGCTCTGGGTTGGTGTTTGTCATGTTGCTTTTATCTGCAGATCAGTTTTTTGTCGTATTTGTAACATATTGCTCATGTTCTTCCTACCTATGGTTGATGCCTTGATGGTGGTTTTGATAATGTATTCATCTTTCTATACTTCTGTCTTTAATTGCTTAAATTCTTATGTACTTGCCTGAAGAGTTATTTTTAATATATCTGGATTCCCATATTGTTGTGAAGGAGGACAAGTGCACAAGTGTCCTAAATACTTTCAATGTGGTTCTGAGAAAAAAGAATGTCAAGATATCCACCTATTTAGTGAAAAAGAGAATAAAATCTCACAAAGACTCTTGCAGTAGCAATCCACATCTCGAGGAGTCCGGAACTTTGACATGAGAAACTGCATATTAAAACATATTGGATGGATGCCCTGTCCTCATTTTACCACTTGTCTACACTTCCACCCCACTTTTTCTGAGAGACTACTGATCAATGTAGGGAAGTTCGAGGTCAATGCATTTATGATGATTAGTTTTCTATTCTTATTCGTAGGGTAAGCTTCGTGTGATATAGATTTAGTTCTAGTAAATTTGTTAATTAGCTGTAGGCGTGAAACTATTACATTTTTTAATCAGAAGCGTCCCATGAATTTATGATTAAAAGTTAATTTTCTATATTCACCCCAAGACTTTTTATTTAATTTTACACTGTGTTGGTGCTTATATTTCATCAACTGCTTCAGCTAGTTTATTGCTAACTTGTGTAGAAAAGTATTTTATTTCTTGTCAACTACTACCTGTTTTAGACTTGCATATGTGAAGTTGATTTTGGCTGCTAATTTGAAGGCAAAAGAAAAGCAGACCCAGCACATACGGAGATTGTTTCATCGTCAGTTGTCTATTCCCCTTGCTGATCTAAAGCCAACCCATGTAGCTTACACTGCCTGGGAAGATGATCATGGGAGTACCAATGATGTTAACAATGTTGTCTCTGCATACCAGAAGGCACTGGAGATGTTGAATGACCGTGCTCCTTTTGAAGAAAAAATTTCCAAGAAGAATACTGACTCTGAAAAACTTCAAGAATTCATGGTACTTTCAATATGACATTTATCATTCTGGCTGTGTATCAACTAGGCAAAAAAATCTCTCCTAATAACAAAATGTAAGAGTTATTAATTTTTTAAAAAGATTAAAGTCATTGTTGAAAACACGAGATTTTGATTAAGGTGTAGATTAACATTATGGAAATTTCAATGGAGAATTGTATTGCCAAAGCCTAAAAGTCTTATGAGGTGCAAGTGCAACTGTGCAAAATTAAAGGATATACTCCCTCTGTCCAATTTTAATTAGGCAAATAGGTTGGGCACATGTTTTAAGAAATATTAGTTGTTTATGTATAAAGTAGATGAGGGAAATAAAAAGTAAGGGTATTGTTGTCAAATCATTAATAGGAGAGAGAAAATTGATTAAAAAAGAAAGTTAAATGGAAAATGGTGTAAATAAGCGTCTGTTGTGAGGGTAGAAATAAATAAAAAAACTTCCTATTTTGGGATGACATATTAAAATTGGACGGACCAAAGAGGTATATTGATTAATTAAAATTGGACGGAGGGAGTATTAAAGTTACTAGGTTTCTCGAGGAATTTACTTTTATTGACTAGAATACTTATTTGTTCTTTACTTGCTATGTGCTGCACCAATCTTAGCAGGAAGATGATTTGTAATATGTTTTAATAATCATATCTCTTGCAACGCTTTCTTTGTTACATTCTCATCATGTAACAGCTCCCATCATTGTCAAAAGATACATGATATCAAACATGTAACTGTCTATGTTAAAAGTGTTTACCTCTACAGACTACTACTTACAGCATACTTCTGAAAAAGGTTATCAATAATGTTCATGCATTTGCAGACCTACTTGAAATTTGAGCATTCATCTGGAGATCCAGCCCGCATACAGGTCTTGTACGAACGGGCTATATCAGAGTTTCCCATATCAACTGATCTGTGGCTTGACTATACACAATATCTCGATAAAACATTCAAGGTTCTGTACTTCATTATGTGTCTTATCCTATACTCTTATCTCTTTATTTATATTGTCTTGAGTTTGCATAGTCACATTCAAAATTGTTGCTTTGCAGATTGCCAGAATTGTGAGGGATGCTTATTACAGGGCCACAAGGAACTGTCCCTGGGTAGGAGAGTTGTGGGTTCGTTACTTACTCGCTCTGGAACGAAGTCGTGCTCCCGAGGAAGAGTTATCAAATGTATGTTTTTACTTTTTACTCCATACCTTCTTTGATACGTCCAGCAAATTGAGGTTTCTTTTGGTTATCCTTGTCTTAAACTTATTTTTTAATGTACAATATTGGTAATTACATTTCTGGTGCATTGTTTCAATAAGGCTGGTTCTCTGTCGTTTTCATAGGGCGAGTTACTTTCATTGGAGTACTAGATTTTTCTCACACAACAAAACAAAAGTGCTAGGTAAAAGAGTCATGTTTATTTTTACTTTGATTTACATCATTTTCCTGTTGACAATCAATTGCTTGATCTGGTTATGTTATCTATGCAATTTGGAATGGCTGCTATATACATATAGAAACATACTCTTATGCACTTTTTTATGTCTTATGACCTTACTTACATAATTCGCATCCTAATGGATGGTGTAATGTAAGAGCAGAAATAAGGTTCTAATTCCATAGCTTCAAGTCACAATAAGATTCCTGGTTTACTGGAGTACTCGAAACTCTAGGGCTGGTGGTGGTGCTGCATGGAACCTATGAAATGTTTTGGAGCTGCAAAAGTTTTGACTTCTTGTAAAGGTTTTGGAGTCTATGCCATGAAGAGATGAATTTATTTAAAAGGTGGATGAGGGGAAAAAAGAGAAAAGAAGAGATGAATAGTTGCAGCCGGTATGACAGAGGAGGAAAGACACAGGAAGGAAGGGAGGGGAATGGGTGGATGGAACAACAACCTTAGGGTTTGAAATATTAATTGCAATAACAAAGTGAACCTATTTTACTGGGATGTAGTCAATGAGTCACATTTTTTTTATGCTCTATAATTTAGCTTACAATTTTTATAATAAATGATTAGTTACAAACAGATTAAAAAATAAAACTATGGGGGCGTTTGATTGGAAATTCTTCAATGGGAATAAGAATGAGAATGCGAATAGAACAATTATAGTGGTTAGTGAGAACAAAATTTGATCTATGACACTACTTCCTTTCCTAACAAGGTATTCATTACTCAATTTGATCAACTTCTCCCCTCCTACAATCCTTTTTTCTCAATCATTCCTCTGCATCATCACCAACAACCTTCTTTTGTGTCAACTTTTATAAAATTACAACATAACACTAATGATGTAATCACCATGGAACAATCCTTCTTCCAACATGTCTGGCGCATAGAGGGAAAATACATTTTCATTCCCATTGAAGAGCTTGAAACAAGCGCCACCTAAAAGTATCATGGTTATTCTGACGGGTTTGTTTTGAGGTATTATATTTCGAGGGATAGTGAAACATGTGGTACATTTGACTTTCAATGTGTGATATGTTTTACTAGATAATATAAATAACATGTTTGTTAATAAATACTATTACAATAGTTTAACATGAGTCCTGTATTTTCAAGTATTTGTATTGAGAATTAATTCATGGAATAAGTTATAATTTTACAATTATACCCCCCATCTAAAATACTATTTTTGTTGGACTAAAAATGATATTTTTGTCAATTAACTTGATATTATAGTGTGATAATTTTAATACCTCATGAAGGGAGACATACAATTTCACTCAATAATGGGAAACATAGTTTGGGTCTTTTTTTTTTTTTGCGGGCTATAGATGATATAAATTAACAATAACAAACACTTGAATTTTAGGGAAAACAAACTATATCCCTAGTAATCACTGAAAACAGGTGGATCTAAGGGTATATTGTGTTGTGCCAGAGCTATCTGATTGCCATTTAAAACTTCTACTTTCTTTGTAACTACTAACTCATATAATTGTTAGTTTTTAATCAGCACAAGTGAGGTGTGGCTGATTCCAAGTCCCTGATTTAAGAAAACACCTCGTAAGGAATTATTTTACTTCAAATCCTCCCAACCCCAGCATCCCACTTCTCAGAGGATCTGAACCTTCCTTTTGTTTTGGTTGCTTTTATTTATGCTCCTTGTCATTTTTGAGTTAACAAAGGCAAAGAGAGTGGGGGCATTTAAATGAACTTTGCACACTGGTACTCTTTGATTTAGTGAAATAAATTGCATTCATGATGAGTCCCAACATACTAGCCAAGACTTTTCCTGCTACACATAATGTGATACACCGACCTCACATAGTTTTTTAATTTAAAAATGCATCTATTTTTGCATTTCCTATCCATAGATATCTTATTTCATATTATTTCAGGTATTTGAGAAATCACTGCTATGCACTTTTGCAACTGTGGATGAGGTACAACAATGAACGCTGCATCTTCATGTCATTATTTGTTCTGGAAATAATTTTGTTTTAAGTTTACTGTTAATTACATTTTTATCCTGTGACACCTATGAATCACTTCTATAGATTTTCAGAAAGGTGAAGTTATTGAAATGTACTTTTAGTTTCATCATGTATCCAGTTCTTAAAAACTGTAGTTTCCAAACGAAGTTGAAACTTGATTGCCCATTGCATTTCTCTATCAATTTCTAACTCAACCTGCATTTTCTGTTACAGTATCTAAATATATTTCTCACCAGAGTAGATGGGCTAAGGCGGAGATTGTCTGCATCTACGGCCGTTGAGGATGGCATGAATTTTGCAATTTTGAGGGACATTTTTCAGGTTTTAATACTGTAGATTTTGTACCTGCCGTTTTCCTTTGTTTCATGCTGTCATTTTTAAATCTGCTACTTTTTTTTTTTTGCCTGCTCTTTGACACATGTGGGGTTAAGTATTTGGTGAAACAAGAGCGTTTGTTTTTAGCTTGTTGCATTTTGTTGGTGCTTTAGCTGGTTGATGCAACAATATGAAAATTAGGTCTCAGTTTCTAGAGCCTTGAAGTGGATTGACAATGATCCTTCACTTTATCCATCTGTTGATGTTGCTGAATGCTTGTTTTCTATTATTATACATATATATAAGATCAACCGAATCACAACTTCTCAGGGAAAATTATGCTCTTATTGAGGTGATGCAGAAAAAGGAGCCCAATGGACTTCCGTTTAATGGGCAGAGTCACCTTTGTGTACCCCACCTTATCATACAGTTGTTGCATTTGCCAAATGCTTGTTTCTTTTTACCCATTCCTATAAAGACTAAAAATCTTGACAACTTATCAAGAAGCAAGGCTTTCATGTGGTGATTCTAGAAAAAAAACAAGACTTTGGGTTCATAGGGTGAGGCATATGCTTTTGTGAACCACACCTTATCATGAACGGATTCTCTCAGTTAAAAGGGTTCACAGATGAGAATCGGAGAACTGTTGGCTGATCATAAGTGCTTGCAACAATAAAGCCTTGATTACTATATTACAAGGATCTCGTTAAGTTATACTCTTACTTTTGTGATAAGCATCGTTTCACAATGTTAATGTTTAATTTTATTCTCTCTGTACTATCAATTCTTTCTGGGGACTGGGAGGTTGTGTGTCGGCCTCCGAGTGTATGCATTGCTTAGTACTTTTGTATTTGTTTACCGCAAATGTGCAAAATAATATTGACCTGTCTGTATTTTTCATTTCTAACTAGCCAGATTCTCTAAGATATGTATTTGTGTGGTTCCGTTTTGTCCTTGAGTTATTGCTATTCTGGTAGTTAGGAACAGTGTAACATTGGTGTTCACTATATATCCATAATTTTTGTTTTCGCATTTCAGCGTGCATCTGATTATTTGTCGTCGCACCTCAACAACACAGACACTTTACTTGGGATGCATAGTTATTGGGCTCGATTAGAGTTGAAATTTGGTAAAGATCTGACAGCAGCTCGTGGGGTCTGGGAGAGTTTTCTTAAAATTAGGTAATCCCTCTTTCTCTTTCCAGTTTTGGTTGGTTACAGGGATGAATTGATTCATATAACATGGAATTACATTATTTCTTTTGATTTTCATTTCCAGTGGATCTATGCTGGAAGCTTGGCTAGCTTATATTGCATGGGAGATCGAGATGGGCAACGTAAATGATGCCAGATCCCTTTATAAGAGGTGCTACAGTAAGAGATTCCAGGGGACAGGCTCTGAGGTATATTTTCATGTGGTTCTATTTATCTTGTTATTTTGAAGGGGACTCACCCTTGAACCATTGCCAAAACCATGAGATCACTTTAAGAAGGAAAAAAAAAAAAAGATACTGACCCCTGAGACAATTCAAAATAGGCCTTTAAGTTGAAGCTTTCGATGTAGTACACCTTTTGGGTTCTTCGTTTTCTCACAGCTTGCTGATAGCGAGTTTGTTTTTATTTCATTTTTCTGGGTGGGGAAGGGGGCGGACTGATGATAAATTCTTCTCAAAGTTTGGACCTAAGTGAACAATTCAAAGCGGGTTCCTTCTTACTGCTCCTTTTGGGTTCATAGAGGTTCTTGTATTACTTTTCTGAATGGTGTGGATAGGAGAAGTATGCTTCTGGAACATCAGTGATTCTTTGAAATGAAAAAGGGTTGATCTTTTGCCGCACATATCTCTCTTGTTATCTATCTTTGGACATGTTTAATAATTCTTGAAGACAGGAGTAACTGTGTGAGGCCTTTATAATTAGAGCCACTTTTTAATGATGCTGATAACTTTATAGGTTCAGTGAGTAAGTTTAGAACTTGTTTGACAGGTAGAGTTGGAGGCTTGAGTTGTAATAGACGTTAGAAGTGCACTTACATGGAAATGCTTGTGCTCCTTTAGTAATACTAACTAAATTGGCGAATGGGTAGAATATGTACAAGTCAGAGATTTATGCTCTAATAATGTTTTGGCCTTATGATTGTTGTCTGAATTTTTTGTATTTGCCTTGTCTGGTGTGGCAGCCTAAGTGGAGTAGGCTAGATGCATTTACAACACTTCTGAAGTATTATTCACCACTGACTTTTCTCAGAAATGAAATGTGGCAAACTCTGTCCCCTGTAGAAAGGACCTAAATGTGATGTTCAATTTGGTGGCAAGCTATTCTTGTCATTGATTTTCAGAAAGGAAGAGGTTGCTGTGAGCTTTCAGGGCAACATAACCTGATTGGTTTTTCTTTTTTTCAATATGGGCAGTGTTATTGCATCCATTCTAAGGGTATCTTAGGTGACTCCTGTCATAAATAATATGCCCCTTTTGCCCAATGAAACATCTGCTTTAACCTTGAGAGGAGTAGCCTCAGTTTGCTTTTTGTAATCAGTGCGTTGTTTGCAATCACTTAAATATGGAGAATGGAGCATAGGTGTGGAATAAAAGTGCTGAGATATACATGGGAACACTTTTCATGGTGAGAATAACCTTAGCTGGGTTATTTATACATATATATTGCAGGTTCTCAGTGAACCTCAGCTGTTAAATGGATGATATAGCGTGAAAGAATAGTTATAATATGCTTGCACTATGGTATGAGATGGTAATGATGCAGGTGGGGAGGATTTGCTTCTCTGTATTTGTTTGATATTGATGAGGGATTGCAAAACTAACAAATAGTTAATTAAACACTAAGAATTGACATTTATTTGGAGAACAGAGATCTTGGAAAGGCTTCTTCAACGGAAGAAGAATTATAGATTACATATTTTGGCAATGTAAATGATTAATCTTAATAGCTTTAAAAACCAACAAATATCATCATTCATCAAAATATGATGGCATTATTGGACAAACATAAATAGAAATCTAGGCTTTTCTGTGAGTGGTAGATATGAGGATTTAAGGCAAACCGGAAAAAAATTGGCTTTGATTTCTGTTTGGATGAATGCCTCACCAGACTCGACTGAGTCTTATGCCTCATCAAATTTGAATGGTTCTTACTTCTTGGTTCTCAAAGCCCTCTTTATCTTGTTTAATAAAGATGGATGCGATACATTGGATTAGATGATATCTTCCTTCCCTAAAAAACAGAATCATTCAGGACATAATTCATGCGTGGGTGCGCTTTGAGAGAGAACATGGTACGCTGGAAGACTTTGATATTGCTGTTCAAAAGGTACTTATTTCTCTTTATGTGAATTTTGTTTTCTGTCTGCCTACCTTTTGGAATTTTTGAGCCCAATAATTTTCAATAAATTGTCTTCACTCTGTAAAGTTCTACGTCATGCTTGCTTGAAATGTCAGTATTTGTTTGGTGTCCTGCTGACTGCTGCCTTGATTCACAAGAGCAGTGGTTTACTCCTGAATCTGTCTGTCTCTTGATCGTATAAATGACTACAAATTCTCGTGCAAAAATAATAGAAATGTGAATTAATTACTGATTGACTCTGTTGTAAATTTCACTTTTTTATCTTGTTCACTTATATTGCACTTACATATAAGTTAGTGAAAGAAGCTCAGCAATGGCCAGGGCTGTTGCCCCGTAAATTCCGCATGTAGATATGTTGACAGAAGTTGGACCATGATACTAAGTAGTCCTCTCTATTGTTTTTTGTGAACCAGTGGGCTTCTTATTAATATTCAGTATAAGCATAAATAATGGGTTGCTTATCTTAATTATTGGTTACCAGATGATCTTTTTATGCTAGGAAATTTAGTCCACCGCACTTGTGCAGGACTTTATTTGGAATTGCCAGAGAAAATGAAAACTCTGTTTTAATGAATGAATAACTTAGGGTATTAATTTGCTAGTTTATCTTCTCATTTCATTGTCACAAGTAGAGAGGAAACTATGACAATAAATAATGTTTAAAAACAATTAGTTTGTTCAATTAGAATTTATTAATTTGTCCACTACTGATATTTTTATTAATTAGAGTTTATTAAAATTTTCGGATCTACTGATATTTATTTGTATATTCCGTCCTGTAGCAGTTCTATTTTCTGGTTCCGAGGTTCGTGATTTTTCTCTGTATATTTTGTGGTTTTTATCATGACTTGGTAATATATCATTAAAACCAGATAGTTGAAATTATTAATTTCTAGCCAATGTGGATGAATTTTCTGCCCGCACTTTGATGAAATTGAAGATTATTTTTTTGCTTAAATTATGCGAGTGTGCACTAATGTAATTTGCTAGAACTTGACCTTCAGCAGTTCTAGCTCATCTATAAATTATTTAAGGCAATTATAGCTACATATTTTTTGGTGCTTTACTTTTTGCATAGACTTGCAAGCTTTATGAGCTCTTTGGGTGGACAATGTATCTTTGCACTGCATTGCATTACACATCTAAATAATTGTGCTGTGTCCTGAAGTGCTGAAACGAGCTCATGTTCTATTTTTTTGGTTTAGTTTGATAATCTTGAGTATATAAAGAAACTGTCATTAAAATGATCTTGGAATATTTGCAATGTGGACATTCAGGCTCTTCTCCTTGTTCCGAGAGGGTTCTGAATCTGAGATTTTCTGCTAATTGTAATTAATTTCCAGATTACATTTTTCAACTCTGTACCTCATGTTCACAGTGTTGCAGGTGGCTCCTCGTCTCCAAGAGTTGCAGCTATTTAGGTTGCAGCAGGAGAGCAAAAATATTGGTCAGGCTACACAAGAGAGAGAGAATCCCTCCAAGAAAAGTGCTCGTGAAAAGAGAAAACCAACTTCAAATTCGATAGAAGAACAGGCTCCAGCTAAGCGTCGGAAAAATACGGCTCAAAAGGTATCTACAACGAATGAAATTGATAAACGTCAAGAAAAACAATCAACTGAAGCAAATGAAAGTGCTGAATTAGATGAAAACAAAGCAGAACCTGGTGGCAGCAAGGAAATAAAGGATAAGGCCTCTAAAAAATCTGTGCAGTTTGATGATCAATGCACTGCCTTCGTTTCCAATATAAGCCTCCAGGCATGTTGTCTGTCTCTATCGCTTTCTTTGTGATTGTTTCTCACTAAATAATGGATAAGATCGCTCATTTGTTTTTTATGCAGGCTAGTGCTGGTGATCTGCGTAATTTCTTCTCTGATGTTGGTGGAGTTGTTGATGTTAGGATACTGAAGGACAAGTTCACAAAAAAATCAAGAGTAAGTTCCATAGCATTGTACTCACCTTGGCTAGTAAAGTTGGCAAAGGGTTAAACTGATCAAATAAATGCATTTCTTTTACCCTGACTATTTTACCGGCTTAAGAGCCATAAAGGACTTGACATTTTTGAACTGCCTGATCCGTTAAGATAGTTTCCCATTTAATAATGAAATTGTGTATTTCTTTCTGTTAGAAGTATAACGCTGAATGTCTAATTTGTATCTTTACTATATATAGTAGTTTAATCAAAGCGATACCATCTTCTCACCTGATTCTGTTGCTATTAATTTATTTTTAAATGATTTTATTAAGCTCTTTCACTAATAGATCATTCCTTCGTTTTTGGTTGAAATTGACTCCCATGTATCCTAGCCATTTTGGTGCAGTAAATTGACCCATTTTATTGTCACTCTCTTTGTAATCTTAGCCAGAATAAAAAATCATTGTTATTTCTCCGTCCCTCTCGATAATGGAAATTTTTTTCGAGAGTAATCCAAGACTTACATATGACATAATCGACTGCCTATTGCAAACTCTTTTTTCATCATGATCAACTTGTATTTGCATATGCACTGATGAGTTTTCAAAAGCTAATTGGACCTTTTTATTTATACCTCTTTCTTGTTGAAGGGATTAGCTTACGTGGAATTCTCGGATGATGAACACCTTGCTGCTGCTGTGGGGAAGAACAAGCAGATCTTTCTTGGCAGGAAATTAAGCATTTTAAAGTCAGACCCCCAAGGCAGGAATAAAGGAGTTGCTGGACGTAGCACTAAATCAGAGCATAGTAAGTTGTTTTATTAGCTTATTGTTTATACGGCAGATCTTTTGTTTCCTTGAGTTTTACTTGACATTATTTTTACAGTTTTTTTTTTTTTAAAAAAAAATTAATCTGGTTCAGGAGTATCTCATCATAATATTTGATTAGGAATCTGATCCTAATAAATAATTCGTATCCTAGATTATCCATGAGCCGAGTGCAATGAATTACTGCTCTGTAGAGCTGTTAGAAAAGCGAGCAGCTTGAGAGCTCAGCTCGACTCGTTGAGGTTTGAACTCGGCTCGTTTACTAACCAGTCGAGTTCGAACTCATGAAATTCTCGATTTGAGCTCGACTTGATAGGCTCAATAGTTAAGGATTGTCTTGTAATTCCATTAGGCTTGATAGGCTTGCCTTGCATCGTTAGACTCATTTGAAAGTTGAGTCGAACCTCAGGCGTTTAGAAATTGATTATCGGTAAATTTTCCAGCTCGTTAATGTTATCAACTGTACTGCTCCGATATCAGTGGTTGCTGTCCAAAAATATAGGGGACATCCCAGTCTCAGTCTCTGAGGGTGTCACTAGGTAGTATGAAATAAAAAAAATTTAAAGTCCGTAAACAAGTTTATTTGACGTAGACTTAATGAGAATGGTTTAAAGATAGAAATGTTCGTAATACATACCCTCGTTAGATCGTTCCCTTTGGGCATCTCTGTCGCCCTTAAATCATAGTTGTTAAGGCTCCAAGGCACACCAAGGCGCAAGAGTGTGCCTAGCGCCTTAGGCGTGCGCCTTTTGTACATTATCGAAAAAACTAATTCAAACACTATATAAACTTATATTAAACATATTAGCATGTAATTAACTATTAAATTGAAGTTCAAAACACCATAAATAACTCAAATTTAGGGAATAAACTTCGATAATAAGTAGCAAACATCAAAACAAAGTAGTAATCAATTAATATTCAAATAAAAAGAAAACATGGTTGTTGCTACTACCACTTTCATCCATGATTTACTTGAGCTGGGAAAAAAAAACGTGGCTGTTGCTATTTAATTTAAAAAAAAAAACAGAAAAAAAACATGTTTGGGGCAGAAAGACGCATTATTTAATATATATTAGAGTATAAAAATATGTTATCAGACTTAGAGAGGGGCTGGGGGAGGAATATGACACATGGATGTGGCTGGATGGCAGTTTCCGGTGGTGGGCGGCGGCGGCCGGCGGCTGGACGGTGGTTGCTGGTGGTGGGTGATGGGGGTGCGATAGATAGTGGCAGGAATTGAAGAACGGTTATATTTCTTTTATAAACCGCTTAACCCTAATTTTTATTCAGGTTAAAATTTATTACTTAGGGCCAAGACATATTTATTCCCTAAAATAAACTGAAGAAATACGTTTTCCACTTAAAAAACCCTAAAAAAAAAAAAAAATCAAAAGTTGCGCCTGCCTCAGGCTGGAGAGGCGCTTTTCGCCTGAGGCGCGCTTTTAACAACTATGCCTTAAATAGACACTAATAATCTTTGACATTGAACACACATAATCATTTGTTCCATATTTGATGTTTTACTTTGTATTCCATATTGTGGATGAATAACCGGTGGAGGTGAAAAGATAATTAGTAACAATATGCAGTACATCGACATGTGTTAATAATCCAGCAAGATGGAAAACCAAATGAAATACGAAAAGTGAAACACTGGAATTAAACAGGGCATTGGGACCTCAGCTGTGGGCACATTAGTAATACCCACGGTGGGTAAGGGGTCATTTACATATTGTGAGGGAAGACTATTGTTTTACTAGTGTTATTTATATGTGTTGCATGCTCATGCCATGTGTGTAAATTTTTGCATTTTATCAAAGAAAAAAATTCTGAAAAGGTTCCAATTTAATATTAACTCTCAATTTAGGTCTAAATTTTAGAAATTTTAACTCCGGCTCAAATTTTGCTTTTTCCTCAAATCAAAGCGACACAAAATCTCTTCTCAGTTCAAGTCATGCTAGACTTCATCAGGTTGCAAATTATCTTCAATCAACATGACTTGAATTAGAGGTAGATATCAGTTGAATTTTGTGGCAAGTCTTGAGAAAAATGGTAAAAATTAGACCCCATCTTGAGAATCAATTTTAGGCAAAGTTTTGTGTGAACAAGTTTCACTATGAAACTAGTTTTGATATTATTTGTTTCATTAAAGAGTATTAGTTGTTTTAACTATAAGGTATTAATTTTCAGTGATATTAGTTGTTTGCGTAAAATGTATTATTGGAAGGGTATTAATTATTTTATTAAAAGGTACTCCCCCGTTCCATAGTTATTTTATTAAGAAAAGAGAGTAATGAGTAGAAATATGATGGATAATTTTGTAAACTTTCATAAAGTAAAGAAATATATTGGATTGTGTGTAAGTATAGACCCAAAAGTAATGACATTTATTGTAAAATTGAAGATATTGTGAGAGTGGAGTTTATGGAGGGTTTCCCATTTTAGAGGGTTTCCCATTTTAAAGGTATGAAAATTATTATGGAATGGAGGAAAAAGAAAAGTGTGAAAGTAATCACGAATGAAGGGAGTATCAGTTATTTTACTATAAGATATTAGTTGTAAATCAATTTCACAGTGAAACTGGTTCACACAAGATCAATTCCTAATCTTAACATTGAATCATGTTTCCTTAATTTCCCCCCATTAAAACTTTGATCATTATTTGTTAACTATTGTTGCATCTTCAATTGTCAGGTGATGCAGCTAAACAAATCAACAAAATGGATTCAGACGAGGAAGTTCCCAAAGGAAGAAGAGAATCTCAACTGCAATCTTCTGGCTCCAAAGCAGACGACGTCCAGCTGAAGGGGAAGAACACGTTTGCGGTACCAAGAAACGTGAAGCCACTGGGTTGGAGAAAATCCGAAGGAGCCAAGAAACAAGAAGAGGATGACAACCCGAAATCTAACGACGAGTTTAGGAAGATGTTTCTGAAAAAATGAAGCTCATTTAGTGAAGAAAGGCTATGCCTATGTGCAACTTAGTCTTTGGCCTCTTCCCTAATTCTGCCAAATTATGTTACTGATGTTATGATATATTTCTTGACTGGCGTGTAACTAGTTTTGTTATCAAGATCTTAACATCATTTTCCTTTAGATATGTGTGACGGTTAATAATATTATTGGTTCCTCGAGTGTAAAGAGCATAATTAGCACCTCTTATCATAAAATTGTTTTGAACATCTAAAGTATCAAATATTTAATAAAAAATATTAATAATCTCATCAGTAGTATTAAAAATTAGCAATGATGAGTGTCAATAATATTTGAATTGTTTATTATTTCACAATTTGTGCATGCCAGGCTCCTCTTGCTCTCGACTCTAGAAACCGGCAAGTTACAATTTACCATGTGTAAAAGTTGGTCTCGGAAGAAACATATTAACGGTTGACAAATATTGACCTTGATTAACTACTTGTTATCAGAATTAATTAGGTCATTTGTGGAATCATTATCTTACTGCTAATATTTCTCCCATAATTTATTGTTGCATTAATCATATGATCTCAAAGCCTTATAACAATCAATTTCATTCCATTGTACAAACTAGTCTTTTGGTCAATGTTTTGAAGAAGCATTATTGGCCCACAAATCTTCAATATTAGATTGTGATTTGAGAGTCCTGAACACTTTATAGGACTTATAATTTTTTGTAGAAAATAACCCCCCATTACTACCTTGTTTGGTCAATGTTTCAAAGAAGCATTATTGGCCCACAAATCTTCAATATTAGATTGTGATTTGAGAGTCCTGAACACTTAATAGGATTTACAATTTTTTGTAGAAAATAACCCCCCCATTACTACCTTGTCTATTCTGTTTTGCATAGTTTATCAAACCCCAAAATTTTTTTTGTATCTTTTGGTATCCTACTCAACACACTTTTATTAATGGATTTCACCTCTTTGTGTGTTGGAGCAAGTATCACTCTCTATCTTCAAAGTAAAAATGTGTACTTATATCAACAATAGATGGATAAATAATGTCTACAACTGCAGCAACTTGATCGTCTCCCTCTAGTATCAAATTATCTTTGGCTCCATTTGGATGGAGTCATTTGAAATCAAGGGATTTGAGGATAATACACCATACAAATACAAATCAAAATGGAGAAAAACTAAATGAATAGATTTGATTCACACAAATATTACTTATAAATGAGATGATTTCAAATACTCAACAAATCCTAGTCATTTGAAATCCTCCCACTTCTCCCACTTGTGCTTAATATTTGAGTGAATCAAATCCATTCATTTAGCTTTTCTCCATTTTAGTTTGAGTGAATACATGAGATATTATCCTTAAATCCCTTGATTTCAAATCCACTCTATTTAAATGGAGCCTTTGAGAATTTGAATATCTTCAAAACCATCTTGACTATTCCCAAGTTCCCTACTATCTACTTTTCAAAATCCAGTTTGAGAATTCAATAATTTCATCTGATGTTGCATGAGAATAAGTAATTCCAGTTCACAACTCATATTCTTGGTTAGTCTTAACACCTTGCTGTGTTGCCAAAGATTAGACAAATTAATAGTAGAGTTCATAATGTGTACCCTACTACCATTTGGTATAACATGAAGAATTTGCCTAAAATCACCTCCTAACCCGACATTTTCCCACCAAATGAGAGGTAATTTTATAAATGGCCCTGTAACTTTTTTCGAGTCCTTTTTCTTTTTATATTATCAATTGTGGTCCTTTTGATATCCAAAAAAGGTCCTTTTCGCCAGATAATCAAAATTTTGGCCGGAAAAATTACCGAAAAATGGCCGAAAATCTGCTGTAGCATACATAACGACACGAAAATGTACCAAAATGATATGCTTGACAAGAGGAAAAGAAACTACTTATAAGCCTCGACCCTCCCCTCATCGTAAATTAGTGATGAAAAATTTACGTTTTTAAAATTGCAATTTATGAGAAAGGTGTAATCGAAATTTGAAATTAGTTGAGGGTTTTGCTTCCTGGATGAACGACGATTCAAATAAGACTTGACACGACCGTCGACGTGACAAGAATAAAAAATTAGGACAATTTTCTGGCAAAAATTGGAATTTTCTGGTGAAAATAACCAAAATTGACACCGATCAAAATTGATAAATTAAAAAGAAAAAGGACTAAAATTGGATTCAAGTAAAGATATAGGACCGTTTGTGATTTTTCTCATCAAATGGCAAAGTAGAGATAGATCGATCAGAAGACCTATTACTATCTTTGAGACTCCGATCCAAAGCTTCAAAATAAAACTTATTAAGCATGGGTGCCTTTCCCAAATATAATGAGTTTTTTTTTCCTTCTTTATAAGTTCAGACATATCTGATCTTGGTTTTATGAGACATGTCGATGACTCATTAATATTTGTCGGTATGACAAACCTCAAATGAGTAGTACAACCTCCGGGTAAGAATATATAAGCTATTCCACTCGAAGTTACATTATGAATTATGTTTCCTTTAAATTTTACTGCTGCTGAAAGAGTATTAAATACGAACGTCTTTCCCATTCCACCATAGCCATATAAGACGAAGACTCCCTCAATATCTGATCAAACAACTTCACGTATTTCTCGTTGAAAATATTTTGCTCGCTTAAAAATTAGGGATAACTCTTTTTTTGCCCAAGTCAACTAGGGCAAAACCAATATTGTCCTTTGACTAAAAAAAACTCTTTCTTGCCCAATCCACTATGTGAAATGTTCCAAATACCTTTAATGAGATTTGGACATTCCAATCCTTTATTCCATTCCCAACTTCTTCATTCCCACTTCTTTATATAATTTTTCAATATTATAAATTCAATGCAAATTAAAATAATTAAACATCAACGATTTTAACACAAAATAATATTACCAATTGAAAGAACAAAATTTGAAGAAAAAAACCGAGCCCTCCCCATCACCAGGGAACAAACAGGAGGACTGGAAAAAGGTTCTACCGACACCTGTTCAATTAGTTAAAAGGTCCGAACGAAATAGAAATCTAAGACAATTGTTAAAGGCGTCATTCAGAAAATTCAATCACCATGTCTTTCACAGTAGTAATAAAGTTAAATTGATCATGAACAAACCCTCTTTCATTGACATTGACTCCATGTATAACCCATTTTATTCATATTTGCCCGAAAAAGAACACGAATTTCTTAGATGGTGGAGTATGAATACTGGAACCGATGCACGACTTAGTCTTCCAGTGTCAATCATGAAATACGTGAATGCTGATTGGTTTAATCGTATATGAAAACCCACAGGAATGCTTGATGGAGAGGTAATATTTTTTTACTAATTTTATTGTTCGTTTTTTATGTCTTAAATTTAATATTTTTGTGATCCATTGTTGTTGTGAATATTGTAGAACATTGATGTGTTGATCCATATGGTGTTGTTAAAGGCGAAGACGTCTCCTAATTTTTTTTGAGTGATTGGACATATGTTGATTTAATTTTTTGGGTAAGTTGTATTACAATAATGTTTAAACTACTCTGATTATTTATGAATATTGCCATATTTTTATATTTTTTTCAATTTATATTTTGTAGGACTTGTTGCAAAGAATGTACCCATTGTGGAAGAAGACCAAGGAATATCAAGTTGAGTGGGTTTGGAGTTTCAGAGCCTGTACTATAATGAAATATGTTCATGGATTTCTGCGACATGATGGACCAACTCTGTCTTGGGAAAAAGTTAAATCAGTGTACGGTGTTGCACTTGTGAATGATGATCATTGGGTGTTGTATGATATTGATATAGTCCATCAACATATCACTGTGTTTGATTCATTGAGAAATGATGAAACAAGATGGCCAGCAAATCAACTCCGTCAGTTTTACCAAATGGCTAAAATGCTGCCATCGTTGTATCGTGAGTTATTACTAGCACGTGGTTTTCAGGGAAATTTCATAGAAGACAAGTGGACCATAGACTGTTGTTCAGAAGCTCCACAACAAACCAATGCGTTTGATTGTGGAATTATGTGTATTAAGTATTTTGGGTGTTTGATCACATGTCGTTCTGTTATAGACATCGATACAAACAAATGTCAAGATTTTCGTTGTGTCATTTGTTGTGACCTCTTTAGTCACTCTAACGTTTATTTTTTTAAATATATATATATATATATATATATATATATATATATGAAGTTGTTAGTTAGTCTATTGTTTTATGACTGTTGTATAAAAATTTTCTCTATATATATGTTCTTTTTTTTAATTTATATTTAAAACATATTGATTGCAATAAGATATGTCCATTCACACTTTTCAAAAAAAATGTAACAAAAAAAATTTCATTATTATTTATTTTTGTTCATTGATAAATTAGTACCAAATGTTTAATTTGTATATACAAAATATTATTACCTATGTATTAAAAAATATTGCATGATTTTTGAGGCGTTAATCTTCTCATTTTGAAAAGAAAAAAAATGCATATTTCACTATTAATCTTCTCATTCAGCCGAATCGGAGTTCGTACGTGGAAGATATGATCGATCGAATTATTGGACAGCGTACCAAAGTCACTCGACCGAGTGGCACACAAGGCTGCCGAGGCGAGCTCAGCCCTCACTCCAACTCGGCCGACTTATTACCACTCGGTTCGAGTTGGAGTAAATATCAGCCAAGCCGAGGTACAAAACAGCCCGAGCCAAGTTGAATTCGCCTCAGAATGTTGAGAACCAACTCGACCCATGTCCAGTTTTAACTCGACCCGAGGCAACCATATGAGCCGAGTTAATATTTAATTAATTTTTTCAAGGGTTAAGTTAAATACACAATTTCAAATTCAGTTCAAAATATTTCATTTTTGCGCCCTCTCACAAAACCGTCGCCCTCGACTGAGCTCCGCCTTCTCTCTGCCGCTCGCCTCCACCGCTCACGTTCGCTGCTCGCATCCACCGTTCAGCACCGAGGCACTTCTCCCGGGGTTCTCTTCCGCACGTCTCCAATTTTTCGCGGCACTGCTGGTCTCCGTCTCTCAACACCGTCGATAATCTCCGCCTATCAAAGTTGCCGCACTTCTCCGCCTCTCATCGCCGGCAGTATGACCTCATGACTGAGCAAACAATGATACAAAGAGCAATGTATGAGTGGCACGTCAGTCAGGGACACTTCCCACGATTTCAACAGCCTCCCAAGTGAATGTGACACAGTGATCAGAGTGTACTTTTATTTAAGTTTTTCCTTTTGGATTACATTGATCTTAGACTTTGAGTTTTTTTTGATGACTTATTATTTTGCAAATATTTGATTAAGTTTCATCTTCGGAAACATTACTTGTTGGTACATAATTGAGCTTTTCGTGTTTATTTTTTTCAATGATTTAAATTTACTTTTGTCTAATGTCATATTAAACACTAGCAGTCCAGAAACTAACAAGGGATAAAACTATAGCAAATCAAGCCGAGTCAGAATCAACTCGTCAGGAGCACGAACCGAGTATTTTCCCTCGACCCGAGTCACTATCAGCTTGGACCGAGTTATTTCCTTCGACCCGAGTCAAAATCAATTTGACCAGATTTGTTTCCTTTCATCCGAATGACAATTAACTTGAGACGAGTTGATCTATTCAATCCGAGGTGTTGTAGTTTTTGGTGCAGTTGAGGAGATTAGATATTTCCAATTCTGGAGGGACTTTAGCGTAAATTGCAACACTATAACATAGTCCACTACTATAAATACCCCCTATATATTCTAACACTATCAATTTTATCCAACTTATTTGGTTTAAAAAATGGGTAATAGAACAATCCATCCTCAAAAAGATTATTTTTGGGATGAGAATTGGACATACGAGGTGGAATCATGTTTCATAAATTCATTGGTGATGTAAAAACACCAAGGTAAGTGGGATGGGCCAGAAGTATTGAACTATAATGCTATTGCAACCGCAATTGGCAACATTAACGAAGTTTTTTCTAAGTTATTCCAGTGGGAAGATGCACAGTCACATCTTATTTTTCTACAAAAATGGTACGACAGCTTCATCAAATGTCAACACACTGAGGGTGTTTGTTGGGATGAAAGCACCAACAAATTACAAACAGTTAACAAAGTATGACTTTCCATGATAAAGGTTAGTCTTACTTCATGACCGTTTATATTGCAACAAGTCATTCAGAATGTCTAATACACATTTTAAATTCAAATATGTTGTAGCGCGATTGCCTTGCTAAGGCCTTCTACCATAAAGGAGATCCGTTCATTTCGGAGTTGACATAATTGTTTGTGGCGGCCGAGGATCATGTACCTACACCTCCTCCTGCAATCGTACAAGACTCGGATGACGAAAGCTCATCTCCTGATATTTCTAGTCGTTCTTGTACTAAAAGGAGATTGTTCCATGATGCGAGCGGCTCCCGCCCCATAAATTCGAAGTAAAAAATTCAGTCAATCTCTTTAGAATATTTAGATTTACTATTTCATATTATCATGTACGTTAGTTATTAACTTTTGTACTAGATTTGCTTATTATGTAATTTCAAATTTATTAAATATATATTTTTTAGCTCATGAACAAGCTTTGTTGATATTTAAATTTTGTGTGGGCTACATTGGTTAAAATAATTGTCTTAAGGATAAGCAAAAAAGGAGAAAAGGACGCATCAAATATATGACCATTCTTATATGTCTTTCTTATTTCCAATAAAAAACAATGAAATTATCAATACATGTTATTATGATCGAGACGAGCTATCTTCTTCTTTTTCCTTGTGAACTGCAATGTCATCTTATTCAGCTGGAGAAGCGGGTGGCTGACCAAATAGAATTTTCAACCACGCCCAACAAGGATCACCGTATGTCTCGTACGCATGGGCAAATGCATCCACCTATAAAATTTCAAATAATTTTAAAGTTGAGACTTAAACAAATAAACTAAGTAGACCATTAGGACAACAATTTGTAGACTTTACCTCGACTAAGGAATGCCAGAGTGAATGTTCAGCATGGATATAGTTTGTCGCTTCATCATACAAAACTCCAGGGATATTTATTAACCATTAGAAGATACAATACCTTTTACGCAACTTTTGAGCTTGTATCCAACAATCTTTATAGTCAAGTTTTTTTTTTTTGTAGACTATATTAACAGTCATTTGTGAAGTACTGATAGCATTAGCATTTCCAGAACATATTAACATATTATCGCCTATTGGATAAAAGTTGCCCATCAGTGCTTGGTCGGATAGTGCTTCAGGAAACAAAGAGTCTACTTGGGCATCCCATTCAGGCTCGTACAAGAACGCTTCTTGAGGAAATCTTGCCATATGTGAGGATTGAAATGAGCAAATTTGAATTTTGTGTTATGAACCAGTATTTTAAGGAAATAAACAATTTATAGATGATGTGAGATGATTTTGAAAGTGTATCTAGAACCAATGAGTAAATTTGTACTCCCTCTGTCCACCAAAAGTATGCTCACACAATTTTTTTCAACAATTTATTTTGCTTCACCGTTCAACCATCACTTAATATCTTCACATGTTGTTGACTTTACACTCATAAACAACCACTTAACTCATAAATGGACCACACAATACCCTAAAATACCCTTATTTTATCTACTTTATTTACGTATTCTTTGAACCTGCCAAAACCAAACGAGCATACTTTTCGTGGACAGAGGGAGTATTATATTTTATTAAAGAAAGCTAAATCATTGACTATATATTAAAAGAGTAAATGAAATAATCTTACAGCAAACCAATTCTTCCACATTGCCTCTAGTGCTACCATACACGTCCACTCTCTATCCCAATATGCACCATTTGTGTTGATCATCATGTACCAACAGTCGTGCCTCATTTTTAGCTTTTTAATTCGTTTGTTGACATGGTCGCTGTCAAAATTCCAAGTAGGGAAATCCCTATAATGATTAGAAACAACATTGGAAATCGCTTGTGTATTGTCGCTGCCTTCATATTTCCAACAACCGACTGAGTGCTCGTGAACTAGTGTTTCGACAACAACTTTATCTACCATCGGAGTCCAAAACCAATCATTCTCCATCCTCTCAAAACCATTTGTTGCCTCCCATCGATATGAATTTGCCATTAGTTTGTAATGTTTGAAATAAGATTTTGACAAAGTTAAGAAGTTGTTTTTGAGCAATGTCATGATGAAAATAACTTGTATTTATAGAAGTGAGAAATATTGTGACTGGAGACCATTTCATGAGGGGTCACCTTTTCCACAAATAAAGAAGGATCAACAATCAATGTCATTTAAATTTACTATATGTTGGAAGTACCTTGATTATACAAAATAACTTAAGGCTCCATTTGGATGGAGTGAATTTGAAATCAAGAAATTTGAGGATAATATATCATGCATTCACACAAACTAAAATGGAGAAAAGCTAAATGAATGAATTTGATTCACTCATTTATTAAGCACAAGTGGGAGAAGTGAGAGAATTTCAAATGACTAGGTTTTGCTGGTGATGCGTAAAAACTGACCTGGGTCCGTTTTTCCACCTGGGTTCCACGGGGGTAACGTCTTTACGCAGTACAACCCCTAGCTCTTCTCGAACGAACGTACCTACAAAATATACCGGAGGGTTCTTCGGCGTAGGTACTCCGACGCTCAAGTCAGATTACCGGAAAACACTCAATAAAAGAGTAGGCAAGTACGTAAGAAGTAGCTAAGTAAGAGTGATATACGTACTTTTAGAATAATAACCGCTATCATGGTTTCTTGGCATTATCCCGCACGTTCTCTCGTGATGTTGTGCGTTGATATCTTCTCTCTCAAGAAAATTGCGTTGTGCCTACGATTTCCCTCCCTCGAAGGAGGTTGGACCTAGTCAATGAAGAACATGAGGAATATTCCTTGACTTGGGCCTTAATCTTCTCAACTGATCGTTGCTTCTCACATTTCCTTGGTCTTATCAGATAATTCGCCCATATGGGCTTGACTAATATCAGCTTATTGGCTTCAAGTCTCGACTGGGCCTCACGGCCCATCTGCAGTTAGGTTTGGGCCTCACGACCCACCTGCAGCTAGGTTTGGGCCTCGCGGCCCACCTGTACCTAGGGTTGGGCCTCGTGGCCTGCCTGTAGCCAGGTTTGGGCTTTGTAGCCTCTCTGTAAATGGTTTAGGCCTTGAGCCCACCTCAGATTCGGCTCCCTCTCTGGAGGGTATTCGGTTAGACTATCGGGCCCTATTGGGCCAAACATTCTTGGGCTCTATGTGTAGTTGGGCCTGGCATTTTTATCCGCATCAACCACTCCCCCCTACTCTGGTGAGCAATCTCGAAGCTTACTAGAGTAAGGATGATTAGGTAATCCTCCCTGCAGCTTCGACTTCTAAGGGTACATCCCCTCTCGCTAACTGTTGAAGTCCAGCGACTCCTCGGCTTTTGCATTAGCCAGCTGTCAAGTATGCATCCGTCCTTCAGTTTTGCTTACTGATACATGACTCAATTAATTCCCTCTTTTATTTCAAATCAGTTTCGCTTCCTCTTCTCTTCCTTTAGAATTTCATCACTCTTAACCCTTCTTCATTGTGTGTTTTCCTCTGCAAACGCATCTTTTTCTTGCTTCCACTCTGCCCATCGAGTCCAGGAAAATATCCCTTCCTTTGCTTTATTTTTCGTGAAATATATCCGAATATGTCTCAGTCCAACTCCTCAAAAAATATTTCCAACGTGCCAAATTCTTCTCAAAGTTCTCACCATTCTCCCCTTCCTGACCTTCACTGGAACCTTTCTCCAGTTTTCTCTTCGTCTCCGGAAATAGATAGGGCCCGATTTTGGGATTCCTTCTCGGGATCTTCAAAGTTAAAGGAGAAAACCCTATCTAGTTTCTTTGATGATGATATTATCGCCTCGGGCTATCATCTTTCCCTTCCTGGTCAGGGAGAACGTCCAAATTTAAATACCCCTCCCACATTGGCTTTCTGGCACGCCCAGTTCGAAGCCGGACTCCGGCTACCTCCTCCCAGATTCCTTTATAAAATTTCAGATCTCTATGGAATTCCCCTCAACCATTTCGTCTCCAATGCCATAAGGATGATGATCTCATTTTACATCCTCCTGGAAACGGGAGAAAACCTTCTGCAGAACTCTTCTTTTCTCAATACAATTGCAAGACCGCTGACCCCTTCTACTATGTAAGCAGTAGAGTAAAGGGCAAGTGCTTGTTTCTTGGGAAAGCCCCCAATATCAACAAAGAATGGAATGACCATTATTTTTTCGTGACTCTCACACGTTCTTGGCCCTTTAAAAATTAGCGCTGGGTTTATAAAAACCCATGTCCTCCTGTACTTTCCACTCGAATTTCTTCTCCCACCAATCGTAGGGTTATTCGCATCTTGAATGCCCACGTTGATGCTCACGGTTACTTTTATCTTCCCAATTTATGCTCAAATCCCCGCCTTCTTTCTCATTTCAAATTTAGCTTAGTAAGAATTCCTCATGAGCCCAACGACGGTAATCGCTCTCTTCCTAATGTATCATTATAATTTAAATACAATAGGATTACCTCTAATTTCTTATTGTTTTCTCTTTCCAGATATGTTGTGGCTATCTAAGGTACTGGAGGACCCAGCGGATTCCTCTGACTCAGCACCCCCTCCTACCGCTTCTCAAGGTGATGTTCCAACTATCTCATCCTCTTCTCCAGTTTCTGCTCCTGTTGAAGACCCAGAGGCTGACGACCCGGCCCTCAAGAAAGCCAAAACTAGGAAAGGGAAAGCTCCTGCTAGCCAGAGCTCCCTCCCCTCTAGGGGAGCGGTACTATGCAAATACCCCACCAGGCATAGCCAAGGCATTTCCTCCGCTCCCATCGATGTCGACTCTTTTTCCTCTGGTGCCTCTGCCAGTAAATTCTTCAGCGAATTGGTGTCTGCTCAGGACTGCGAAAGACTGCTAAGCCTCCCTCCTGATCAACAACAACATCAGGCCGCCGGTCATTTTGCTCAGGTAATGCTGTCTTTATTCTATTTTCTCATCCGTTATCGAGATGTTTTTCTTAAATTCTGACACAAGCCTTAACTATGCATTGCAGCTTGGTGTCCTACTCTCTGGCCTTTGGGGCCCTTCCAACTCGCTCCTTTCCACACAATTGAAAGACTTAGAAGATTCTCTCTTAGCCGAGAAAAAGAAAGCCTCCCCGCCTCTCTCCGTGTCAAGAAGCCAGAAGCTGGTTTGTCCTCCCTTAAGGGAGAGTTATCAAAGGCCCAAGCGGCGCACGAAGCCGCCTTAAAAGAAACCAACGACCTAGCGCTCAATTATTCTCTACAGGAGTCGTAGGTTCATAAGATGGCCTTAGTGGACGAGGCGAGGTCCTTTCTGGATCACCTCTTTCTATCTGAACCAGGTCAGACATTTTTACACTCTCTGTGGATTAGCTTGAAAAGATAACTACTTGCAACACCCTCTTACTCTAGATGGTCCTGTTTCTCAGGAAGAGGCCTGCATAAAGCGAGCCATGGAGACGAACCTGGATGCCGTTGCTGCCAAGACAGATGGACCCCAGAACTCTTCTTCTACTCATTCTTCGTAAAAAACAATTTATCTTCTTCTGTAATGAATAATTTTATCTCCCATTTTATGTGCTGGTTTAGCACTCAAACTCTGTCCTCCTTTTATTGGGAGTTTTATATTTTGAACTATGTTGCCCCCTTATCGGGGGCCTTTTTGTGATGAATCAATATATTCCCCTCCCTTGCCGGGAGTTGATCTTCATGAATGTTGTTTACTCTCCCTTGCCGGGAGCTTTTCGTTGCATGTATGCTTGTATCCTCCCTTGCCGGGAGTTGCATTTTTAGCTAAATAGCCCGTGTCCTCCCTTGCCGGGAATTGTGTTTGCATGCTTCATTATCTGTATTTCTTGTTTCTTATACCTATTCTCTGCTGCATGTTTCAAAACTATTTAGCTTCTAAGCTATTTAGTTCAATCGCATGACTTAGGTGCTAAGAACATCTTTCTGGCAGTAGCTTTGATTACAGGTTTTTCCGCATAGGTAGGTAACCTATTTTCCTAGGTTCCCTTAGAATTTAACCTTTTTCGTTTTTAAGGGTTACTGCCTTAGGTTCTTCTTGAACCCAGATTCTCAAATTTTCCCATGATTCTGTAGTCAAAGGAGTTTCCAAATAGCTCTTGAGGTTATCCCTTCTCTAGGTTTAACATAGTTTCCTTTGAAAAAACCTTCTCCAGGTTTAAACTGGTTAAGACCCCTTTTAAAGGTTTAATCTAGACTTTCTCAAAGCCATATCTTGAATTCTTCTTTTCATACAATTCCTCTAGGGTTTGAACATGCTCAAACCCTCTAAATAACTTAAGTGTTTAGCTGTGAAACCCCCTTTTCTAGGTTTCCGCTAAATTGAACTTCTTTATAGGTCAATGGCGAATTTTCTCCAAAAAAGACCTTTTCTCAACTTAGGTAAGTTTAAACCCTTTTTTTGTAGGTTTAACTTAGTTCCCTTCAAAGCTATCTCTTAGCTTTAGTTTTGAAAACCTTATCATGGTTAAAGCTAGTTAAACCTTTTCTATAGGTTTAGCATTATTTCCTCAGTTGGTTTCCCGCTTTGATTCTAAAAGCCTTATTCAAGCTTAGGTTGGTTAAACCTCCCTCATAGGCTTAATTCTGTATTTTTCGAAGCTATCCCCTTGCTTCTATGTTTTAAACCTTATTTAGGTTTAGGTTAGTTAAATCCCTGCTGTAGATTTAACTTTGCTTGCATAAAACTACTTCTTAGTTTTTGTTCTCGTGGTCCTTCTCGAGAAGTAGGTAAGTTATGCACCATTCACAGGCTTAACTTAGATTTTCATAACCCTTCCTGGGTTTAAGTTAATTAAACCCTTTCTGTAGGCTTAATTTATTCTTCTAAAGCTTTCTTAGCTTCCCTTCACAAAAACCTTTCTATAGGTTTGGGCTAAGCTTTGTCGAAGCTACATTTCAGATGGATCTCTCAATCCTTTTTGGGTTTAAGTTCAGTAAAACCCTGTGTATAAGTTCAACCTTGCATCTCTATAGTTATCTTCTGATAGCTAAATCTTTTCTGTAGGTTTAGCTCTGCATCTTTGAAGCTACCTCTTAGCCTTCATATTCTAAACCTTATCTAGGCTTAGGCTAGTTAAATCCTTGCTGTAGATTTAACTTTGTTCGCGTGAAACTATTTCTTAGTTTTTATTCTCATAACCCCTTTTCGGGGTTTTAGTTTTCTCAAGCTACCCTTTAATTCTGACATTCTGTTCTGGGTTTTAGGTGGGTTAAACCTTTTCTGCAGGTTTAACTTTGTATCTCGAAGCTATCTCTCAGTTTCAACTACTTCTTTTCTTGTGACCCTCTCTGGGTCTAAGGGGGTTAAACCTTTTCTGCAGGTTTAACTTAGTTTCTCGAAGCTATCTCTTAGCTTCTTTTCTCGTAACCCTTTTAAGGTGTGGGGGGGGGGGGTTTAAACCTTTTCTGCAGGTTTAACTTTGTATCTCGAAGCTATCTCTTAGCTTCTTTTCTCGTAACCCTTTTTGGGTGTGAGGGGGGATAAACCTTTTCTGCAGGTTTAACATTGTATCTCGAAGCTATCTCTTAGCTTCTTTTCTCGTAACCCTTTTGTGGGTTTAAGGGGGTTAAACCTTTTTTGCAGGTTTAACTTAGTTTCTGGAAGCTATCTCTTAGCTTCTTTTGTCGCAACCCTTTTCTGGGTTTAGGTGGGTTAAACATTCTCTGCAGGTTTAATTTAGTTTCTCGAAGCTATCTCTTAGCTTCTTTCGTCGCAACCCCTTTTTGGGTTAGGTGGGTTAAACCTTCTCTGCAGGTTTAATTTAATTTCTCGAAGCTATCTCTTAGCTTCTTTTGTCGCAACCCTTATCTGGGTTTAGGTGGGTTAAACCTTTTCTGCAAGTTTAACTTTGTGTCTCGAAGCTATCTCTTAGCTTCTTTTTAGATTGATTGATGTCAATTCAATTCGCAAATATTCATCATGTTCGTTTTTCTCATTGAATGCTTTCTGGAATTTTACTCGTTTCATGTAACTTTGCAAAAGTTATCAATTCTCATACAATTGATCGTGTGTGGTGATGCAATTGTATTAAATAACACACAATCATATCATCTCAATCGCAATCAACAAAAGAATAAACAGACAAACTCATGAATAGTGAAGAATTTCTCTCATTAATTGATAAACAAATTTGTTCCATTGACCATAATCGATCAACACAAGTCAAGAACTAACTTGGCCGGCCTTTTTAAAAAACCTCCCATCGGTAAAACCCAGTGGAAAACCCGTAGGCAGGAAAAAAAAGAGTAGCAGTGGAACAAAATTACATCAAACTCAGAATTCAAACGATATAGACAAAGCAGCTCTTAAAATAGAAAAAGGACCACCTACTTGCAGCGAGGTGGGCATTTCCTTCAAACATAGAATTTGTTCAAGTGGTAGACATTCTAGGGCCTTGCAACTTGATTTCTTCCATATCCTGCAGGTCGTAAGCCCCTGCTTCAAAGACTTTGATCACTTTGTAAGGCCCTTACCACTTCGGGTCCAGCTTTCCAATGTTCTTCAAGGCATCAGCTTGCCTTAGCACTAGGTCTCCTTCCTCAAACCTTCGGCTTATGACTTTCCGATCATAAGCAGCTTTTACTCGACTCTTGTATCTCTCAGCTTTTAGATGAGCTATTTCTCTCTCTTCCTCCAGCATATCTAGATTCTCTCCCATTAGTTCCTCGTTCCTGCCTTCCTGGAAGTGGGCAAGACGGTGTGTTTCCATCCCCACCTCAGAAGGTATCACTGCAGCTGCCCCGTACACCAAGTGGAAGGGGGACTCATCTGTTGGCTTTTTAGGGGTGGTTCGATAAGCCCAAAGAACAAATTCGAGCTCGTCTACCCACCTCCCTCCAGCTTTATCCAGGTGGGCACGTATCCCACTCACAATCGTTCTATTGGTGACTTCCACGTGTCAGTTGGCTTGGGGGTGTGCCACCGAAGTGAACCTCTGAATAATATTCAGATTATCACACCATTCTCGTACCATGGTTCCCATAAATTGAGTTCCATTGTCCGACACCAGAATTCTGGGTATGCCAAACCTGCAGCATTGATATCTCCATAAAAAATTGATTATATTACCTTCTTCGATCCTTGCTAGAGGTACAACTTCCACCCACTTGCTAAAGTAGTCCACTGCTACCATAAGACGCTTCCGCTAGCCCACCGCTAATGGGAATGGCCCACTAGATCTATGCCCCATTTGGCGAAGGGACATGGCGAGTGCATGCCCCCCCATCTCCTCTGCAGGGAGGTGGATAAGGCAGCCATGCTTTTGATACTTCTCACACTTCTTTACCCAGTCTTTAGCATCCTGGGTCATGGTAGGCCAGAAATATCCAGCCCTCAAGGCTTTTCGAACTATTGCTCGAGCCCCTGCATGGTTAGCACAAACCTTCATGTATATCTTTAATAACGTACCTCCCTTCTTGAGGGGATAAACACCTCAACTAAGGTTGCGTGAAGAACCGCCGGTACATCCTATCTCCAATCATGGTGTATCGGATCCTCCACTTCTGGGCTTTTCTTTTATTTGAGCAGCTTTTCGGATTCTGCAACACTCGGTAAATGCTGGTTCTCCAATCATCCTCAGCTCCGATGACCCCTACTTAGGAAACCGTAGCTTTTGCTTCTACAGTCACCAGGGTGATCTTCCCCCTCCCTACAGTTTGCAGAACTCGCCAGTTTAGACAAGCCATCCGCTCTGGAGTTTTCTTCTCCAGGTATCTATTTGACCTCAAAAGAACTGAATCTTCCCTGCAGCTCTGCTACCCGATGGAGATAGGCTATCATTTTCTCATCTTTTGCTTCGTACCCCCCTATAACCTACTGGGTTACAAGCTGGGAATCTGAAAATATGACCACTCGACCTGCTCCCAGCTCTGCGGCCATCTCTGCTCCTCGAATTAAGGCCTCGTACTCAGCTCCATTGTTCGAGGTAATAAATTTGAACCTCACTGCAATTTGTGTTTCCTGGCTCTCGGGATCAATAATCACAATCCCAGCTCCGCAACCCTGCATGGATACGGAGCCATCCACGTATATCTTCCATTTTCCTTCCTGTAGCCCACGCGTACCTTCCTGAATAAAATCAGACAAGGCTTGTACTTTGATAGTCCTCCGTGGCTCAAAATCCACGTCATACTCCCCCAGCTCGACGACCCACTTGACCATCCTCCCTGAGAGATCAGCTCTGCCAATTACCTGTTTCAAAAGATAATTAGTCCGAACAATGACCTTATGTGACAAAAAATAAGGTCATAACCTTCGGGCTGTGACCAATATATTCAGGGCTACCTTCTCTATCTCCGAGTATCTCTCTTCTGCTCCTTGAATAAGTTTACTGATATAGTAAATAGGTTTCTGGGTTGACCCCTCCTCCCGCACCAACATTGAGCTAAGTGAAACCCCACCTACAGAGAGGTAGAGGTAGAGTGTCTCCCCTGGTGCTGGCTTTGTTAACGTAGGTAACTGGGCCAGGTGTTGTTTAAGCTCCTCGAACACCTGCTGGCATCGCTTATCCCACTCGAACTTGGATCTCTTCCTCAAAATCCTGAAGAAGGGTGGCTCCTCTCTGCAGATCTGGCTATAATTTTGCTCAATGCTGTAATCCTTCTGCTTAGTCTCTGCAGCTCCTTGATATTAGTGGGGGGCTGCATGTCGAGCACAGCTTTCACCTTGGTAGGGTTGACTTCAATACCCCGCTAGGTCACCATGTATCCGATGAATTTCCCGGATCTCACTCCAAAGGAACACTTGGCTGGGTTTAACTTTATGCCATTCGACCTCAGCACTGAGAAAGCTTCCTCCAGGTTAGATACGTGTCCCTCTGCCTTCACACTCTTTATCAGCATGTCATCTACGTAAACCTCCATGTTCCTCCCTAGCTGGTTTCTGAACATCTTGTTAACCATTCTTTGATAGGTTGCTCCATTCTTTAGTCCAAAAGGCATTCTAATATAGCAAAAAGTTCCACTGGCAATAATGAAACTTACCTTTGGAATATCTAGAGGAAAAATCTGTATTTGATGGTAGCCTTGGTAGGCGTCCATCATGCTTTGCAATTCAAATCCTGATGTAGAATCGACCATCTGGTCGATCCTGGGTAATGGATAATGATCCTTAGGGCATGCCTTGTTCATATCACGAAAATCTATGCACATTCTCCATTTCCCCTGGTTTTGCCACCAACAGTGCATTAGATAGCCAAGTGGGGAACTGGATTCGCTTAACATATCCTGCCTCCAGCAACTTCTCTGCTTATGCCTTTGTGATGGCATCCTTTTCTGGTTTGAAAACTCTCAATTTCCGCTTCACTGGCTTAGCCTTTGGATCGACGTTGAGGTGATGAATCGCCACCTCCTCGGGAATATCTGTCATGTCAGAGGAAGAAAAAGCAAATACATCTGCATTTCTTCGTAATGCTGTTACCAACTCCTTTTCCAACTCTGGCTCCAGCTGGGCCCCAATCCTTGTTGTGTATCTCTTCTTGTCTGGATACAGCTCGACCATCATCAATTCTTCTTCAGGTCTCATTTTTGGAGGATCAGCTTCCTCTGTGATCTTACATCTCTTAGATTCACGATCAACCTCCTTGTCTCTTTTTAGGCTGCGATGTAGCTCTTAATCAGCCATCTTTACTGCCTCCACGTAGCATTTCCTGGACTGTAGCTGGTCACCAGCTACTTCACCCACCTCATCATTCACTGGAAACTTGAGTTATGTTATAAGATGAGGGTACATCAACAATAAAAAAATTCGCCACTACCACCCTCCTCCGTGGAGCTTCGCACAGCCCTACCTGGAGGGTTACCTGGCCAAGAGGGTGAATTGCCCCTCCTGTAAATCCATACAGCGCTGTATCTACCGGCTGCAACTCTATATTTAAATTCATTTTCTTGAAACATTCCAAGAAAATGATGTCTGCTGAGCTCCCCGTATCTACAAAGATCCCCACAACAGTGTGTCTTATCACATTTGTTGTGATGACTAAGGCATCACAGTGGTCTTCCTGAGACCTCCATCCTCTGGACCAAAATAAATTCGGGGTGTATGGCCTACTTCCTTCTGATTCGCCTCGTTTGACATTTCTCCTATCTCTCTTCTCAGGATCCTCTCTCCAGCTTTGCGTGCCCGGAACGAGTCTCCCTCGGCTGAACCTCCTACTATCATTTGGATTAGTTCTCTCTTCTGGAAGAGCCTTTCCTTTTTCCTCCTTTCAATCATCTTTCCCTTTTCATCAGCTTTGTCATCGGCCTCCTTCCTTTTCTGCCCCCAGGAACTGACCCGATCTCTGTAAACAAATTCTTTAAGATGACTTGCTTGGATCATTCTTTCAATCTCATCACGTAAATGAAAACAATTATTAGTGTCATGCCCATATTCATTATGGAAACGACAAAACTTATCAGACTTGGGCCTCATCGGCCCTCTGGAACGTGACAAGGGAACTTCATTTCTGGGTGGTCAGATGCTACCTCCAATAGCTCCGCAGGTTCCAGTTTCAGGAGGGTGTACTTGTCAAACCTGGAGCAGGGTCCTGGTTTTGCTGCTTTCTCTGGCTCCGTCGTTGAGCTTTTCTTTGCAGACTCCTTCTTTTTCTCAGGTCCCCTCGGCTTGACCTCTACTCTTTTTGGTTTTCTAACTTCTTCCAGAATGACGTACTTCTCTGCTCTCCTCAGCAACTCATCAAACGTCTGAACCGGCTTCTTTGCCAGAGAGGAAAATAGATCTCCATCTCGGAGATTGCTAGTGAAAACATTAATTTTGACCTCTGGGGTGGCGGTTGGAACCTCTAGTGCCGCCTGGCCCGCAAACTCTCATTTTCTCCTTACTTCATGTTGAACAATGTCAATGTAGCTCTGGGTTGCCTGCACTGGAAAACTGATGCAAGAACAACTCTCCAAACTGCTCGAAATAATCAATAGAATTTGGCTCCAGCTGGCTGAATCACTGCTGGGCTGCCTTAGACAGAGTGGTAAGAAAGACCCTGCACTTCACATCTTCCCCATATCGATGGAGGAGGGACGAATTTTCAAATCTCACCAAATGGTCATAGGGGTCAGTCGTTCCATCATATTCATAATTTAGAGGTTTAAAATTGCTAGGCAAATCATCCTGTAAAATATTCTCAGTAAACTGACAACCTGTAATGGGTCGAGGCATACTAACCTAGTTTTCCATCTGGTGCTTCATGTTATCCATCTGTTTCCTTAGTGACCTGATTTGATCCTTCATAGCTTCGGACTGTGTATCCCTTGTACCCTCCTCTTCGTCTTCTATCTTACTCCCCCGCTGCTGAGGGGCAGTTTCCCTCCCCCATGCAGCTTCTTCTGGAACAGCCTCCATTGGTCGAGGAACTGCTGATCTTCTTTCTTGGACTCCTTCTGCTCCCAGGGCTTCTTTCTGGTTTCTGGACTCCACCTCTCTCCTTCGTTTTTCTTGGTGCTCCTCCTGCCTACTCCCCCCTGGTTGGGATCGAGCAGGCAGGTTTTTCGGTACTGCTTCTCCTGTCCTTCCTGCAGGTGGGGGTCCTCACCCCTCCATCATTGCTCTTGCTACAGCTCGAGCTGTCATATCATCCAGCTGCTCCTGAGTGAGAGCGATGGAGTCAGCTGGTGTTGGCATTCTTTGAGGCATCCCTCTTGATGGAGTATTGGTACCTCCCGGGACCCCAGCTAAAGGGATTCCCTTTGGAATTGCAGAGGAAGAAGCAGGTAGGTTGGCTTCTCTCTCCAGCAGTAACTCCTACTCCTGGGTGGCGCTGACCAGGAGTCGCGCTTTTATCTCGCACCATAGTGACAAGTGGTGTACCTCCAGTGTTGGGCACGGTAGAAGGCGGCGCAGGGTTGGATGCAGCTTCGCCCTGAATTGAATTTGAGGGAGCTGTACTTCCCCGAGCCGGTACTAGTGCAATCGGTCTCATTGGTGTATGCTCACCAGTCATGATATCTTTCTTTGAAATGATAGAAAAGAAGTTGAAACTCACGCCTCAGCTCTTCTTTCCCACAGACGGTGCCAGTTGATGCGTAAAAACTGACCTGGGTCTGTTTTCCCATCTGGGTTCTATGGGGGTAACGCTTTTACGCAGTGCAACCCCTAGCTCTTCTCGAACGAACGTACCTGCAAAACACGCCGGTGGGTTCTCCGGCGTAGGTACTCCGACGCTCAAGTCAGATTACCAGAAAACACTCAATAAAAGAGTAGGCAAGTAGGTAAGAAGTAGCTAAGTAAGAGTGATAGATATTCGATACCGTTACCTCCCTTCTGGGTATATTACTTATACGTACTTTTGGAATAATAACCGCTATCACGGTTTCTTGGCATTATCCCGCACGTTCTCTCATGATGTCGTGCGTTGATATCTTCTCTCTCAAGAAAACTGCATTGTGCCTACGATTTCCCTCTCTAGAAGGAGGTTGGACCTAGTCAATGAAGAATATGAGGAATATTCCTTGACTTAGGCTTTAATCTTCTCAATTGATCATTGCTTCTCACATTTCCTTGGTCTTATCAGATAATTCTCCCATATGGGTGATGAGAGTGAATTGATGCATGATTTGATGTGGTATTTTTGTGCAAAAAGTGGTGAAAAGTGTTAGTTTTTGATCTTAAAGGTGTAGAGTATCACTCTTTTGCTTGAAAAGTATCACTTGTACAGAATTAATGGATTTTTGATGTTTTTCATCCCATTTTCAGGTAAATCGGTGGAATTTGACCAAACCGAGAGTACTGGCATTCATACAACGAAGAGACAAATGAGACACGCAAAAATGGGGGTCGGAGGTGGAAGTCGGGTCGAGAAAATTCCCTGGACTCGACCTTTGGTCGAGGTCCAGGAGCCTCGACCCGAGGGTGCCACCAAAGGAAGAATATTGCAAAAATTGGAGAAGCCTCGACTCAAGGGCCTGAAGCTCGAGTCGAGGGTGATGAAATTCTGAAAAGCTCAACTCGAAAGCTGGAAGCTCGAGTCGAGGCAGGGCAATTTTAAGAAAAACGCATCCACGACTTAAGGAAGCTCGACTTGAGGGCCCCAACCTCGAGTCGAGGGTGCCGATTTTTTAAAAAAATCCCTTTTTAATCCATTTGAGCGGAAAATAGAGCATAACCTTTCCCATAGTAGTTACTTACAATTTTTAGGGCGATTTCTGAGTTTCTTAGCTTAATTCTCCTTCTAGGTTGATTAGCTTAATAGATTTAGATAGAATTTCATTAATTGTTGCTTAGATTGGACTTTGATCCATTAGTTTTCACAATCCAAGTTGTAATTCAAGTGTAGTGAAGATTCCAATTGAAGATTCAAGCATTCAATATATTGATCATTTTGGCTTAATTAATGATGTTCTTCCTCTCTACTCATTTCAATTTCTTAATTGTTGTGATTAGCATATTGATTATGCAATTAGATTTTTCATCCATGGATTTGGCAATTTGCTCCATGGGCTAATTCACTTGTGCTTGGGATAATTGAAATTGAGGATGATTTGATTGCTTGTGCTTTGATTGTTGATGATTGTTGATCAATTGAGATAGTTAGTGCTCTAATTGTGATTCTAATTGTGCATCATGCATTTTTATCTCTTTAGATTAGTGTTTGATCACCCTAGCAACATGCGAGAGTTGAGCTAACGTGATTAGGGATTAATCGGGTTATATTGTGTATGATTGTATGAATTGGGTGCTTCTTAATTGAGAGATTAGTTGCACTAAGAATACTCACATTAGACATTGTGTGATTAATGGAGACTTAATTGCATGATGGTTCTATGCTTTCTATCTTAGTTGAATGACAATTTGATTCAATCATAGCTTGTGATCATTGATTCCTTGATGGATATTATCCCTTGCACCCCTATCCCTAATTGATTTTTGAGAATTTCTAGCTTGGTAATTGTTCTTGCCTATCTCTTGTTTAGATCATAGCTTGTTGTTGTTGTTTGATTTTAATTCTAGCATTTGTGTAGTGTTTCTAGCTCAAAACCGTATTTGCAACTATAGTCATTGAAAACTCACATTTCTAGGGACTCATGGCCATACTTTTCCCTTGGGTTCGATAAACTTGGTTGTCTTAATATCACTTACCCGATTTTACCGCAATCAAAATGGCGCCGTTGCCGGGGATTAGTTTTTGCGTCGTAATTAAGTGAGACTTAGGAATTTGTTTGAAGTGGCTACTTGTTGTTTTTTTATTTTTGTTTTGTTCTTTATTTTTGTGAGATTTTGATACTTGGATTGGTGGTTTGTAGGTGCATGATTACAAGATCTAGTGGTATTCCACCCGAACTACTTAATCCGGAAATTGAAGCTACAATTCGTAGGAATCGTGGGAGAAGGAGAAGAGAAATGATGGAAGGTAAAGAGTTGAGGAATGAAGAGAGAGTTGGTGAACCTCATGTTGAGGAGGTTAATGGCAATGGAGAAGGGAGAATGCAAGATAATGGCGAAGGTAATGGGCATAATTTACCTTGTAATGCTCAAGTAGGCCCTTTCCCTTAAGGGATGCCACCACATCAATTTCCCTACCAAAATCCATACCCATATCCTCCACAAGCTCACCAATATCCATATTATCCACCTCGTCCACAACAATTCCCACCTTATTATCCTCATATGCCACCTCATATTCCACAAGCCCAACAACAACCTATGCAAGAGCCTTCACCTCAAGGTAGGCCATTAAGGGAGTTCTTTGAGCCTCAACTTCGTGAGCATTATGATGGTATTGCAAGGCCGAGAATTGAAGCAAATAATTTTGAGATAAGTTCGGCGCTTATGAGGATGTTAAGGGAGAAGCAATTTGAAAGGAAAGATGAAGAAGAGTGCCCTCATCAACACATGACACAATTTTTAGAGATTTTCGACACCATGAAGTACAATGGAGTGTCCGAGGATGCGAATATTGCCCAAGATTATGGAGAATATTGTCCAAGATTCTTTCCAAGTGTCGGTGAATCGAGGAGCTCATCATAGAGTGTCCCATGTGGAGGAGATTGAGTTTATAAAGACAATGATGATGACGATGATGGATCGTTTAGGAGCCCTTACTACTTCTCAAGCTCAACAAAGTGTGAGTCCATCTATTCCTCAAGTTGATTTGTGTCAAAGCCCTATGCCTATTCAAGAAGTGAATTATATGGGAAGGCCTCCATACCAAGGAGGATATCAAAGCAATTATCAAGGAAATTTTCAAGGTGCAAGGCCGTATCAAGTGTCTTATCAAAATAGGCCTCAAGGTAATTTTCAACCTCAACCTCAAGCTCCATTTAATGCCAACAATTGGAGGAGACATGAAAATTTCTCATATGCTAATCCAAGAGCCGCCGTTCAATTTTCTCCCAGTTTTGATCCGGGTGCCAAAGCTCCAAATAATGAGGGGAAAGCAACTACGAAGGAGCTACTTGGGAATGATTGTGAAGAGGTTAGAGGTGAATGTCTCAAGATTTAATGATATTGGGAAGCAAATGAACACAAGATTCAAGACTATTGAGCACCAAGTAGGGCAATTGGCCACAACGGTTGGAAAGCTTTCATCTACGGTGGATCATTTGCAAAATAAGGGGAAGTATCCATCTACCACCGAGCCTAATCCAAAGGAGTTTTGTAATGCTATACAATTAAGGAGTGGTGCTAGATATGAAGGCCCTCATATGCCCAAGGAAGTTGAAGTTGAGAAAGAGGTGGAGAAAGAAGAGGTGATTGAAGAAAGTGTGGTTGTTGAGAAGGAAAGTGAAGAAATCAAAGCAAAGGAAGAATCAAAGAAAGAAGAGAAGTCCAAAGATGCATTGGGGTTTCCCATGAAAACCACTCCGGTTCCCTATCCTCAAAGACTTGGGAGGAAGAAGCTTGATGAGGAGTTTGGTAAGTTTTTGGAGGTTTTTAAAAGCTTGCATGTTGATATTCCACTTCTAGATGCCCTTGAGCAAATTCCTCATTACAAGAAAATTTTGAGAGAAATAATGTCAAAGAAGAGAAGATGGGATGAGAAGGGAGTAATCAAATTGGTGGAAGAATGCAAGGAGATTCTTGAGAGACATCTACCTCAAAAGCTTAAGGATCCAGGGAGTTTTATTATCCCTTGTAAAATTGGAGAAAATGGGAAAGTGCAAGACTTATGTGATTTGGGAGCTAGTATCAATGTTATGCCTTTATCCATATTCAAGAAGTTGGAGTTAGGAGAGGTGACTCCTACCAATATCAATCTTCAATTGGCAGATCAATCTTATGCTCATCCTTTTGGGATTGTTGAAGATGTATTAGTGGGAGTTGGCAAGTTTATCTTCCCGGTGGATTTTATCGTGCTTGATATGAAGGAAGAGCTTGAGACACCTATCATTCTAGGTAGTCCTTTCCTTGCTACCGGAAGAGCTATGATTAATGTTGAAAAAGGAGAGCTCAAATTGAGCTTTAATGAAGAAGAGGTGACGTTTTCTAGAGCTCCATTAGAAGAAGATGCTCCAAGTACTTTGGAGAAGAAGATGTGTGGATATATTGAGATCATCGATTTATACCCTTCAATTGATAGGGATGATTCTAACCCTTCTACTTCTTCTAATTCTTTGATTAATGAGCATTTTATTCCTTCTTGTAAAGTGATTGCTAATAAGTCTTGTGTTTCTCTTGATGATTTTAGGGAGGAAAAAGCACTTATTGAACCTTTGCTTGATCCGGGAGATAGAAATTAACATCGAAGAAGGAGTGAACGAGTTGACCAAGCTTGAGCAATGCTCAAGATTGGGGGTGTTAGAAGAGAGAAAGATACCACTTGAGAAGAAAGAAACAAGTTTCGTAGTTGGTGATCAAGTGGTGTGGAGTGAATCAAATTGGAGTCGATTGCTAGGAATGGAAAGACTCAAAGAAGTTTTAACGGTGAAAGAAATCAAAGAAGGAGGAAGGCTCCTATTGGAAGATAAATGGGGATGTTGCCTTTTTGCAAAGGAAAATCTAGTAAGGCACAAGGATGAATCTCATGTCCTCATTGAAAGGGAAGTATGAACTCCTTGAGTTCCGTCCAGCAAAGGACGTTAAAAATAGCGCTAGATGGGAGGCAACCCATCATTTTTGTTGCTTTTGTGTGTTTGTGTGCTTTTTGTGTTGTTTGGAGAATTGGCTTGGAATTTAATTGATGATGCTTAGGAGATTGTCATATTTTCCTATGGGATTATTTGGAATAATTGAGCTTATCTGAGACCACTGGGAGTTGCATATGTATTTGTATCACTCTTGTGCCAAACTTTGAATTCATGCTTAAATTTAAGTTTGGGGGATGATGATTGTTTTTATTGTTAACTTGCATCTCTTTATGGTACAAATTAATGGTTTAGTGATCGATTGTAGGTACACTTGCTACATTTGACCGGAAAGTGATTGGAATTGTAAGGAAATTCAAGATCAAGGAAGAAAGTGCATTAAAGTTGGTGAAAATTGAGCAAAAAGGAAGAGACCCCGGTTTCCTCGATCGAATGAGCGACCGAGCTTAAATCGAGGGACCAAAAAGGTTAGTATGTGCATATTTGGGTTCGTTGGGGTCGAGAGGGTCGATTTTAGGAGTTTTGGGGGTTGGGTCGGGTCCAAAAATTCGTAAAAATCTCCTGGACTCGACCTCTGGTCGAGGACTCCGAGCCCCGGGTCGAGGGATCCATACTTAGAAAAAATTTCACAAAAATCACTTCATCCTCGAGTCTAGGTCTGAGCCTCGAGTCGAGGCAAATTTTTGAATTGACGGCACGACTCGAGGGCTGGGCCTCGAGTTGAGGGAGGCAAATTTTCAGATGCCTCGAGTTGAGGGCGTGAAGCACGACTCGAGGCTGGTACCGTTGTTAAATAAATGCAGCAGTTTCAGAGTTCTCATTCCCGACTCGAGCCCTAACACCCCGACCCCTCGCGATTTTCTGCGTTTTCGCTGCAATTTCACATATCATTCATATATTCTATCATCTATCATCCATCCACACAATCAATATCAAATCTTTGGAGGGTTTTTCGAGAAATTTTGGGGATTTTTGGAGTTTGTGAGTGGGTGTCTTCCAATCTTATCCAAGTACGATTTTATTGAAATAAGGTACGTAATTCTCATCCCATGGCCCGTTAAATTTCGTTCTTAATGTGATTGATGCATGCTTGGGTATTGTTGAATTTTGCCAATTTTGTGTTGGAGTTTGAAATTCATTGAGGCATTTTTACAAACACCTTGTAAGCATATGATTTTGGAAAAATTTAAGGAATTTGATTGGTTAGTTTGGAAGAATTAGTGGATTAGAAGGCATGTTTAGGATTATTTGAGATGATTGGTATAGTGCCTTGTGATTTCATGACTTGAGATAGAGTTTGCATAATTGTTTTGGGAATTCTAAGTGAAGGCATATGGTATTTGGTCAAGTTTGCTTAGTTGATGATAAGAGTGCATGATTAGTTGATTGTTATTGTATAAATTACTTGATTAGGTGGCCATATTTTTGGATAATTTTGTTGAGCCTAATTACATATTTTTGTGAGATTCATTGATGATATTTGATTGTTGAGGCCATTTTGTTGAGTATGCATATATAATGGGATTCATTGAGCATTTCTAGAGGATATTTGCCTTAGTGTTGACTTTTGACCAAATTGTTTGAGCTAGTTAATTATTCACTTAGGAATTATGGGTGTTGAAGTTTGTGATGCTTGACTCGTTCATGCTTAGTGCTACCATATGTAGCTCTTGTTGCTATTATTATATGATAATTTTTGCCTTGGAAATTTTGTAGGAAAATATTTCGCGGAGCCGATGGTCATGAGTACTCTGATGAGGATTTTCTGAAGAGAGTGAGAGCCGTGAGGTTTGCTAATAGGATGCTGGCTCAACTTGGGATTATTTGGGATGATTACAAGTGGAGGAAGCACTTCATTCTCTATGTAAAGCTTCATAACAAGGTGGTAAAAACCCGCCTTGTGTACCACGACTACATGGTCTCTATGGGGATAGAGGACGATATCCCCCGGTTGTTCGCACGGTTACGTTTGATAAGGCGAGAAAGGCCAAGTTTCCAAGGGCGATCACATTTGAGCTAATAGGGAATGAGTACACTCTTACGGTGAATGAGCTTAATGATATTTTGGGTGCACCGATCGATCCGGATGGCTCATTACTGAAGATGAGATGGGAGTACAATAAGAAGAAATTTTGGAGATGGATTTCGGACTCGGGGGCACCGGAGCAGCCACAGTTTACACCGGGGAAGTCGAAGAGTACCCGGATCCGCAACCCTGTCATGCGCTACTTGGAGAAGATTCTATCCTGCACTATCTTTGTCCGGTCTGAGGGAGGACCTGTAGTTTCAGAGGAGCTGTATATGATGTGGTGCTTCCTCCACGAGGTTTGGTTTAATGCCGCTGCTTATTTGTGCTATTTGTTTGAGAGGGAATCTCTTGTGAAATATTTCACATGCAATGTTAGTTAAAAATGGAAACAAACAAAATCTCGCGGGTCATGCCTGGAAAACGGGTCGAAATAGATTATCATGCAAGCTAGGTCAAGAAATCGCAGAATATGGGAAAACGACGCAGATCAACAACGACGATGAGGCGCTAACACACTAGAGATCGACGAAAACAACATCAAAGATTCAAACAACGGATCGAGACGATAAAACGCGCACAGAAAGAAGAAAGAAAGAACGAACAATGGATGATTATTTTGAAAATTCACAAATAATCGCAGCTGATAATTCTGCGAGTTCTTCAACACCAGGTAATCTGTTAATTCTCACATGCGACGCTGGGTAATTGTATTGTACAACAAAAATCACAGAAAAACACGAACTCAGCTTTAAATTACTTGAAAAAAAAATGTGTTACCTATTTAATATGTGTATGTTACTGCATATGGTAAATATGGTTACTATATCAAAAATAGTATTTTTGTGTTACTTTAAAAAATAACTTGTGTTACTATATTCACTAAGGGGTGTTACTCTGTACTATATTAATAATATATGTTACTATATATACTAAATAGTGTTACTCTAAACTGGTTCCTTATAGGAATGATCATTGTGGAAACAACAGAGATGTTGGATGATTCTAATACTCAAGCCAGTGAAAATAACTTACAAAGTGATGAATATGCTGGTTCACTTATTGGGATTAAAAGAGATACACTAGAACAGATGTATAGCCTATACTGTGCACATGCCCGTTCATTGGGATTTAGTGTCCGTAAGTCAACAGGTATTGTATCTTCCGATGGAAGCAACACAATAACATCTAAACTGTACGTGTGTTCTTCCAACGGTTTAAAGAACACAACTGATAGTATGATTCTACGAAAGTCTACAAAGAACAAAAAATGTGGGGAAACGAGAACTAATTGCAAGGCACAAATGAGAGCAAGACTTACTGAAGATGGAAAATATGAGGTAGCAAAGCACATTACAGATCACAATCATCCATTAACAAGAAAAGAATGGAGTCATTTACATCGTTCGGAAAGGGCAATTACAGGTGGGAAGGCTGATGCTATCAAAGAAATGGTGACATCTGGTATAAAACCAGCTGACTCTTTCAGATATCTAGCTTATAGTGCTGGAGGAGAAGACCAAGTTGGGCATACAATGAAGGACCACATGAACTTTGTTGATCGTCACAAGAGAAGCAAAATAGAAGGCGGTGATGCAAAAACATTCATGGAGCTAATACAAAATCAGTCAGATGAGGAAAGTGAGTTCTTCTACAAGGTACAAATGAATAATGAGGGCAGGATGAGTAATGTTTTTTGGAGAGACTCGATGATGAAGGAAGATTATGGAATATATGGCGATGTTCTTGTGTTTGACACCACTTATAAAACTAACAAGTATGATCTGATTTGTGCACCATTCGTTGGGATAAACAATCACTGGAAAAATACCATGTTTGGTATAGCATTCTTATCCGACGAAAAAGACAGACACACTTTTGAGTGGCTTTTTACGGTGTTCAAGAAATCAATGGGTGGGAGAAGTCCAGTAACAATATTCACTGACCAGGATCTAGCAATTGCAAATGCAATAGAGAGAGTATGATTTTAATTCATTGAAACTGATATAATAAGTACTTACTCTGATATATATCATATGTGCTACTGTATGAAATATGTAATGTTACTTTATAAGTGTAATTGTGTTACTATTACATTGTTTTGTGATGCTACAGTTTTTTTCCTAAGCACGACATAGACTATGCTTGTGGCACCTCCAACAGAATGCAGTTAGCAGATTTGCAAAGCTAAAGGGAAATAATGCATTTAAAGATGCATTCAATAAGTGTTTATCGGGCTGTAGAGATAGAGATGAGTTCGAGAGCTGTTGGAATGGGATGATCGCAGACTACAACTTGCAGAATAATGCTTGGTTTAAAAGACTCTACACTCAAAGGAAAAGTGGTGCACTTTGCATTGAGCAAAGACTTTTTCTCTCATTGAATACTATCTTCACAAAGAAGTGAAAGCACAAACAGTTCCATCTCATTCAATTCAAGAAGGAGCACTGGGTTGACAGATTTTTATAAAATTTTCAATAACACAGTAAGTGCATGGAGAATGAGAGAGAGAAATGATGAATTCCAATGCCAACGTAAAAAACCAGGATCTTCTTTGGAAATTAATGGAATAGTGAAGCATGCTTCGGAAGTTTACACACTTGCCATTTTCAATATTTTTGAAAAGGAATTTCTCAAGAGTCTATCATGCACTTCACAGGAGATAGGAAGAGAAGACACTACTTTGATATATGATGTTACTGAACAAGGTATGGTCAATAGGGTGATCTTCGAAAAAAATATGGTTTGTGTGCAGTGTAGCTGTAAAAAATTTGAGGAATGTGGCATACTATGTTGTCATACAATATTGGCACTGCATATTAACTCAGTACAGACAATACCAAATGCATACATATGTAGGAGGTGGACAAAAAATGCGAAAACAAAAACAGTGGACTAACAACGAGTCAGACTCGTAATACAGTTCCATGGAGACATGAAATGGCAAGGAAGAGCTACAATCTGATTTTAGAATCAGAAAAGAATGAGGATGCACGGAAAATACTTGAAGATGGTTATGAAAGGGACTCAATGCTTATTAAGACATTAGTCTCTAGCGAGCAACCTCAAACATCAACTGAGGTTGAAGGTAGAATGACTATATTGGACCCTCAACGATTAGTCACAAAGGGTCGGAAAGCACGTATAAAGAACCATTTCACTAGAAGCAAAAAAAGAGCAGCAACAATAGCAAAAGAATTTGGCACAGCAACCCCAAACCCCCATTTATTTTAATTTTCAATTGTATCAGTTCAAAAACTGTGGCATTGTTGCACATTATTATTAAACTTCTTATTTTGGTTATTAAACTTTTTATATTAGATACAATGTTACTGTTTAATAAAAAATATGTTATATTAACAGCCTAATTGTGTTATTATAATTATAATTGACATAGTTAGTTAAAATTTATAACTGTTGCATGTTTATACATGTTACAGTTTAGAACAAACTATGTTACCATTCGTTTATAATTATGTTACAGTGTATTATATTTATATCAGTTTAATTTTATATATTATGTTAGATACAATGTTACTATTTAATCAAAAATATGTTATATTAACAGCCTAATTGTGTTACTATAACTATAATTGACATAATTAGTTAAAATATATAACTGTTGCATGTTTATACATGTTACAGTTTAGAACAAACTATGTTACCATTCGTTTATAATTATGTTACAGTGTATATTATATTTATATCAGTTTAATTCTATATGTTATACTTCATTAGAAACAAAAATAAGTAGTTATGCAGTATGAATTACCTCCATATGCATAATCTCCTGGCACCAGATTCTTCATTATAAACTTGATATGTGATAAAATACTGTTTGTATTCTTTAAAACAAAAAAAGGATGAATTACAAAAACTATGTTACAATACATGTTTTAACTATGTTACTCTGAATAATTTTATATATGATGTATACCTTATGATGGGTGATTAACCAACATACATATTTCTAAATCCCTGCAAAAAAAAATAGATATATTACAGATGGAAAAAAACACACATAAATAAAAATTCCATCAAAGAACGCACCAATTACAATAAGAATACTAAAATATTCACCATACTAATAATATACAGACACTGCCACCTAATTAACACAAAACATGATCAGTGTCTAGCACTAATTACTAACAAAACATCATCAGAATTTTTCCAAAAAACCACCACCATCATCGGGCAACCAAAATAACCACATGCCCAACCAAATTCACCATAAAAAACAGAGTATTCATCAGCCATCCCCCCCTGATCAGAAATTAGAACAGAACAAAATTAACTTAAATATTCATCAGTCTTTTTTAACCCTCGGCCTTAAAATCTTTCTCCTTTCATATGCAACGATATCAGCCTTCCTCTTTCTCTCAGCAGCAGCAACCGGATCTTTCACTGTTCCAGCACCCAGAGCCTTCTTCTCATAAAATGCAAACACATTCTGAAAGACCCCCTCCCTTAAAATGTTACTTTGAGATTCAGCCACAATAGAACAGAATTTAGCTCTATAAAAAATCCTTGTACCAGCCTATAAAACAAAAGAAGTAAAACACAAAAGCAATGAATAAACACAATCACACAAAAAAAAGAAAGAAAGAAAGAAAGACTAAAAACTAAAAACATACATTTGAAAGGTCAGGCTCATCATAAACTTCACCATGAAAATTTAAGATATGGTGCATCAAAAATAGACCACAATCCTTGTTCACATCCTTCGACTTCCATTTCAGCTTCACATCTTCAATGTTAAAAACATTGACATCACTAACTCTAGGATGATTCCGTTTCTTCATCAATCTTATAATAAACATTTTCTGTGAAAAAAGACAAAAAAAAAAAAAAAAAAGACACTAATAAGATAACAAAAGCAAACAACAAAATAAGTAAGAATAAAAATTAAAAATAAACTAACCAACAAACGTATGCAGTTCTTGTACGTCCTCTTCTCAACATGGACAAGGTTATCCAAGTATTGAAATTTACCCGACATAAGATTCACAACAAGAAGAGCATAATGTCCATATATACAGAATGGCATAAAAATCTGTAACAGACATAAAAGAAAATAAGAATAAAAAGTGTTACTATATATAATGAAATGTGTTACTGTAAACAAAAAAATATGTTACCAGTTCAGCAGACATGAAAACCTCTTCCGACGTCATATCCAGAAAGTGCTCCAGACCTCCCATCACCTCCTTCTCGTATGCCTCCCTATCAGGGTCATTGCGTAGAATCCTATTCAACGGTACCTACAAAAATATATATATATATATATATATATATGTTACGGAAATAACAAACATGAGTTACTATAAAACTAAACATATGTTACTATAATAATAAAGCTTACACTGTAATCCAGCCCAAAAAACAAACCGTGATGGACTCAAGAACAGAAACCCGACGACAACATTAATAGAGAAACACAAAGCATTAAGCACATTGTGTGCTATCTCCGTATCAGAATGCATTGTTAGAAAATCCTCCCTGTTGACCAAATACATCCCATCATCATTACAGTAAAACTCCTCCCTGCAATAAATACATAAAGGCAAATATAAAATGAATAATGCATACAAAAAAAAATAATTAAAAAAGAATAGAAGAACATAAAATACTTACATTAAATTTCCAGCAGGCTGGAAGATATAATCAACCAGCTCAATCTCATGTCTATCCAAATCAGAAAACAAACTTAAATTTGTATTTACAAAATTTGATACAAAACCAACATCAGGGCTAAAACCCCCAATTAGATCCCTAAACGAATTGTCCACTGCTTCATCAATAACCTTTGCATTCACCTCATCAGCAGCTGTGAAAACAGCTTCATCTCCGTCGCCTTCCTCATCTTTGCCAGCCTCCTTCTCACCCTCCTTGGCTTCTCCTTCCTTCTCCGCCATTTGCTCAGCCTCCTTTCCCTGCAAAACACCCTCAGTCCTCCACTCAACTACATCCTCATCCATCCCCTCTTCTACACTCTCATGCTTCTCTCCCTGATCATCTTCTTTCCCCTCATCGTCATCACTTTCAGACTCCTCCTCACCCACATCCTGACCAGCCTTCTTGCTTTTCCCATCACTTTCTTCCTCATCCTCCTCATCACCCTCATCGTCCTCATCATCATTGCCATCCCCACTGATGCCCTCCTCTTCATCTTCTTCTTCCTCACTGCCACTGTCCTCATCACCCAGGTCCTCCTCATCATGTTCCTTGTCCGAACTGCCACATGAGAACTCATCATCCTCAACCTCCGCAGACTTATCACTCGATGGGCGACTGCTAAACGGATTGTCTGGAAACAGCTCATAGCTAGGCATATCAACTATGTTCTTTGCACGCATGAAGTTTTCAACCAGCTCATCAACGCTTTGCAGGATTTTTTCATCCGCCCGGAGGATCGGGAATCGAATCGGAGGTTGAATCGTGCAATTTCTTTTTAATTTCGTTCAATCTAATGATGTAACCATTAGATGTCTCGCTTATATCGGTCATCAAATTCTCCACCAAAGACCGCAAATCCTACAAAGATGAAGAATAATAAAAAATAAAATGACAAAAATCATTTAAGTGGTATTTTAGGTGTTACTAATAGAAATAAATTATGTTACTATAACATGATAAATGTGTTACTGATTTAAAAATAAGTTGGTGTTACTATATAAATATAAATATGTTACTATTATATATTAATACATGTTACTATTTCATAAAGACTAAAAAAACGAATCACATTTAAAAGGATAATAATACCTTTGCATCCCCGCTAAAAAGACTTTGCCGCACCGACACTTACAGCCTCTTCAATCCATTGATGGTCACAGGATACTCATCCAAACACAGCTCGCCATCCCCATACAGACCATTGTTGAACTCCTGCTTGCAACGGACGTGAAGATTATCATTGTTCCAGTGTTGTATAAGAGGAATACTACGTGGCAAACGAATACCATGCCACCTAATCCTATGCAAATATGCAACCTGCAGAATCAATAGACATCCAAGAATTGTGGGAAGAGTTCTTCCTCACAAAAACAACACTCTCACACAGCTTTATGGAAAATAAAAGAACACCACCAAAGTTTACGAGATAGAATCAACATCAACAAGAGACTTAAACAGACTAACCGAACAAACCAAATGGTTTGCGATGGTGTAAAAAAAGCGACGACATACAAAAAAAAAAAAATAAAAAAATGCTTAAAGTCTTCACCACCATCCTTCGATGGGTTTTAAAAACAAAGCACCAACTCACTCAACTTTGAGTTGGCCTTCAAACCATACTCCGAGAACTTCTCCAAAGAGAACATTTTCCTCCCTGGAGTAAGACAACATCACACCCCCGATTCCTTGGAAGCATGAATATATCATGCACATCATCCGCGTAATCACAAAACTACGACCTCGACCGACAGATAGTTGCCACCGCATAGATTAAAACTCGAACCAGCCACCGAAGCATTGAGTAACCACTCAAATTTAGTCAAATTCAGCTTCAACAAACCACCAAACCCAATCTTCTTCACAGCCTCCCTCCGGGCGTGATTGAGTGAGTTAATCGGTTCAACAACAAAGCAGAGGCCTCCCATGAGGAGTGAAATCCCTATAGATGAAAAGAAAAATATAAATCAAACAGAAAATACATTTACACAAATGAAAATAAAAATAAAAAAACCTGTTTTGCTGTGCAGGCTTCGAACTGTAATTCTTCTCCTTGTTAACCTGCTTAACAGGGGACTTGGATATGGTCGGTTTAAGACCGACTCTTTCTTTGTCTAATGGCTCCTGCTGCTTCTTTCTCGACCTTTTCGGGGCCAAATCCTTTGTTCTTCTAGGACCCATTTAATATATATTACTGCATCAAAAACAAAAAATACAACAATACCATTTAAATAGGAAAACAAAATGTGTTACTAGAAGAAAAAAGATATGTTACTTTACAAATAAAAATATGTTACTACACAAGAAAACACAACATGTTACTAACATAGATAAACACATGTTACTAAACAAACAATACTATGTTACTATTCATAATAAAAAGAACAAAAAAATAGAAACAATATATGTTACTAACATGAATAAAACATGTTACTAAACAAAACACCCTATGTTACTAAAACCAAACTCAACTAAAACAAAAATGAATATAAAACAGAGCATAACACTAAGCAGAAGCAGATACGAACACAGATCTGTAAAAAATATCAGAAAAAAAACAAAATACAATAACAAAAACAACAGAAAAACAAAAAACCAACAGAGAACGAACAAAAAATAAACATCGATACACAAAAAAAAAAAGAAGATCACCAACAACACGTAAAAACAGAAGATACCCTAACTTCAAACAACTAGGGTTTAGGAATAACAAAAACCGAAAAAATGCGATAATAAAACACATAAAACCAGAAAAAGATAACATTCACAAACAGAAACAAAAAAAAAAAACGCAGAATGTGAAAAAAAAACTTCGAACAGTACCTGCGTCGTCTAGAAGAAAACGTCGAACGATAAAATACACCAAAAACGTGAAACCACCAATAAATAAAGCTGCTATACGCCGAGAACCGTCTGATAACCGTCGTGGAACCGCTCACGATCGTCGCGGGAAAATCAGACGAAGACGGTGAAAATTTGAAATTTGGGTGAAAATGAAGACGGAACTGTCAAAACCCCAATTTTATATATGACCCATTTAGGTGAACCGGGTCTGGGCATGGGTTATTTCACGGATCCTAGATCCGTGAAATATTTCATATAAGTATTTGTCTTTGTTTGAGAGGGTGAAGAACACCCGGTTTGCGAAGATTCAGTTCGGAGGTTTGATCACTTTGATTGCTGAGCACTTTGGCATCCCGACACATAACATGAGAGCTTTGGAGGGGCCCGATTTGACTGCTGATACGATGAGGAGGATGAAGACGTTGGACCTCATCGGGAGGACATAGTGTTTTCAACAGCATCTTGGAGGTCGATTTCCTCTTCCTAATAAGAGGCTTACTATAGTGTTCGGAACTGCGGGGCAGGTGACGATTAACCTCAGGATGTGGTCTCAGCAGTATAAGGAGGCGATAGATGCTTACACAAGGGAGCACGGAGTCAATCTCCGGGATGAGGATGATGAAGAAGAAGAGTAGGGAGTATCAGGATCAGAAGAAGAGGCTGAAGATGAAGAGAATGAAGAGGATGAGGCTATAGAGGATGAGCCGGGTGAGGAGCCGGTGAGGATGGAAGAAGATGATGAGTATGCTCCAGAGATTAACTATTACTGGCAGGACGAGATGAGGAGCAGACAGTATGAGACCGGAAGCTCGTCGTAGAGGCCATGGACACTTACAGAAGAGATGTGGGCAAATAGCCAGCGGATGCAGCTAGTGTGCCTCACACGTCAGGATGAGTGCTTCAGAGTCATGGAGGAGACTAGGAGATTTAATGAAGAGACTTGGAGGATGCAAGAGGAGTACTTGAAGAACCAGCAGGACATGTACTCTCTCCTCCAGCATATGAGCTCATGGAACTTGGGCCTGGGCTACTATCCTCCGCCGCCGCCTCTGACAGATGATTAGGGAGATTCACCCCTATTTTCTTAATCCCTCTTCTCTAGTCATTTAGCTATCTCTTTGTTATTCCTCTTGATTGATTTGTTATGAATTGATGTGGTTGATTGGGTTGTATTGAATTTATTAATTTTTGTTGGATTTTTGGGTATTTGATGATTGGTATGGATGATTTTGATGTGATTTGGATTTGTTGAGTTTCATTGCTTATGTTATGATATGGATGATTATATATATTTTTGTCTTGGATTTCTTGCATATATTTTTGGGGATTGATTTGTATTGAGCTTTAATTGTGGATTTATTGCATATTTTTTTAGTGATAATTGTTGATATAGTGAGAGTGCTTGAGATTATGTACATGTGCACTTGTGCTTGAATTGAAGACATATTGAATTTTGATTTGATCATGAGTTGATATGTGGCTTGAAGCTAGCATGATTGATAATTGTGTGATGATGAATGTGATTGAAAATGCTTGATTCATTGCTCAAATTAAGCCCGTGAGCTTTTGTGCCTTAAGAATCGTACATCTTATACGATTGATTAAATTTCTCTGTGAGTGCATCATTCATGAATTTGTATGCTAGAACTTGCCTTTGGACTTGTTGAAATTAATCTTAGTGTGATTTCATGAATATGATAAGAGGCCATGTTTGAATTGATAAGTCACTTAGCCAAATTTTTTCCCACAAAAAATATTTGATTTTCTTAGTGAGCCATTTTGAGCCTAGTATCCTTATTCTTTGGCAAGCCAAGTGAAATTGAAACCATTTTGCCTATTTTGATGAGCCTTATTGTCCTATGTTTAGTAGAGCTTGATTGTTGGCTATAAATGGTGCTTGCTTGTAAAGTGTGGTGGAAAGATGACGTGCTAAGTTGATGATTGAGAAGTTGAAAGAAAGGTTGAGATGTGAATTGAATTGTGAAAAAATTGTGGAAATGAAAAGAAGAAAAATTCAATTTGAGAGCTTAGATATAAAAGAAAGCTCAAAAGAAGGGTGGTGATTGAACTTTGAAAAGTATGAAAAAGAAAGAGTGTTGATTGATGAAGATTTGGAAGAGAAGTGTAGTGAAGTGCTTAGTTAACTTTCAAGTCTCTACTAGTTTGAGTCACTCTTACCTAAATTCACTTACCCATTCCAAAGAGCCTACATTACAATCTTGATGAAAGTCCTCTTTGATTCTTGATTGAACGCAAAAGAAAGTGATTGAGATTGAGTCCTTTGGCAAGCTTATGGGGTACATGTTTGTGAATTTGATGATTGAGTGCCATTTTTACCTTGATACACTTGAGAGAAGAGAGAAACACTCCATGGAAGGAGCAATGATTTAAGTATTTGATGTTGCATTTGTTTGAGCATGATTCATCTTGATTGCTAGTTGAAAGTTTGCATTGAGACTTCAGATCATTGATGAGTTTGATTGCCCTATTTTCTTCTATGATGCTATGAGACATAGTTGCAATCAATTCACTCTTTTGTGCTTATTTGTTTCGTTGCTCGAGGACGAGAAACACTTTATGTTTGGGGGTATTATGATGAGAGTGAATTGATGCATGATTTGATGTGGTATTTTTGTGCAAAAAGTGGTGAAAAGTGTTAGTTTTTTTATCTTAAAGGTGTAGAGTATCACTCTTTTGCTTGAAAAGTATCACTTGTATAGAATTAATGGATTTTTGATGTTTTTCGTCCCATTTTCATGTAAATCGGTGGAATTTGACCAAACCAAGAGTACCGGCATTCATACGGCGAAGAGACGAACGAGACGGGCGAAAATGGGGGTTGGAGGCCGATGTCGGGTCGAGAAAATTCCCTGGACTCGACCCGAGGGTGCCACCAAAAGAAGAATATTGCAAAAATTGGAGAAGCCTCGACTCGAGGGCCTGAAGCTCGAGTCGAGTCGAGTTGAGGGTGATGAAATTCCGACAAGCTCGACTCGAGGACTGGAAGCTCGAGTCGAGGCAGGGCAATTTTAGGAAAAGCTTATCCACGACTTAAGGAAGCTCGACTCGAGGGCCCCAACCTCGAGTCGAGGGTGCTGAATTTTGAAAAAATCCCTTTTTAATCCATTTGAGCTGAAAATAGAACATAACCTTCCCCATAGAAGTTACTTACAGTTTTTAGGGCGATTTCTGAGTTTCTTAGCTTAATTCTCTTTCTAGGTTGATTAGAGTGATAGATTTAGATAGAATTTCATTAATTGTTGCTTAGATTTGACTTTGATCCATTAGTTTTCTCTATTCAAGTTGCAATTCAAGTGAAGTGAAGATTCCAATTGAAGATTCAAGCATTCAATATATTGATCATTTTGGCTTAATTGGTGATGTTCTTCCTCTCTACTAATTTTAATTTCTTAATTATTGTGATTAACATATTGATTATGCAATTAGATTTTTCACCCATGGATTTTCTATCTCAAAATCGTATTTGCTACAATAGTCATTGAAAAGTCACATTTCTAGGGACTCATGGCCATATTTTCCCCTTGGGTTCGATAAACTTGGTTGTCTTAATATCACTTACCCGATTTTACCGCAGTCAATGGGCTTGACTAATATCAGCTTATGGGCTTCAAGTCTCGACTGGGCCTCACGGCCCATCTGCAGTTAAATTTGGGCCTCGCGGCCCACCTACAGCTAGATTTGGGCCTCGCGGCCCACCTGTACCCAGGGTTGGGCCTCGTGGCCTGCCTGTAGCCAGGTTTGGGCTTTGTATCCTCTCTATAAATGGTTTGGGCCTTGAGCCCACCTCGGATTTGGCTCTCTCTCTGAAGGGTATTCGGTTAGACTATCGGGCCCTATTGGGCCGAATATCCTTGGGCCCTACGTGTAGTTGGGCCTGACATTTTTATCCGCATCAGCTGGATATTTGAAATCCTTCCACTTATAAGTAATAAATGTGTGAACCAAATCCGTTCATTTATTTTTTCCTTATTTTGATTTGTAAATGTATGGTATATTATCTTTAAATGCATTGATTTCAAATGACTCCATCCAAATGGAGCCTAAGTATTTTTTTTGTTAATCAAATTTTTTTCCCCGTTGTTGGAAATGGGTGGGATAAGATTTGATAACAGGTTGCATAGTGGTTGAACCTATGTAAACGTTAACCGAAAAGGGTTGGATAAATATCTTTTAATGGTTTTAGCAACACATAATAATACACATGTATTTAAAGTATATTTTAATGCCAACTTAATATTCTTAATTAAGATTCACTTGTAGAAAATAAAATAGAAATATAACAAAGTGTCATTGAATGGTCAAAGAGAATAAAGTGCACAAGTACCATCTAGTCTAATATGTTGTCACTCATTCAAGTACACATGTAAGAGATGAGTTTCATTGGGTGGTCACCTTTTTTCCTATATCCAAGAAAGCAATTTTTGTCATTGAGCTATCATTTGCATAATTATTTTATAATAACTTATTTTCTTGCGGGGTGTTCAAAGTATTATATGTTGGAGGTACCTTAAAAATAAAAGATAAGTAATATGAATTTTTTTTATTAATCAAAATTTTCCCCGGTAGTTGGAAATTGGTTGGATAAGGTTTGAAAATAGGTTTGAACCTATGTAAATGTCAATCGAAAAGGGTTGGAGAAAAGTTTTTTTTAAGGGTTTTAGCAACATAATAATAAACATGTATGCGAAATATGTTTTAATTCCATGCGTTTTAATCTTCTCAATTAAGATTCAATTGTGGAATATAAAATAGAAATATAATAATGTGTCATTGAATGGTCAAAGAGAATAAAGTGCACAAGTACCACCTAGTGTAATATGTTGTCACTCATTCAAGTACACATGTAAGAGATGAGTTTCATTAGGTGATCACCTTTTTTCCTTTATCCAAGAAAGTAATTTTTGTCATTGAGCTATCATTTGCATAATTTTTTTATAATAACTTATTTTCTTGGTGGGTGTTTAAAATATTATATGTTGGAGGTACCTTAAAAATAAAAGATAATTAATGTGAATTTTTTTTATTAATCAAATTTTTCCCGGTCGTTGGAAATTGGTTGGATAAGGTTTGAAAACAGGTTGCGCACTGGTTGAACCTATGTAAACGTCAACCGAAAAGGGTTGGAGAAAAGTTTTTTAAGGGTTTTAGCAACAAATAATAATAAAATGTATGCAAAGTATGTTTTAATTCAATGCGTTTTAATCTTCTCAATTAAGATTCACTTGGGAAAATATAATAGAAATATAACAAAGTGTCATTAAATGGTCAAAAAGAAATAAATAAACAAGTACCACCTAGACTAATATGTTGTCACTCATACAAGTACACATGTTAGAAATGGGTATGATTAAGAGGTCACCTTTTTTCCTTTATCCAAGAAAGCAAAAATTGTCATTGAGCTATCATTTGCAAAATTTATTTATAATGACTTATTTTCTTGCGGGGTGTTCAAAATATTATATGTTGGAAGTACCTTTATTATACAAGATAATTTAAGTGAATTTTTTTTTGGGGGAGTTACTAATAGGTGTAATATGGAGAGTGTCTTTACTATTAGGTGTAAACAAATATACACATTACTAATAGGTGTAATTTTAGATGGGTAATACCAAATATACCCTCCCATCCTTCCACCAAAATTGTATTTGGTTCAGCAAAATTTATTGTCTCTAAGAAGTCACGTCCCATCACATCCCATCAACAAAACCCCCATCACTCTTCTCTCTCTTCCCACATATTCACCTTTTCACGGTTGAAGGGTTCTATCTATCTCCACACATATTTATTTTTATTATTTAATAAATGTGCAAACATAGTTATTTCTATACATTTCTTTTAATATTTAATTTATAATTATTGATTTAATAATTTTTCTATTAATTATTATTATTATTAATTTCTATTTTTATTAGTTCTAATTAATTTAAGTAGTTATTTAATAGTTATTCTAACTTTAATAGTTCACGCTCTAATTTTTTTTTTCTTTCAGATTTTAGTAGTAAAAATAAATATGTACACACATCTTATTAGTGCACACATCCACGCATATGCGCACATACACACAATAATGTGCACACTTCCACAAAAATATATACATGTCTATAGTAATATGCATATATACATAAATATGTGCACATGTTCACACTAATGTGCATATGTTAACATCAATGTGCGCATATACACGCAAATATGCACACAAGCATACATACATATACACATGTGAGCATGTAAACATACATATATCCACATTGCAAATATGCACACAAGTATACATATATATACACATGTGAGCATGTAAACATACATATATCCACATCAATGTACACACGGCAAACAGAAAATGCATATACACACCAGAAAATGCACATGTACATGCACATATACAATAGAAATGCAAACACTTCCCTTTCAAGATTAGTCAGCCACATTAAATTTATGACCCTCATCAGAATTGAGGAAGCATAACTACAACCCGTGCCATACAATGGAATTAATAAAACACTCTCTTTGATAAGAAGGAAATTATAAAAAAAAAAAATCTCTGATCATAATATTTGGAATCACTGAACTCATGTGCATGAGGGCAATGCTATTTGCTGAAATATTATTAAATGATTGCATACACAAGTCTTCATCCTGGGAATAGGACATAGTAATCCGACTGGAATACATAACTATATTCTTCTTCAACAAAACGTTTTGGAACTATTACACATGTTTTCTTCTTCTGGGAACTTATCTGCAGAAAATTGATCATCGCTTAGCATCAACTCAAGTATGCATCAGTATAAAAATTTCAGATAACTATATCATATGTGAAATCTCTCTCACAAGACTCTTTGCAAAAAGATAGATTACAACAAAAATCTTTGCAAAACCACAATATCGAGAGTAATTTTGTGAAAATTGCACTAATAGCCATGATAAATATATTGCATATCTAGTTGATTTCTTCTAATTGCACAAACTTTGCTTTTGCACAGTAAGTTATCAAGTGACCTTGCCCTATATGCTACAAAGATCCATAAAGGCTACCGCATATGATGTATTGAATTGAACAGCAATGTATTGAATTGAACAACTTCTATCTAAATATTTTCTTTAACCTCCATTGAATCTCCCACGTATATATACGTAAAATATGTATACATATATAAGGGGAGAATAGCAACATGTTGGCAACAGAGAATTTAAACATAAAATAATTAAACAGAGCTTAATAACAAAAATAAAACCAAGAATTTAAATGCACATTCAATTGAACTAATAATTTGTGAATTATATATATTGAGAGAGGCAGAGAGAGATTAAAAATTATGGAAAAAACCTCCACTCACCTTCTGATCTGCACACAAACACCTCCTCTATTTCCAAAAGGCAAAAACCATTAATTCCATCAAACAATGTATCAAACTATCAATATCTTTCTCAAAAAGTAAATCAACAACACCATGACACCAATAAGTAATTATATTACACTCTGGCCATAAAAAAAACTTAGTAGTACTCAAATCAAAACTTGCCCAGATAATTAATTTTAGTGAATTTAAAAATTGCTAAGCAAATAATCAAACTACAAAATTTTCTTCCTTCACGGTAATTAATCACATAATAAGGGAAAGCCGTTATCCTCTTCCGAGCATTCAAAATCCGAAAGTCATAGAAACTATAAATTGTGCTTCAAATATAAAATCAAAAATCAAAAGGAAAAAAAAAACCCTACAAATCAATCAAAAATAGAACCAGAAAATAAAAAAAAGGGAAGTGAAGCACCTGCAGAACGATAATGAGTTCTTGAGGGGCTGAGAGAAACCTCCATTATTAAAAACCCTAGATCTGGTAGACACAAAACCTCCATTATTATCGGGGTGAGAGTCGAGCGTAGCCGCCTTGTCTGGTGCGGAAACGAGCCGCAGTCCGTAGTCCTGGGAGAGTATCACCGCCGTCGATCGGAAACGAGCCAGAGAGAGGCGAGAGAGAGAGGAAGCGTTTTTAGGAAGAGTGGGAGAGGGAGAGTCAGAGAGAGGCAGTCGTCTTTGTAATTTTGAAACTGAAAAATACTTGCTTTAATTAAAAAATGAGTAAAAAATTGTAGAGATGAGACTTGGCTTGTACGAATTCGCCGGAAATATGGTGTAAAAAATGGAGAGAGAGAGTTGTTAGCAGGGAGAAGAAGAAGTAGGTATAGTGTCTATAGCTTGTTTATTGGGAAATGAAATCTGAGGGTAGAAAGGGCATGTTTTATTCATTTTACACCTAATAGTAATACTAATTTATTTTTACACCTATCAGTAAAAAGGGTGTGGATTTTACACCTACCAGTAATTTTCCCTTTTTTTTTTAATCAAAATTTCCCCCAGTAGTTGGAAATTGGTTGGACAAGGTTTGAAAACAGGTAGCGCACTGGTTGAACCTATGTAAACGTCAACCGAAAAGGGTTGGAGAATTGTTAAAAATATGTTTAATAATCATCATATAATAATATACATTTCACCAAAACTAACCTATAATGCATTACGTAAAAAAAAAATTCAATTATGATTCACTTGGAAAAAAAAACATTCTTTTGAAATGAGCATTCAAAAATTTTAAAGCGGTTATTGGTTAAGGGTCTTGAAAGAACATGTGTATTTATAGATGAGATAATGATAGTGTTATGAATGTAGTATTCATGTTTGTTAATGGAGACAAAATAATATGAATGCCGGAATTGAGAATTGGATATGGTTTTTAGTGAATCCTAGCTATCAATGTAAATGTAGTCATTAAGAACTTTATCAAGATTCTTCTGAAATTTAATATTATGGAATGACCATTCAATGACAAGAATCTTTAAAGTAAATATTAGTCAAGAAAGAAATAATATAAACATATCCAATGTAGGTGGGAAATACTCCCCTAAGAATTTTTTCTCTATAATGCAAAATGGAACTTCGAAATGGACAATGTGTTCATCAACAATTTGTTCACACAACAGAAACTTGGTTATTGGTTAGGAAGGGGTGAAGTAAACTTTACTGCCATTAATAATGTTATTGGAATGCTCACGGAAACATTTGGTTTGTCGTACACGTGGATTGATGGTCTCCAACGACGTGGTGAACTACAAAAATGTTATGATTGCTTCAAGCTTATTAAAGACCATCCTCTTGTTTGGTGGGATCACAATTCCAACGTTTGTACATACATTCGCACTTTTGTGGAAACGAATGATAGAGGTTTGTTATACTTATATTATTTTGAATCACATTACTCAAGTATCGTGATAAGAATTTAATTATTTATAGGAGAACGAGTTTGCAAAAACTTACTTCCATCGTGGGGAGCCAGAGTATCAAAACCTACATATGCTTTTTGGAAATGAGGCAAATATTATTCCACAGATTCCTGATGTAGGTGGTAGCTCATCAAGTCATGGTCAAAAGAGACAGTAACTTGAGAAAATCAGTGTTATATCTATAAGTTTAGTTCCTTTATTAAGTTTATTAGTTGATTGTGTAACGCTTTTATTGGTTTAGCTTTCATTATGTTGAGTTATATATTATTTTAGTTTGCTTATGTAATGAGCTAGTTTAATTGTGCTTTATTTTAGTTTGATTGTAAGTTGATAGGCTTAAAAGCCGACACTTACCCTTCAAGTGTAAAGGGATCGCGTAGCTAGTAAGTCACCCGGTTAAATTATCGAACCAAGGGAATCAAGTGTGAGATAGCCCTAAATTTACTAATTTAATTGTAATTGTAGCACAAATCATTCAACAAGATGAAGGATTCAAATAATAATTAACAAAAACTCTTAACTAAACTAACTAGCGCTAAATGCAATCAATAAGAAAAATGTGCTCGTGTGCTTATCAACTAATGGGGATCAATTATGCAACGAATTTAAATGGGTATTTATCATGTCAATCAATTAATAAGAGCAATCTTTAAACAAGCAATAATCCCGTACTTGGTAAGCCTAGGAATTATGCTACAAATTAAGCACGAAAGATTGAAAGAACTAAGTCACCCTTTCCTCCCGGGACAAGAACACGAGTCAATAGGTTCCCCTAGCGTGTCTCCCCTTAGATACTAAGGCACCTTACCTATGGTCTCTTCACTAATCACCCAACGACTAATCTAAGTAATTAATGTAAAAGTGATGCAATTCTAACAGCAATAACCAAGTCTCCTTGTATTAAGCTAACATTCACTCTCATTATCTAATTAATTCCCTCAACCAAATGAGTTATCTAAATACCCAAGTCTCCTTGTGATAATTAAGCAACTAGGCATGGAATTAGAAATTTATCAAACAAATAGATCATTCAATACTCATCAATCCAATCAATTAACCAACATTCAAAATAACCCATAAGAATTCCTCACAAAATCAATCACCCAAAAGTCTCAAAACACCCTAGCACTAAGGAATTAGCCAAACATGATAAAAGTAAATAAACCCATGAGATTAATAAAATAAACAAGAGTCATAACAAGAAATTGAACCGATAAAAATGAAATTAAAGGTAGAATATCACCTAAATGGCGTCCAAGCATACACAAATCATCCGGATAACATCAAAATTGAAGAACAATTGCAAAACCTACTACGTGTGTGTGAAAAATGTGTAAAAGTATGTGTATTTCACCTCTCTCTCCCTTCTCTTCCAAACCCTCTTCTTCTCTCCAAAAAATCGTCCTCTTTAACTCAGCAATTTCGTGTATATATATGTATATGACTGCCCGTACACGTGTCGCACTCTGAATGGCCAAGAAAAATAAAAAATCTCGCAGGGCTCGATCCTCGACTCGGGGCCCGGCCCTCGAGTCGTGCTTGGTGCAGCCCTCGACTCGAGGAGCTTCTGAAATTCAGGATTTTGATTTCGTTCTCAGCCTCGACTCGAGGCTTCCCTGGTCTCGACCTTAGGTCGAGTCCAGGGATTTTTCTCGGCCCGTTCCGCACCTTTGACCCCCATTTTTGCCCTACGCGTTCGTCTCATCACCATATGAATCTCGGTACTTTCCGTTTCGTCAAATTCCACCGGAAACCCTGAAAACGAGACAAAAACCACACGAAATTCATTAAACTCAAAGTAGTAATACCTTTTAGCACAAGAGGTGATACTCTATACTTTAAAGCTCAAACACTAACACCTTACATCAAATTATGCACTTAAATCACACGACAACCATGCAATAATTCACCCTAATCAACTCTCCCAAACTTAAAGTGTTGCTAGTCTCGAGCAACGAAACAAATAAGCACGAAGGGTGAATTGATTGCAACTATGTCACATGGCAAAAATAATGAAATTAGGACAGTCAAACTCATTAGTGAATACAAGTTTTCAATGCCACTTTCAACTAACACTCAAAAATGTCATGCTTTGATAAGATGCAACTTCAACTGCTTTCTCAATGCTTCTCCCAAGGAGTGTATCTCTCATCACACAAGTGTATAAGGACAATAAAGCACTCATTTATCAAATTACAACCATACACACCATAGGCTTGCCACAAGACTCAATCTCAATCATTCATTTTGTATATCAACTACGAATCAAAGAGGTCTTTTCAAGAGGTTGTAATGTAGGCTCTTTGGATGAGGTGGGTGAATTTGGGAAGTAGTGACTCAATGTTAGTAGAGCAATAAATGTTGATCAAATAATGCAATGCAATTTTCACCTCATCTCAACAAACACTTCTCTTTCTTTCATTTTCATTTTTTTTTCTCATACATTCACCACCAAACTCCTTTTGAGACTTTCTTTTGAATTTAAGCTCAAATTGAATTTTTTTTCTCATCAATTTTTTTTCACTTCTTTTCTCAATTCAATTTTTTCTTTACTTTCAACCTCTTTCTTTTTCAACTTCTTCTTCACACTTATTCCAATCATACCACCATACTTTTTCAATTTCACTTCACCATTCATTTGCCAACAATCATGCTCTACTAAACATATGGGAACAAAGGCTCATTAAGATAGGCAAAATGACTTAATTTCACAAGCTTGCCAAAGAATAAGGCTTTAAGGCACAAATTGGCTTACTAGGGAAATCAATGACATTGGTGGGGTAAATTTGGCTAAGTAGCTCATCAAATCAAACATGGTCTCAAATCATCTTCCTAGATCCACACAAAACTCAACTTCAACGAGTCTATAGGCAAGTTCTAGCATGCATAATCGCAATTGATGCACTCAACAAGGAATCAAACCATTTTTTCATGCACGATTTAAAAGGCTCAAAAGCTCACGGGCTTAAAATTAGCAAAGAGAAAGCATCCTTCATCACACTCATCATCACAAGACAACTTCTCATGCTAGAATCAAGCAACATATCAACTCATCAACACATCACAAGTTCATCATGTCCATCAATCACAACAAATATGCCAAGTACATACCTCCAAGCATAACACCACATCAATTTCACACAATCAAACTCAAAGATAAGAGTGAAATCCACAATTAAAGCTCACACAATTTCCTTATTACGAATGAGAGGCAAGTTGGTGCAACAAGCATTGCTAACTAACACACCCCCCCGCCCCTAAACTTTTTCATTGCAAATCAATTAAAAGTTTGGCAAATGTAGTTAGCTAGGTGAAGTTGCACACAACTACCCAAAATGAAATCCAAAAGGCACATAATGAAAAGAAAGGAAGAAACGAGGCACACCTCCCCCAAACTTAGACAAGTCTAAGTCTAGAGAAGGTGTGGTACCGTAAAGGCTTCAAAATTTCTCACGTCTTCAAGCTTGTAGCCACCAAGCACTTGCACACCTCGATCTCCTACACGAAACACAAAAATAAATCACACACACTTATTGAAAGCAATAAATAAAGCAAAAACAAAAGCAAAGAAAGCAAGAAAATTGATGGGTTGCCTCCCATCTAGCGCTAGTGTTAACGTCCTATGTCGGACGGAGCTTGAGACGCTCAACTTTCCTCAAGAAATAGCATCTCCACCATCCCAACTTGAGATGGCACAAAGTAGTGCTTCACTCTATGACCATTCACGATAAACCTTTCATCCTTCTCATTCGTCAACTCAAGGTATCCACTAGGGAATGCCTTAGCAACTCGAAATGGGCCACTCCATCTTAACTTCAACTTTCCCGGAAAGAGTTTCAATCTTGAATTGAAAAGTAGGACTTGATCACCTTCTTGAAACTCCTTCTTCTTGAGCTTTTGGTCATGCCATTTCTTTGTTTTCTCCTTGAGAATCCTAGAGCTTTCATATGCATTTGAACGAAATTCGTCCAACTCATGGAGTTGGAGAATTCTCTTCTCCCCCATAGCTTCTTCATCAAGATTGAGCTTCCGAATGGCCCAATAAGCACGATGCTCTAACTCAACCGGCAAATGACATGACTTTCGATAGACGAGTTGGTAAGGAGATATCTTCAACGGTGTCTTATAAGCCGTCCTATAAGCCCACAAAGCATCATCCAAGCAAATTGCCCAATCCTTCCTATTCACCTTCGCCGACTTCTCAAGGATTTGCTTTATTTGCCTATTTGAGACTTCCGCCAATCCATTAGTTTGAGGGTGATAGGGCGTGGAAACCTTATGCTTTACTCCATACTTCTCAAGCAACCTCTTCATGAGCTTATTCACAAAATGTGAACCTCCATCACTAATCAATGCTCTCGGCACACCAAATCGTGAGAAGATGTTCTTCTTCAAAAATTGAAGCACAACTTGGGCATCATTCTTTTTAGTCGGAATGGCCTCAATCCACTTGGACACATAATCTACTCCCACCAATATGTAAAGATAACCGAAGGATTGAGGAAACGGTCCCATAAAATCAATTCCCCATACATCGAATATCTCCACTTCCATGAAAATTGTCATGAGCATTTCATCACTCTTAGTGATTAACCCCATCCGTTGACAACGATCACATCTCTCAACAAAGGCCTTGCTATCCTTGAAAATTGATGGCCAATAAAACCCGGATTGAAGAACCTTCATCCCCGTCTTTGATCCACCAAAATGGTCTCCACTTGGCATAGAGTGGCAATGCCTTAAAATCTCTTCTATCTCTCCTTCGGGTACACACCTTCTAATAATCGAATCCAACCCCCTTTTGAAAAGGAAAGGATCCTCCCATATGAAACCCTTCACATCCTTCAAGAACTTCTTCTTAGCATTAGAAGGCATCTCACTAGGGAACCTCCCGCAAGCTAGGTAGTTGGCAAAATCCGCATACCATGGAATATACCCCTTTGCTCCCTTAATTGGATCATGCTCCACCACACTCAACTCTTCAATCATGAATAGCTTTTCATCCGGGAATTCTTCCTTCACCTCACCATCTTCTTTTATAGACTCTTTCCCCCTCTCAAGCCTTGACAAGTGGTCGGCTATGACATTCTCACTATCCTTCTTATCCCGAATCTCTATATCAAACTTTTGCAACATAACACCCACCGAATTAAGCGTGGCTTAGCATCCTTCTTTGTCACGAGGTACCGAATGACTGCATGATCCGTGTAGATGATTGTTTTCCCCCTATCAAATAGGGACGAAACTTGTCTACGGCATAGACAACGGCTAAGAGCTCCTTCTCGGTGGTAGTGTAGTTGGCTTGGGCGGAATTGAAGGTTTTGGAGGCATAGTAGATGGCTCGGAACACTCTCTCCCTTATTTGGCCCAAAACTACCCCCATCACGAAGTCACTAGCATCGCACATTAGCACAAAAGGCTCCTTCCAATCGGGACTCACAAGGATAGGTGAGGAGATCAAAGCGTCCTTAAGAGACCTGAAAGACAACAAACACTCTTCATCAAAATTAAAAGGAACATCCTTTTCAAGCAATTTAGAAAGAGGTTTAGAGAGTTTAGAAAAATCCTTTATAAAGCGGCGGTAGAACCCCGCATGACCAAGGAAAAATCGAATTCCCTTCTCACTCGATGGAGGTGGAAGCTTTTCAATTGCCACCACCTTTGCCTTGTCCACTTGTAGGCCTTTCGATGAAATGTGATGTCCAAGCACGATCCCTTCATTCACCATATAGTGACACTTCTCCCAATTTAAAACCAAGTTAGTGTCCTCACACCTTTGTAAAACAATCTCAAGATTATGTAAACAAGTATGGAATGAATTACCAAAAACCAAGAAATCATCCATAAACACCTCTATAATATTCTCAATAAGACCATGGAAAATAGACATCATGCAACGTTGGAAAGTGGCCGGGGCATTACAAAGCCCAAACAACATCCTCCTCCATGCAAAAATACCATAAGAAGATGTAAAGAACGTCTTTTCTTGGTCCTCAGGCGCAATCATTATTTGATTATACCCGGAGTACCCATCCAAGAAACAATAATGTGAGAAACCACTAAGACGATCTAGCATTTGATCCATAAAAGGCAAGGGAAAATGATCTTTACAAGTGGCTTTATTCAATTCCCTATAATCAACACAAACTCTCCAACCCGTGGCAAGCCTAGTAGCTACAAGCTCATCATTCTCACTCTTAACCACGGTCATACCCCCTTTCTTAGAAACCACATGCAAAGGTGACACCCACTCACTATCCGAAATAGGAAAAATCATACCAACATCTACGAATTTAATAATCTCTTTCCTAATAACCTCTTGAATCACGGGGTTCACACAACGTTGGGGTTGCACTATAGGCTTCCTATCTTTCTCAAGGCGAATGCGATGCATGCAAATAGATGGCTTAATGCCCTTAATATCATGAATAGACCATCCTAAGGCACTCTTATGCTTCCTAAGGACCTCTTGCAATGCACATAATTCATCATCATTCAAAGAAGAAGCAACTATAACCGGATACTTGTTACTTTCCTCAAGATAGACATATTTTAAATGCTCTAGGAGTGGCTTAAGACCTTCTTTCTTTTCCTCGGGCACAACTCCTTGCACCGGCTCACGAAGTGGTAGAATTTGAGCTTTCCTTTCCCATAGAAGCTTTGCCTCTTCATCTCTCATGGAATCCCTATCATCAAAACAAGCAACATCATCATCAATAACATCTAAATCAAATAGAGGATTATAAAAGACAGTAGAAAAGTAAGGGTCAAGAGATTTCTCAATGTTTTCGTTGACACACTCATCCACGATGTCAATGCTCTTGCACTCCCCTTCTTCCTTTGGATGCTTCATAGCCTCATAGATGTCAAATGTGAGCTCCTCCTTATCCATCTTCAAAGTGATCTTCCCCGAGAACATATCCACTACCGCCCTTTCAGTTGCTAGGAATGGTCGCCCTAAGATTAAAGGCACCTTCTCGTCCTCCTCCATATCCAACACAACAAAATCGGCCGGAAAGACAAATTTATCTATTTTCACTAACACATCTTCCACTATCCCACTTGGATAAGTATAGGATTTATCTGCGAGTTGAAGTGTCATGGAAATGGGTTTCATCTCTCTCATCTCTAACCGGTTAAAAATAGACAAAGGCATGAGGTTGATGCTTGTACCCAAGTCACATAATGCCTTCCTCTTTTCTTTGTTGCTCAACTCACACATGAGAGTGAAACTCCCCGGGTCCTTCTTCTTTTAAGGCAGCTTCCTTTGCACAAGTTCACTACACTCCATCGATAAGCTCACCATCTCCACTTCATCAACTTTTCTTCTCTTTGAGACTAAGTCCTTCAAAAACTTTGCATATGTAGGCATCTCTTCAAGTGCATCCAACAAAGGCACATTTATGGTCACCTTTTTGAAAATCTCAAGGAACTTAGAGAACTTCTCATCAAGCTTTTGCTTCATAAATCGTTGAGGAAATGGTGGAGGGACATAGGTTTTGGGAACCCCCATCCATCACACTGAACATTTGCTCCTTCTAAATCCTTTTGTTCCTTCTCCTTCTTTAGCTCTCTTGCCTTCTTCCACTTGGGCACTCTTTCTTCACTCTTTTCTCCTTCTAGAGTCTCTTGAGCATCAACCCTCTCAAACTCTCCTCCTTCTTTGACTTCTTCACCCCCATTCTCTTTTTCCTCTTCCTCAACCGGCATTTGTGGCCCCTCATATTGTGTTTCACTCCTCAACTTGATTGCCTTGCAATGCTCTTTTGGGTTCACGTCCGTTGTTGATGGGAACTTTCCTCTTTGATTTCCTCCACTTGAGGATGCCACTTGCCCAATTTGAAACTCTAGGTTCTTCACTTGGTTAGACAAAGAACTCACAATATTCTCCATCTTTTCCATCTTTTGATTTTGAGAACCCATAAAACTCGTGAGAAAATCCTCAAGGCTTGGCTTTCCTTCATTATTTGGTGCACGAGCACCCGGATCAATTCCCGGAGGCAATGTAAGGGCCGCCTTTTGGTTGGCATATGAAAAATTCTCATGTTTCTTGAAATTGGGGATGTAGGGAGGGTTGTTTGCTTGGTAGGGAGATGGGTGAGAGGCTTGATTTTGGTAGTGGGAATTATGTGAAGGATTGTTTGGATAATGGTTTGGGTAATTTTGGTGGTGAGATTGATTGGGAAATGAATGGTTACCTTGGAAATTTTGCTGGAATGGTGGTCTTCCCATGTAGTTTGCTTCCTCCACTTGCTCAACCATTTGTGGCACTTCGTTACCACCCCCCATTCCACTTCTCATGCCACCTTCTACTATCCCTTCCACTTTTGTAGCCAACTTCTGAACCACATCAGCTAACACCTTCAACGTCTCATTATCCTCTACCTTAGCAATCTTGAAGTGACCCCTTCTCTCGGTTGGCCAACTTGCCGTGTTGCAAGCAATATTCTCGATCAACTCCTTAGCTTCTCTCCCAAATTTGTCAAAGAGTGTTCCACCCGCACTTGAGTCCAGAATCTCCGAGATGGCGGATCGAGCCCATAATAGAAGAAAGTCACGATTTGCTCATCTACAAAACCGTGTTGAGGGCACTTCCGAAGTAAGCTATTGAATATCTCCCAGGCCTCATGCATGTTCTCATCCTCCAATTGACGGAATTGGGCGATCAACGTCTTGCATTGTAGAGTTATTGATGGAGGAAAAAACTTCAACAAGAATCTCTTGCTCAATACTTCCCAAGAGTCTAGGCTATCACGGGGTAAAGATGCTATCCAATCTTTGGCTCGGTCTCTAAGAGTGAATGTAAAAAGTCGAGCCCTCCAAGCATCCTCGGTCACACCGTTCATCTTAACCGTGTCGGCATACTCCAAGAATTGAGCAATGTGACGATTCGGGTCCTCCTTTAGGTCTCCTCCAAATTGTTTACTTTGGAGAATATGAAGTAAGGCCGGCTTGATCTCAAAATTGTTAGCCTGCAACGGTGGACAAGCTATCCCATCGTAATGGAGTTGGACGGGAGGCTCAAAATACTCCCTAATAGGCCTTTCTCTTGGATTCTCTCTTTGAGGCTCCCTTTGATTTTCTCTCCTTTCGACCACACCTTGGTCGTTGTTCTCCATTTCAAGTTCTCTTTCTCTTGCTCGAGCTTGAGCTCTTAGACGATTTCGGTTTCTCCTTCTAGTAATTGCTTCGATCTCCAAGTCAATAGGTATTGGTTCAACACCACTTTGTCTTGTGTTCATGCACACCTAGAAAATACCAAGTATCAAAATCCTCTCGAGACAAGCTAAAACAAGATAAAACAAAAATAAAAATAAGACACTATCAACTACTTTCAATTTTCAATCTAAGTTATCTCAAACACCGATTCCCCAGCAACGCCGCCAAAAACTTGATAGGGTTAAAAGCCGACACTCACCCTTCAAGTGTAAAGGGATCGCGTAGCTAATAAATCACCCGGTTAAATTATCGAACCAAGGGAATCAAGTGTGAGATAACCCTAAATTTACTAATTTAATTGTAATTGTAGCACAAATCATTCAACAAGATGAAGGATTCAAATAATAATTAACAAAAACTTAAACTAACTAGCGCTAAATGCAATCAATAAGAAAAATGTGCTCGGGTGCTTATCAACTAATGGGGATCAATTATGCAACGAATTCAAATGGGTATTTATCATGTCAATCAGTTAATAAGAGCAATCTTTAAACAAACAATAATCCCGTACTTGGTAAGCCTAGGAGTTATGCTACAAATTAAGCACGAAAGATTGAAAGGACTAAGTCACCCTTTCCTCCCGGGACAAGAACACGAGTCAATAGGTTCCCCTAGTGTGTCTCCCCTTCGATACTAAGGCACCTTACCTATGGTCTCTTCACTAATCACCCGACGACTAATCTAAGTAATTAATGTGGAAGTGATGCAATTCTAACAACAATAACCAAGTCTCCTTGTATTAAGCTAATATTCACTCTCATTATCTAATTAATTCCCTCAACCAAATGAGTTATCTAAATACCCAAGTCTTCTTGTGATAATTAAGCAACTAGGCATGGAATTAGAAATTTATCAAACAAATAGATCATTCAATACTCATCAATCCAATCAATTAACCAACATTCAAAATAACCCATAAGAATTCCTCACAAAATCAATCACCCATAAGTCTCAAAACACCCTAGCACTAAGGAATTAGCCAAACATGATAAAAGTAAATAAACCCATGAGATTAATAAAATAAACAAGAGTCATAACAAGAAATTAAACCGATAAAAATGAAATTAAAAGTAGAATATCACCTAAATGGCGCCCAAGCATACACAAATCATCCGGATAACATCAAAATTGAAGAACAATTGCAAAACCTACTATGTGTGTGTGAAAAATGTGTAAAAGTATGTGTATTTCTCCTCTCTCTCTCTCTTCTCCTCCAAACCCTCTTCTTCTCTCCCAAAAAATGTCCTCTTTAACTCAGCAATTTCGTGTATATATATGTATATGACTGCCCGTACACGTGTTGCGCTCTGAATGGCCAAGAAAAATAAAAAATCTCGTAGGGCTCGATCCTCGACTCGGGGCCTGCCCTCGAGTCGTGCTTAGCGTAGCCCTCGACTCGAGGCTTCTTCCCTGGCCTCGACCTTAGGTTGAGTCTAGGGATTTTTCTCGGCCCGTTCCGCACCTTTGACCCCCGTTTTTGCCCTACGCATTCGTCTCATCACCATATGAATCCCGATACTTTCCGTTTCATCAAATTCCACTGGAAACCCTGAAAACGAGACAAAAATCACACGAAATTCATTAAACTCAAAGTAGTAATACCTTTTAGCACAAGAGGTGATACTCTATACTTTAAAGCTCAAACACTAACACCTTACATCAAATTATGCACTTAAATCACATGACAACCATGCAATAATTCACCCTAATCATAAGTGTCTAATGATTTAATCTAATTATGTTCTGTTTTAATTTGGATGTGTAATAATTTATTTTAACTATGTTTTCACTAAATTTAATTATGTTTCCTATATTTAAAATTGATAATGTTGCCTATCATACTGAAAAATAAATTAGACTCGTTTAAAGTAAAAGTTATCCTTTTATCCTATTAATAATTTTATGGTAATTATAAAAAAATATTTAAATATATACTAATTCATATTATTTTAAGGTAATTAATGGCCAGTCAAAATTGCAACTCGACCCAAGGCAATACTTTATACCGAGTCGAGGCACGACTCCAAGGCCGTAGGCCACCTTGATTGCGCTGTAAGTTGGCCTCGACCTGTGGCCAAACCCAAGCCCCAGCCGAGGTGCGATTCCAGTCCAGCGTCGTAGCCCGCCTCGGCTGCCGTTCGACCCGAGGAACCACATCCATCCGAGCTGAGGCGTTAAGATATCGCCGTAGACCACCTCGGCCCAGTGCCATATTCCACTGGACCAGCGTCCCTTCTAACTCGGATCGAGTATTAGAATAAAGTACACAATGTCCATATTTTAACTTTAAAATTACATTTCTATACACACAAATATACATATTATTTTGAGCAAGTAGTAAGTACACATATAGGTGATATTTTTCTACTAAATCATACTCTTGTTTTTTTTTTTTTTTATGTACATATAATTTTATATCATTTACCCTATCAAAATAATAACTCTTATCAAAGAGAGTAAAAAAATAAGTACTTAATAAAATGACTTATTCCAACAATATTTCAATTGTCAAAGATATTTTTAAATAAAAAATAAATATGATTTAAAAATATTTATAACAAGAGTGAATACTAGTAAATAATTTTACACTTACAAATTATTTCAACAACACCTATTGTCATACACAACAAATCAAATAATACAAAATCAAGTTCAACAATGCCTATGATCAGCACATGCTGGTTAATTGTCTGGGTCAGCTTCTGGAACATATACGTAACAATTAACTCGATTGTTGGATGTTTGATTGCAACGTGAACATTTTTTTCTCTTACGAGTACTTGAGGATGAAGACTCAAGGGTCGAATGTCTCCTGCTTAGTCTAGGACGCCCTGCCTGTCTGGGACAAGGTGGAGCATTGCATATGAGAGATTTTACGTGAGCAGGCAACACCTATTCATTTGGCTCAGGTAGGAGCGTGACAGATCCACCCCACATTCTCTTTACATAATGAGAGGTATAAAAATCCTCAATATATGTGTTCACATCATACTTTGAGTGCCTGCGGATAGAGTGAATGACAAAATGGTTAATTAGCAATAGTTTTTATAGTTGGTGGATGAAAAAATTTGTAAATTAATATAAATATTATTGAGTAATTTTTACCTGATTGCAGCAAGAGCGTGAATGCAAGGAATCCCTTCTAACTGAAATTCACAACAATCGCATTTACGGTTGACCAAATCTACTAAGTGAGACCTAGTACCATGAACAACCTTAAAATGATCATTTGACAAGGGTTGCACAGTACACTTGTCGGCTAACTTATTAAGGTCTGACAAATGAGATGACACCCTGCTACATAAATTTCCCACAGTTGATTTGTCATCTTTTAGTCGATTGTGTGAAACAAATCTTGAGTGACTTGTCTAAACAATTCCAATACATATACAATAGGCTTATTATGGACCCACATAATGCTTTTGTTCCAGGATTCAACGGCATTAAATGTCATGAACTTGTACCATCTCACAGAACAATGCACCCGAGACCATCGTTGAGGTTTTGAATTAGTCAAAATCTATAGAAGTGAAATAGAATCCATAATTCTGTCATGAATGAAGCTCGAGTAAAATTTAAATGTATATATATATATATATATATAAAAAAGATTAAAATGAACATTAAATTAAAAAAAAAAAGAATGAGGGAGGGACAAAAAAAAGTAAATATTAATGAACCTGTTGTATTTAGATTTGCGGTACGAATATGCAGCTCTCTTAAAGCATTCGATCATTTTTTTACCATAAACAACAAACTTCTTTTGTATGTGGTATTAGCACAATCCATGATTTACATCAGGGAACACAGTCTTCACAATATGGATTATACATTTGTGTTGATCAGACACAATCAACAAGTCATCGAGACAACCATAAGCTTCTCGTAATCTCTGAAGAAACCAAGTCCAAGATTCATTATTCTTTACACCACTGATGCCAGTGATGAGAGTGAATTGATGCATGAATTTTGAGGTGATTAATTGCAAAAAGTGATGAAAAGTGTTAGTATTTGTGCTTTAAGGTGTAGAGTATCACTCTTTTGTAATTAAGGTATTACTATGTGAGAATTAACGGTTTTTCTAAGTGTTTCGTCTCATTTTCAGGGTTTTTGGAGGAATTAGACTGAACCGAGAATACTGGGATTTATACGGCGAAGAGACGACACGTGGGGTGAAAATAGGGGTTTGGAGGTCAAGTCGGGAGTAAAAAATTCCCTGGACTCGACCATTGGTCGAGCCCAGGGCGTCTCAGGTCGAGCTTGAAGCTTAGGGAAGAAGTGTTGAATTTTTGGCACGCTCAAGTCGAATACATATTACAAAAGGTGTTTTTGTTAACAAAAATGCGCCCAGCCTTCTCTTGTGCTTGGGATAATTGAAATTGAGGATGATTTGATTGCTCATGCTATAATTGTGGATGATTGTTGTTTGATTGAGATAATTACTTCCCTAATTGTTGATCCTAATTTTAATTTATGCATTTTTATCTCTTTTGATTAGTGTTTTATCACCCTAGGAACCAACGAGAGTTGAGCTAACATGATTAGAGATTAATCGAGTGATAATTGTGTATGATTGTATGAGTTAAATGCTTTGTAATTGAGAGATTCATTGCATTATATTAAGTATACTCACATTTAGGCATTGTGTGATGAATGGAGACATTATTGCATGATATTTATACTCTCTATCTTGGTTGAATGGTGATTTGATGCAATTATAGTTGTGATCATTTATTCCTTGGTGGAGATTATCTCTAGCACCCATTCCCTCAATCATACTTAGTTGGAAGTTTGCTTAGCTAGTTTAATTTCTTGCAAATGGCCTAATTCATAGATTAATTGTTGCTTGTATTTCCTTCTTGTTGCTAGATTGATAGATTTCATCCTTGCTTACATGTGAAAACTTGTATCCTAGGCCTCATTGCATAACATATCTCTTGGGTTCGATAAACTTGATTTGGTCTTAATAACACTTACCCGATTATACCACAATCAGCCAGTAGCAAGTGGGAAAACTTGATGGTTGCAATCCTGAGTTACAGCAACAAAAATAACTCCCTTGTACTTGCCTTTAAGAAGTGTCCCATCAACAACAATAACAGGCCTCCCAAAATTGATGAAACCATTGATTGACGCATGAAGTGCGTAGAAATAATATTTAAACCTATCTTCTTCATCAGTTGAAAACTTTACATGACTCCCGGGATTCGCTTCAAGAAGTTGATGCAAATAAGATGGCAACATCTTAAAGGATCCTTCAACATCACCATATATTAAATCGGTTGCTCGATGTTTGGCCCTGATTGGAGTGAATTGATGCATGTTTTTAGGGCCTATTTTAGTGCAAAAAGTGAGCTAAAGTGTTAGTTTTTGTGCCTAAATGTGAAAAGTATCACTCTTTTGCTTAAAAAGTATTATTTATGAGATTTTGATGTTTTTCGTCCATTTTGCAGATAATTCGGTGGAACTTTGCCAATCCGAGAGTACCATTGGACTTAGAATGAAGAGATGGACATATCGGATGAAAACAGGGGTCGGGGCCGAAGTCCCGTGCGAGAAAAGTTCCCTGGACTCGAGCTCTGGTCGAGGACCATGAGCCTCGAGTCGAGGGATGTGCAGAAAAGGATCAAAAATGGAAAAAAGCTGGAGCCTCGACTCGAGGCCTGATCCTCGAGTCGAGGGAGGAGAAAATGAGGATGCCTCGAGTCGAGGCCTGACCCTCGACTCGAGGGGGCAGTTTTTCTGAAAATTCGTATTTAAAAGGGGAGAAGCAGAGCAATTAACATATATAATTCATAATAGCAGTTAAGAGCGGTTTTGGGGCGATTTCTCAGGCCCCAAGCCAATTTTCCATTCTAGGTAGAGTAGAAGTTAGAATTAGATTTAGATTTCCATTAATTGTTGGTAGATTAGCATTAGATTAACATTTGATCTTGTTATTTCATTCAATTCAAGCTTGTATTGCATTTGGAGATTGGTGTTGAAGTCTCAAGCATTCCTATTTTTGTTGATTGAAGATCAATTGGTGATGTTTTTCCTCTTTTGTCTCTTTAATTTCTTAATTGTTGTGATTTGCATTGTGTTTGATCAATTCTATCTTCTTCCCATGGGTATTGTTTGTGGTACCATGGGCTAACTCTCTTGTGCTTGGGTTAATTGAAATTGATGATGATTTGATTGATGATGCTATAATTGTTGATGATTGGAGATCAATTGAGTAGATTGCTTACTAATTGTGATTCTCATTTGTGCTTCATGCATAATTATCTCTTTAGATTAGTGTTTGATCACCCTAGCTATAGATGAGAGTTGCGCTAACGTGATCCGGGATTAATCGGGTTATAATTGTGTATGAATGCGTGGATTGGGTGCTTCGGAATCGAGAGATTAGTTGCACTAAGGATACTCACATTAGTTTGTTTCCTAATTATGATTCTTAATTGTGCTTTGTGTAAAATTGTCTCTTTTGATTAATGGTTGGTCACCCTAGCAATAGGCGAGAGTTGAGCTAACGTGATTAGGTGTTGATCGAATTTCAATTTTGCATGATTGTATGAATTGGGGATTTCTACATTGAGAGATGAGAAAGACTAAGAATACTCACATTAGGCATTGTGATTTTAATGGAGGGATTAATTTCATGATGGTTTAATGCTTTCTATCTTAGTTTATTTGCAATTTGATTCAATTGTAGCTTGTTGATTGATGATTCATTGATGGATGTTAATTCTAGCACCTCTATGCCACCATTTATTGTTGTTTTTGTTATCGCATTCTAAGTGTTCGATCATTTGTTTGCTTGTTTTTGTTTGTATTTTGCAAGTGTTTGGTTGTGTTAGTGCCATCCCTTGTTGCATCAATAGTCACTAAGAACTAGTATTTCTAGGGCCTCATGTGCATACTTTTTCCCATGAGTTCGATATTTTGTTGATTGGTCTTAATAACACTTACCCGAAAAACTACTCCAATCAAATGGCGCCGTTGTCGGGGAATTAGTTTTTGCGCCTTAAGTGAGACCTAGGAATTGTTTGAAGTGGCTACTTGTTGCCTTTGTATTTTTTTGTTTGTTTTGTTATTTTTGTTAGAATTTGATACTTTGATATCTTGTCTAGATGGAAGGATATAACTCATACATGTGGAATCAAGATTATTATCAAGATAGTAGGGTGTATTCTCCACATTTTGAAGATTTTGGATGCAATAATTGGATGAGCTTTGAAGATAATTCTCAATTTCAACAAGTTCCATCCAATTATGAAGATTGGAGATATGAAGAAATTCCTCCCCAACCTCAAGAGATGTTCCCATACTATGAGCCTTATGATCAAACATTTGATCCATGTCTTGGATTTGAGTGTCAAGGAGCATCGGGAGGTTATTACTATGATGATAGGAGAAGCCATGAGTACGATTACCAAATGCCACAAGCTTCTCCTCAATTTGAAGAATGGGGATTCCATGATATGAGAGCCATATTGCAAGAGATGCTTGGATTTTTGTTGGAAAAATTTGAGGAAGATGATGCAAGATGAAATCAAATGCTTCCCTTGTACGAAGAAATGTATGAGACCAAAGAAAAGGTTAATTCATGGATAGAGGGGAACATGGAGATCACCGGAGTTCATTTCATGTTTATAAAGAGTCAACTCAAAAATTTCCTACGCCAAGTAAAGAACTTAACTATCATGGAGAATCAAGAAGAAGAGGGGGAGGAAGAAAGTGAAAGAGATGATGTAGAAAAGGGTCCAAGCAATGAGGATGAAAGGAAGAATTCCCTTGTCAAAAATGAGGAAGAGGAGTGTCCATTAATGGACATGAGCTATAATGAGAAAGAAAATCTAGAAGCACCTAAGGAGGCATTGAAGATTGAAATGAGCATTTCTATACCCTCTAACTCTTCAATTTGTGATTTAATTGAAATTGATGCTTCTAATGATTTGATTATGCCGCTTATGAATTTTTACTACAGGGAAGAGTTGAAGAAACGCTTGGGCATCCTTGAAAGGAAGGAAGAATCGAGAAGGAGGGCAAGAGAGATAAGGGGACAACCATGGACACTTTGCATATCTATAGGTGGTTGTCCTATCTATTCGATGAACCTCCTAGATTTTGAAGCACAAAGATCGAGATACAATGGGAAGGAGGATCGCTACCCTTGGCCATTCCGATGAAGGATGTTGGACGTGAACAAATAAGTCCGGCAAAGGACAATAAAAATAGCGCTTGATGGGAGGCAACCCATCCTTTTTATTTGCTTTTGTGTGATTTTTGTAGATTAGTGTTTTTGTTTCGTTTTTGCGAGATTTGGCTTGCTACTTAATTGCTCGTTCTTAGGAAATTATGCTCTTTGCTTTGGGTATAGATGATAATGATGGGCTTACTTGTTGATATCATTATGAGTTGCATGTATTTTGAGCCAAATTTGAATGCATGTCTTCATTCAAGTTTGGGGGTGTGTGTCATTTAGGGTAGAATTGCATCTCTTAGTGATGATTATTTGATGACTATTTTTGCCCGTTTGTAGGTATACTCACTACTTGGATTGAAAAAGGATCGAATTGGCAAAGGAATCAAGGAATCGAGAAGGAAAGGAGAGCTTAAAAGTTGGTTAAAATAAGCGAAAAGGAAGAGAACCCGGTCTCCTCGATCGAATGAACGACTGGGCTTAAATCGAGGGACCAAAACAGTAATTTCTTGTATAATTGGGTTCGTTAGGGGCATAGAGGTCATTTTTAGGAGTTTCGGGGGTCGGGTCGGGCCCAGGAATCGTCAAAAATTCCCTGGACTCGACCCAAGGTCGAGATCGCACAGCCCTCAGGTCGAGGGATTTACACTTAGCCAAAATTCTGATTTTTGCATGTTCCTCGAGTCGAGGGTGGTACCTCGAGTCGAGGGGGTCAATCTTTTGGATCCCTCGAGTCGAGGCCTGACCCTCGACTCGAGGCTGGTGTCTTTTATAAAAACGCAGGTCAGTTTCAGCAGACCCCGACTCGAGGGTTTTCACCAGTTTCGTTCCCCTTCGTTCCCAACGTCAAAGTCCAACCAAGAACGCTCGTTTTCACCGTTCAATCGCCATAATTTCACCATATTGTCTTCACATTGAATCAAGATAGGATTTTGAGGGTTTTGTTGAGAGAATTTGGGGTTTTTTTGTGATTTTTGCTTGGGTGTTCCTTCCAATTCGATTTTCGGCCAAAATTCGCACATAAGGTATGTAATTCAACTCCTATTGGCTTCAATTTCGTAGTTATATTGTGATTATTGCATGGGTGATTTTATTAGGTCATTTGTTAATTGAATTGGAATTTCATGTGGGCATTTTGAAAAGCACTTGATATGCATGGTTTATTTTGATGAATTGGAGCCTTTATTGAGTACATTTGGATTGATGTAGGAGTTTAGGAGCATGTGTAGAATTGAATAGGATATTTTGCTCGTTTATTAGTGGATTTGGCTTGGAAATTGGATTTTTTTTGGCATGATTGGAAATTCCTAGTGTAATTGTTGGTGAATTTGGTCAAGGTTGAGTCATGTTGTTGATAGAAGTGAATTAATTGATGATGCATATTTGTTTAATTACTTGCTAGTTGGCCTATGATTTTTGGGAATTTTATTGAGCTTAATTTGCATGATTTTTGATGAGCTTATTTGGTGTTAATTAATTGTGGGGCCGTTCTAGTAAGTATACACATGTTTGAGGATTATTTGAGCACTTTTATTGACCGTACTTGCTTTGTTGACTCATTGACCATTGTTGAGGATTAGTTGCTAGACACTAGGGGTTATTGTTGTGTTTATTTGAGATATTCTTGCTTGTTGACTCGTTCATGGTATGCTTGATATTTTTCTGAGCTTGTATTCTATGTGGGAGATTGATTTTGCTCTTGGGATTACTTTTGCAGGCACGATGTTTAGGGGAAGAGATGGACACAACCTCTCGGATGCAGAGATCCGTGAGAGGGAAGAGGCCATCATATTCGCTCACTGTATGCCCGTCGAACTTGGGATTCAGTGGGATGACCATCAGTGGAGGACGCACATTGGTCTCTACTCCGAGCTATATAACATGGTGGTCAAGACCCGTTTGGTGGACCAGGATTGTATGGAGTCGATGAGTATCGAGGAGGATATTCCTCGGTTATTTGAGCAGATTTGGCATGGGGGATTCACGATGCACGAGAGGCCTCGAGACTTATCTCGGACTCACCCTAGAGTTCCTCTGCACTGTCAAGATTGATAAGGCCAGGAGGGCAAAATTTCCTAGGAGTATCACCTTTGAGTTGAGGGGACGAGAGTATTCGTTAACGTTAGACGAGATCAACGAGATTCTTGGCGCACCCACCGATCCAGATCGATCACTGCTTAATATGAGAAAAGAGTACAACGCCAAGAAGTTTTGGAGGCGGATTTCAGATTCAGGGGCACCGAGTCAGCCTGAGTTCATTCCGGGGAAGTCGAAGAGCACTCACATCCGGAACCCGGTAATCCGATATTTGGAGAAGATTCTCGCAAGCACGATATTCATGAGATCGGAGGGAGGAGCCGTGGTATCCGAGGAGTTGTACGTCATTTGGTGCTTCTTGCATGGAGTTAGATTCAACGCTGCCGCATACCTCTGCTATCTATTCGAGAGAGCCATTAGCACAAAGTTTAATAAGATCAATTTTGGAGGGATGATTACATTGATAGCCGAGCACCTCGGGATCCCCACTCACAACCTCCGAGCCTTAGCGGGACCCGACCATACTACCGATACCATGCGGTGCATGAGGACACTTGACCGCATCGGTAGGACGTGGTGTCTCCAAAGAGCATCGTGGTGGCGATTCTCTCTTCCGAATAAGAGGTTGACTACGGTGTTTGGTTCTCTCGCTTTCGTGACCATCAACTGCGCATGTGGTCACAACGTCATACTGATGCTATAGATGCTTATACGAGAGAGCACAGAGATGTTCTCCGAGATGAGGATGATGATGATGATGGTCAGCAGTCGGGTTCAGATGAGGATCAGGGTGAGGGTGATGCAGAGGGAGCTGAGGCAGAGATAGGAGATGACTATGAGGAGGATGAGTATGAAGAGCCAGAGCAGGAGGAGCCGCCGGTAAAGATGGATGAGGATTACCAGCCCGAGATTAATATGTACTGGCAGGACGAGATGAGGAGTCGAGAGTATGAGGCTGGGAGCTCATCTCAGAGGCCGTGGGTGTTGACTGAGCAGATGTGGGCGGATAGTCAGAGGATGCATATTGAGAATCTGACTCGCCAGGATGAGATGTATCAGATGATAGAGGAGACGTGTAAGACTCAGCAAGATATGTACACCCTCTTACAGCAGATGAGCTCGTGGAATTTTGGGCCGGGACACTACCCTCCTCTACCACCGCCGTCCGACTACTAGGGCTATCCCCTATTCCTCATTCCCTCTCCTTAGTTTTTAGATGCTTATCTTCTTGATGATTTGTACTATTATGGTGATTGTACTCTTGGTGAACTTGATGATTATTATTTGAATTTTGATGGATGGATGATTTTATTGATGCTTTGATTTTTTTGATTCTATTTGAGTTATTATCTATTGATGATTAGGTTGTGATGATCCTTTGGATTCCTTATTCCTATGATTCCTTATTCTTTGATATTGAGCTTAATTGTGGATTAAGTGTCATATCTTTTAGAATCATTATTGATATAGTGAGTATGCTTGGATTTATGTACACGAGCACTTGTGCTTGATTTGCAAGACATATTGGATTTTGATTTGATCATGAGTTGATTTGTGGCTTTATGCTAGTATTCTTGATTTATTATGTGAAGATGAATGTGATTGATAATGCTTGATTCATTGCTCAATTTAAGCCCGTGAGCTTTTGTGCCTTAATAATCGTACATTTTATACGGTTGATTTAATTTCTTTGTGAATGCATCATTCATGATTTGTATGCTAGAACTTTCCACTAGACTTGTTGATATTGATCTTTGTGTGATGTCTTGAAAGTGATAGGAGGCCATGTTTGGAATGTTAAGTCACTTTGCCAAATTTTTCCACCCAAATACATTTTATTTCCTTAGTAAGCCATGTTGAGCCTTATGATCCTTATTCTTTGGCAAGCCAAGTGAAATTGAAACCAGTTTTGCCTATTTTTATGAGCTTTCTTGTCCTATATTTAGTTGAGCTTGAAATGTTGGCTAATGATGGTGATTTGATTGCTAAGTGTGGTGGAAAATGATGAGCTAAGTGATGAATATTGAAAGAAGAAAAAGGTTGTGAAAAATTGAATTGTGAAGAAAAACATGAAGTGAAAGAAAGATTCATTTGTGAGCTTAAAAAGAGAAAGCTCAAGTGAATAGTGGGTTGATCATTGAAGTTCAAAAGGAAGAGTGTGCTTGATGAAGAGAGAAGAGATGTGTTTTGTATTGATTAGCTTACATTTCAAGTCTCTACAACTTAGTCACTCCTATATATCTTACCTTTCCAAAGAGCCTACATTACAACCTAGAAGAAAGACCTCTTTGATTCTTGATTGATCATAAATGATTTTGATTGAGATTAAGTCTTGTGGCAAGCATATGGTGTGCAAGTTTGTGAATTTGATGATTGATTGTTTTAAACCTTGATACAATTGAGAGAAGAGTAAAACACTCCATGGAAGGAGCAATGTGTTGAGTGTTTGATTGAGTATTTGTTTGAGCATGATTCATCTTGATGGCTAGTGGATAGTTGCATTGATATTAATGATCATTGATGAGTTCGATTGTCTTACATTTCGTTTATAGTGCCATGTGACATAATTGCAATCAATTCACTCCTCTGTTCTTAGTTTCTACGTTGCTCGAGGATGAGCAACAATTCAAGTTTGGGGGTATGATTGGAGTGAATTGATGCATGTTTTTAGGGCCTATTTTAGTGCAAAAAGTGAGCTAAAGTGTTAGTTTTTGTGCCTAAATGTGAAAAGTATCACTCTTTTGCTTAAAAAGTATTATTTGTGAGATTTTGATATTTTTCGTCCATTTTGCAGGTAATTCGGTGGAATTTTGCCAATCCGAGAGTACCATTGGACTTAGAATGAAGAGATGGACATATCGGATGAAAAACGGGGGTCAAGGCCGAAGTCCCACGCGAGAAAAGTGCCCTGGACTCGAGCTCGGTCGAGGACCATGAGCCTCGAGTCGAGGGATGTGCGAAAAGGATCAAAAATGGAAAAAAGCAGGTGCCTCGACTCGAGGCCTGACCTCGAGTCGAGGGAGAAGAAAATGAGGATGCCTCGAGTCGAGGCCTGACCCTCGACTCGAGGGGGCGGTTTTCCTCTGAAAATTCGTATTTAAAGGGGGAGACGCAGATCAATTAACATATATAATTCATAATAGCAGTTAAGAGCGGTTTTGGGGCGATTTCTCGGGCCCCAAGCCAATTTTCCATTCTAGGTAGAGTAGAAGTTAGAATTAGATTTAGGTTTCCATTAATTGTTGGTAGATTAGCATTAGATTAACATTTGATCTTGTTATTTCATTCAATTCAAGCTTGTATTGCATTTGGAGATTGGTGTTGAAGACTCAAGCATTCCTATTTTTGTTGATTGAAGATCAATTGGTGATGTTTTTCCTCTTTTGTCTCTTTAATTTCTTAATTGTTGTGATGCTTTGTGTTTGATCAATTCTATCTTCTTCCCATGAGTATTGTTTGTGGTACCATGGGCTAACTCTCTTGTGCTTGGGTTAATTGAAATTGATGATGATTTGATTGATGATGCTATAATTGTTGATGATTGGAGATCAATTGAGTAGATTGCTTACTAATTGTGATTCTCATTTGTGCTTCATGCATAATTATCTATTTAGATTAGTGTTTGATCACCCTAGCTATAGACGAGAGTTGCACTAACGTGATCCGGGATTAATCGGGTTATAATTGTGTATGAATGCGTGGATTGGGTGCTTCGGAATCGAGAGATTAGTTGCACTAAGGATACTCACATTAGTTTGTTTCCTAATTGTGATTCTTAATTGTGCTTTGTGTAAAATTGTCTCTTTTGATTAATGGTTGGTCACCCTAGCAATAGGCGAGAGTTGAGCTAACGTGATTAGGTGTTGATCGAGTTTCAATTTTGCATGATTGTATGAATTGGGGATTTCTACATTGAGAGATGAGAAATACTAAGAATACTCACATTAGGCATTGTGATTTTAATGGAGTGATTAATTTCATGATGGTTTAATGCTTTCTATCTTAGTTTATTTGCAATTTGATTCAATTGTAGCTTGTTGATTGATGATTCATTGATGGATGTTAATTCTAGCACCTCTATCCCACCATTTATTATTGTTTTTGTTATCGCATTCTAAGTGTTCGATCATTTGTTTGCTTGTTTTTGTTTGTCTTTTGCAAGTGTTTGGTTGTGTTAGTGCCATCCCTTGTTGCATCAATAGTCACTAAGAACTAGTATTTCTAGGGCCTCATGTGCATACTTTTTCCCATGAGTTCGATATTTTGTTGATTGGTCTTAACACTTACCCGAAAAACTACTCCAATCAAATGGCGCCGTTGTACCGCCTTAAGTGAGACCTAGGAATTGTTTGAAGTGGCTACTTGTTGCCTTTGTATTTTTTGTTTGTTTTGTTATTTTTGTTAGAATTTGATACTTTGATATCTTGTCTAGATGGAAGGATATAACTCATACATGTGGAATCAAGATTATTATCAAGATAGTAGGGTGTATTCTCCACATTTTGAAGATTTTGGATGCAATAATTGGATGAGCTTTGAAGATAATTCTCAATTTCAACAAGTTCCATCCAATTATGAAGATTGGAGATATGAAGAAATTCCTCCCCAACCTCAAGAGATGTTCCCATACTATGAGCCTTATGATCAAACATTTGATCCATGTCTTGGATTTGAGTGTCAAGGAGCATCGGGAGGTTATTACTATGATGATAGGAGAAGCCATGAGTACGATTACCAAATGCCACAAGCTTCTCCTCAATTTGAAGAATGGGGATTCCATGATATGAGAGCCATATTGCAAGAGATGCTTGGATTTTTGTTGGAAAAATTTGAGGAAGATGATGCAAGATGAAATCAAATGCTTCCCTTGTACGAAGAAATGTATGAGACCAAAGAAAAGGTTAATTCATGGATAGAGGGGAACATGGAGATCACCGGAGTTCATTTCATGTTTATAAAGAGTCAACTCAAAATTTCCTACGCCAAGTAAAGAACTTAACTATCATGGAGAATCAAGAAGAAGAGGGGAGGAAGAAAGTGAAAGAGATGATGTAGAAAAGGGTCCAAGCAATGAGGATGAAAGGAAGAATTCCCTTGTCAAAAATGAGGAAGAGGAGTGTCCATTAATGGACATGAGCTATAATGAGAAAGAAAATCTAGAAGCACCTAAGGAGGCATTGAAGATTGAAATGAGCATTTCTATACCCTCTAACTCTTCAATTTGTGATTTAATTGAAATTGATGCTTCTAATGATTTGATTATGCCGCTTATGAATTTTTACTACAGGGAAGAGTTGAAGAAACGCTTGGGCATCCTTGAAAGGAAGGAAGAATCGAGAAGGAGGGCAAGAGAGATAAGGGGACAACCATGGACACTTTGCATATCTATAGGTGGTTGTCCTATCTATTCGATGAACCTCCTAGATTTTGAAGCACAAAGATCGAGATACAATGGGAAGGAGGATCGCTACCCTTGGCCATTCCGATGAAGGATGTTGGACGTGAACAAATAAGTCCGGCAAAGGACAATAAAAATAGCGCTTGATGGGAGGCAACCCATCCTTTTTATTTGCTTTTGTGTGATTTTTGTAGATTAGTGTTTTTGTTTCGTTTTTGCGAGATTTGGCTTGCTACTTAATTGCTCGTTCTTAGGAAATTATGCTCTTTGCTTTGGGTATAGATGATAATGATGGGCTTACTTGTTGATATCATTATGAGTTGCATGTATTTTGAGCCAAATTTGAATGCATGTCTTCATTCAAGTTTGGGGGTGTGTGTCATTTAGGGTAGAATTGCATCTCTTAGTGATGATTATTTGATGACTATTTTTGCCCGTTTGTAGGTATACTCACTACTTGGATTGAAAAAGGATCGAATTGGCAAAGGAATCAAGGAATCGAGAAGGAAAGGAGAGCTTAAAAGTTGGTTAAAATAAGCGAAAAGGAAGAGAACCCGGTCTCCTCGATCGAATGAACGACTGGGCTTAAATCGAGGACCAAAACAGTAATTTCTTGTATAATTGGGTTCGTTAGGGGCATAGAGGTCATTTTTAGGAGTTTCGGGGTCGGGTCGGGCCCAGAATCGTCAAAAATTCCCGGACTCGACCCAAGGTCGAGATCGCACAGCCCTCGGGTCGAGGGATTTACACTTAGCCAAAATTCTGATTTTTGCATGTTCCTCGAGTCGAGGTGGTACCTCGAGTCGAGGGGGTCAATCTTTTGGATCCCCCGAGTCGAGGCCTGACCTCGACTCGAGGCTGGTGTCTTTTATAAAAACGCAGGTCAGTTTCAGCAGACCCCGACTCGAGGGTTTTCACCAGTTTCGTTCCCCTTCGTTCCCAACGTCAAAGTCCAACCAAGAACGCTCGTTTTCACCGTTCAATCGCCATAATTTCACCATATTGTCTTCACATTGAATCAAGATAGGATTTTGAGGGTTTTGTTGAGAGAATTTGGGGTTTTTTTGTGATTTTTGCTTGGGTGTTCCTTCCAATTCGATTTTCGGCAAAATTCGCACATAAGGTATGTAATTCAACTCCTATTGGCTTCAATTTCGTAGTTATATTGTGATTATTGCATGGGTGATTTTATTAGGTCATTTGTTAATTGAATTGGAATTTCATGTGGGCATTTTGAAAAGCACTTGATATGCATGGTTTATTTTGATGAATTGGAGCCTTTATTGAGTACATTTGGATTGATGTAGGAGTTTAGGAGCATGTGTAGAATTGAATAGGATATTTTGCTCGTTTATTAGTGGATTTGGCTTGGAAATTGGATTTTTGGCATGATTGGAAATTCCTAGTGTAATTGTTGGTGAATTTGGTCAAGGTTGAGTCATGTTGTTGATAGAAGTGAATTAATTGATGATGCATATTTGTTTAATTACTTGCTAGTTGGCCTATGATTTTTGGGAATTTTATTGAGCTTAATTTGCATGATTTTTGATGAGCTTATTTGGTGTTAATTAATTGTGGGGCCGTTCTAGTAAGTATACACATGTTTGAGGATTATTTGAGCACTTTTATTGACCGTACTTGCTTTGTTGACTCATTGACCATTGTTGAGGATTAGTTGCTAGACACTAGGGTTATTGTTGTGTTTATTTGAGATATTCTTGCTTGTTGACTCGTTCATGGTATGCTTGATATTTTTCTGAGCTTGTATTCTATGTGGGAGATTGATTTTGCTCTTGGGATTACTTTTGCAGGCACGATGTTTAGGGGAAGAGATGGACACAACCTCTCGGATGCAGAGATCCGTGAGAGGGAAGAGGCCATCATATTCGCTCACTGTATGCCCGTCGAACTTGGGATTCAGTGGGATGACCATCAGTGGAGGACGCACATTGGTCTCTACTCCGAGCTATATAACATGGTGGTCAAGACCCGTTTGGTGGACCAGGATTGTATGGAGTCGATGAGTATCGAGGAGGATATTCCTCGGTTATTTGAGCAGATTGGCATGGGGGGATTCCTGATGCAGAGGCCTCAGACTTATCTCGGACTCACCCTAGAGTTCCTCTGCACTGTCAAGATTGATAAGGCCAGGAGGGCAAAATTTCCTAGGAGTATCACCTTTGAGTTGAGGGGACGAGAGTATTCGTTAACGTTAGACGAGATCAACGAGATTCTTGGCGCACCCACCGATCCAGATCGATCACTGCTTAATATGAGAAAAGAGTACAACGCCAAGAAGTTTTGGAGGCGGATTTCAGATTCAGGGGCACCGAGTCAGCCTGAGTTCATTCCGGGGAAGTCGAAGAGCACTCACATCCGGAACCCGGTAATCCGATATTTGGAGAAGATTCTCGCAAGCACGATATTCATGAGATCGGAGGGAGGAGCCGTGGTATCCGAGGAGTTGTACGTCATTTGGTGCTTCTTGCATGGAGTTAGATTCAACGCTGCCGCATACCTCTGCTATCTATTCGAGAGAGCCATTAGCACAAAGTTTAATAAGATCAATTTTGGAGGGATGATTACATTGATAGCCGAGCACCTCGGGATCCCCACTCACAACCTCCGAGCCTTAGCGGGACCCGACCATACTACCGATACCATGCGGTGCATGAGGACACTTGACCGCATCGGTAGGACGTGGTGTCTCCAGCAGCATCGTGGTGGCCGATTCTCTCTTCCGAATAAGAGGTTGACTACAGTGTTTGGTTCTACTGCTTTCGTGACCATCAACCTGCGCATGTGGTCACAACGTCATACTGATGCTATAGATGCTTATACGAGAGAGCACAGAGATGTTCTCCGAGATGAGGATGATGATGATGATGGTCAGCAGTCGGGTTCAGATGAGGATCAGGGTGAGGGTGATGCAGAGGGAGCTGAGGCAGAGATAGGAGATGACTATGAGGAGGATGAGTATGAAGAGCCAGAGCAGGAGGAGCCGCCGGTAAAGATGGATGAGGATTACCAGCCCGAGATTAATATGTACTGGCAGGACGAGATGAGGAGTCGAGAGTATGAGGCTGGGAGCTCATCTCAGAGGCCGTGGGTGTTGACTGAGCAGATGTGGGCGGATAGTCAGAGGATGCATATTGAGAATCTGACTCGCCAGGATGAGATGTATCAGATGATAGAGGAGACGTGTAAGACTCAGCAAGATATGTACACCCTCTTACAGCAGATGAGCTCGTGGAATTTTGGGCCGGGACACTACCCTCCTCTACCACCGCCGTCCGACTACTAGGGCTATCCCCTATTCCTCATTCCCTCTCCTTAGTTTTTAGATGCTTATCTTCTTGATGATTTGTACTATTATGGTGATTGTACTCTTGGTGAACTTGATGATTATTATTTGAATTTTGATGGATGGATGATTTTATTGATGCTTTGATTTTTTTGATTCTATTTGAGTTATTATCTATTGATGATTAGGTTGTGATGATCCTTTGGATTCCTTATTCCTATGATTCCTTATTCTTTGATATTGAGCTTAATTGTGGATTAAGTGTCATATCTTTTAGAATCATTATTGATATAGTGAGTATGCTTGGATTTATGTACACGAGCACTTGTGCTTGATTTGCAAGACATATTGGATTTTGATTTGATCATGAGTTGATTTGTGGCTTTATGCTAGTATTCTTGATTTATTATGTGAAGATGAATGTGATTGATAATGCTTGATTCATTGCTCAATTTAAGCCCGTGAGCTTTTGTGCCTTAATAATCGTACATTTTATACGGTTGATTTAATTTCTTTGTGAATGCATCATTCATGATTTGTATGCTAGAACTTTCCACTAGACTTGTTGATATTGATCTTTGTGTGATGTCTTGAAAGTGATAGGAGGCCATGTTTGGAATGTTAAGTCACTTTGCCAAATTTTTCCACCCAAATACATTTTATTTCCTTAGTAAGCCATGTTGAGCCTTATGATCCTTATTCTTTGGCAAGCCAAGTGAAATTGAAACCAGTTTTGCCTATTTTTATGAGCTTTCTTGTCCTATATTTAGTTGAGCTTGAAATGTTGGCTAATGATGGTGATTTGATTGCTAAGTGTGGTGGAAAATGATGAGCTAAGTGATGAATATTGAAAGAAGAAAAAGGTTGTGAAAAATTGAATTGTGAAGAAAAACATGAAGTGAAAGAAAGATTCAATTTGTGAGCTTAAAAAGAGAAAGCTCAAGTGAATAGTGGGTTGATCATTGAAGTTCAAAAGGAAGAGTGTGCTTGATGAAGAGAGAAGAGATGTGTTTTGTATTGATTAGCTTACATTTCAAGTCTCTACAACTTAGTCACTCCTATATATCTTACCTTTCCAAAGAGCCTACATTACAACCTAGAAGAAAGACCTCTTTGATTCTTGATTGATCATAAATGATTTTGATTGAGATTAAGTCTTGTGGCAAGCATATGGTGTGCAAGTTTGTGAATTTGATGATTGATTGTTTTAAACCTTGATACAATTGAGAGAAGAGTAAAACACTCCATGGAAGGAGCAATGTGTTGAGTGTTTGATTGAGTATTTGTTTGAGCATGATTCATCTTGATGGCTAGTGGATAGTTGCATTGATATTAATGATCATTGATGAGTTCGATTGTCTTACATTTCGTTTATAGTGCCATGTGACATAATTGCAATCAATTCACTCCTCTGTTCTTAGTTTCTACGTTGCTCGAGGATGAGCAACAATTCAAGTTTGGGGGTATGATTGGAGTGAATTGATGCATGTTTTTAGGGCCTATTTTAGTGCAAAAAGTGAGCTAAAGTGTTAGTTTTTGTGCCTAAATGTGAAAAGTATCACTCTTTTGCTTAAAAAGTATTATTTGTGAGATTTTGATATTTTTCGTCCATTTTGCAGGTAATTCGGTGGAATTTTGCCAATCCGAGAGTACCATTGGACTTAGAATGAAGAGACGGACATATCGGACGAAAACGGGGGTCAAGGCCGAAGCCCCACGCGAGAAAAGTGCCCTGGACTCGAGCTCCGGTCGAGGACCATGAGCCTCGAGTCGAGGGATGTGCAGAAAAGGATCAAAAATGGAAAAAAGCAGGTGCCTCGACTCGAGGCCTGACCCTCGAGTCGAGGGAGAAGAAAATGAGGATGCCTCGAGTCGAGGCCTGACCCTCGACTCGAGGGGGCAGTTTTTCTGAAAATTCGTATTTAAAGGGGGAGACGCAGATCAATTAACATATATAATTCATAATAGCAGTTAAGAGCGGTTTTGGGGCGATTTCTCAGGCCCCAAGCCAATTTTCCATTCTAGGTAGAGTAGAAGTTAGAATTAGATTTAGGTTTCCATTAATTGTTGGTAGATTAGCATTAGATTAGCATTTGATCTTGTTATTTCATTCAATTCAAGCTTGTATTGCATTTGGAGATTGGTGTTGAAGACTCAAGCATTCCTATTTTTGTTGATTGAAGATCAATTGGTGATGTTTTTCCTCTTTTGTCTCTTTAATTTCTTAATTGTTGTGATGCTTTGTGTTTGATCAATTCTATCTTCTTCCCATGAGTATTGTTTGTGGTACCATGGGCTAACTCTCTTGTGCTTGGGTTAATTGAAATTGATGATGATTTGATTGATGATGCTATAATTGTTGATGATTGGAGATCAATTGAGTAGATTGCTTACTAATTGTGATTCTCATTTGTGCTTCATGCATAATTATCTATTTAGATTAGTGTTTGATCACCCTAGCTATAGACGAGAGTTGCACTAACGTGATCCGGGATTAATCGGGTTATAATTGTGTATGAATGCGTGGATTGGGTGCTTCGGAATCGAGAGATTAGTTGCACTAAGGATACTCACATTAGTTTGTTTCCTAATTGTGATTCTTAATTGTGCTTTGTGTAAAATTGTCTCTTTTGATTAATGGTTGGTCACCCTAGCAATAGGCGAGAGTTGAGCTAACGTGATTAGGTGTTGATCGAGTTTCAATTTTGCATGATTGTATGAATTGGGGATTTCTACATTGAGAGATGGGAAATACTAAGAATACTCACATTAGGCATTGTGATTTTAATGGAGTGATTAATTTCATGATGGTTTAATGCTTTCTATCTTAGTTGATTTGCAATTTGATTCAATTGTAGCTTGTTGATTGATGATTCATTGATGGATGTTAATCCTAGCACCTCTATCCCACCATTTATTATTGTTTTTGTTATCACATTCTAAGTGTTCGATCATTTGTTTGCTTGTTTTTGTTTGTCTTTTGCAAGTGTTTGGTTGTGTTAGTGTCATCCCTTGTTGCATCAATAGTCACTAAGAAGTAGTATTTCTAGGGCCTCATGTGCATACTTTTTCCCATGGGTTCGATATTTTGTTGATTGGTCTTAATAACACTTACCCGAAAAACTACTCCAATCAACAACAATAAAAGGCCTATACTTTACACAAAATTGCCCTATACACTCCAATCAAATGGTGTCGTTGCCCTATACTTGCCTTTAAGAAGTGTCCCATCAACAACAATAACAGGCCTCCCAAAATTGATGAAACCATTGATTGACGCACGAAGTGCGTAGAAACAATATTTAAACCTATCTTCTTCATCAGTTGAAAACTTTACATGACTCCCGGGATTCACTTCAAGAAGTTGATGCAAATAAGATGGCAACATCTTAAAGGATCCTTCAACATCACCATATATTAAATCGGTTGCTCGATGTTTGGCCCTGATTGGAGTGAATTGATGCATGTTTTTAGGGCCTATTTTAGTGCAAAAAGTGAGCTAAAGTGTTAGTTTTCGTGCCTAAATGTGAAAAGTATCACTCTTTTGCTTAAAAAGTATTATTTGTGAGATTTTGATGTTTTTCGTCCATTTTGCAGATAATTCGGTGGAACTTTGCCAATTCGAGAGTACCATTGGACTTAGAATGAAGAGACGGACATATCGGATGAAAACGGGGGTCGGGGCCGAAGTCCCGTGCGAGAAAAGTGCCGTGGACTCGAGCTCTGGTCGAGGACCATGAGCCTCGAGTCGAGGGATGTGCAGAAAAGGATCAAAAACGGAAAAAAGCAGGAGCCTCGACTCGAGGCCTGATCCTCGAGTCGAGGGAGGAGAAAATGAGGATGCCTCGAGTCGAGGCCTGACCCTCGACTCGAGGGGGTAGTTTTTCTGAAAATTCGTATTTAAAAGGGGAGAAGCAGAGCAATTAACATATATAATTCATAATAGCAGTTAAGAGCGGTTTTGGGGCGATTTCTCAGGCCCCAAGCCAATTTTCCATTCTAGGTAGAGTAGAAGTTAGAATTAGATTTAGATTTCCATTAATTGTTGGTAGATTAGCATTAGATTAACATTTGATCTTGTTATTTCATTCAAATCAAGCTTGTATTGCATTTGGAGATTGGTGTTGAAGTCTCAAGCATTCCTATTTTTGTTAATTGAAGATCAATTGGTGATGTTTTTCCTCTTTTGTCTCTTTAATTTCTTAATTGTTGTGATTTGCTTTGTGTTTGATCAATTCTATCTTCTTCTCATGGGAATTGTTTGTGGTACCATGGGTTAATTGAAATTGATGATGATTTGATTGATGATGCTATAATTGTTGATGATTGGAGATCAATTGAGTATATTGCTTACTAATTGTGATTCTCATTTGTGCTTCATGCATAATTATCTCTTTAGATTAGTGTTTGATCACCCTAGCTATAGACGAGAGTTGCGCTAACGTGATTCGGGATTAATCGGGTTATAATTTTGTATGAATGCGACAAGGATCATAAAGACATGTGTGAGGGGTGAACTTCAATGTCCTCCACAGACCGGTCTTTCCATTTGCACGGAACACAAAATCGCAGTTGTCATGCTTGCATCTCAAATTCCATCTACTTGGATATAATATTTAACGCGGTACTCCAACGAATTTTCTAGTTGGTAGTACCCCACCGATGTACACATCTTACCTTTACTAAAGAAGGTAGCATCTTCACTGAGTACACTGGGAGAGACATTCACATGTTGAAGATCGACACGAGGAGGAGAAAAAGATAAAGGTATACCTGGGATGGACCATGGACGTGCAGATTGGGTAGGAATCTCTGGAGGAGGAATGTCAAAGGCATTTTCAAAGGACGCGTAGTTAGCATAATTGTCATCAGAATCATCAGTCTCTGTACTAGTATCATCATCAGCGCTCACATCATTATTGTGATCGGATGTGGGGACGTCTTCATTCAATTCAGGGATGTTCATAGAAGGATTATTAAAAAGACGTGCGGCCTTCAATGCATTGAATGTATCCATCATTTCTACAAAGCCCCCACGTTGTGTGAATGAAGAACAACTACCAACTAGATCAACATTCAACTTATCAGTGTTCATTCCAGGTTTTGAAGTTTGAAGAGACACATATATCTCAGGTGAATGCGTTGTAGAAATAATGACTTCACATCCTCATCAGTAACTATCTTCACCATAATCGAATTACCATTAACATTGACAAGTTCATGGATTTGATAGTCATTTGTAGTCTGGTCAACTTCTAAAATTTTATTTACAAATCCTATAACAGTTGATAAAATGATAGGCTCATCACGGATTTGAATATCTTGGACACTACCGCCTACGTAAGAAGAGCCATCCCATTTTCCATTAAAATGAATTACCAAAAATCTTCTTTCACTCATCTACAAACAAAAAATGTGTAACAAATAAAAGTATAATAATATCAAAGAAATGAAACTATACAAATAGTTATTCAGGCTTAACAATTGCTAAAAAAATAGTGGCTATAGGTTAATAAAGTTTCCCACGACATATTAAAATTTTATTTCTGTCATTGTAAGTCTCAACCAACATTAATCAATTATCCACATATGTTTACAATTGATAAAGTACAATTACCAAAAGTCAATATTTATTTCCTAATTTAAAAGAATTATCGGGAAAAAAATTTCAACAAGTACATGCAATTATTCTTTCACAACATTACTTCATCCATGAAATAATATTACTAAATTATCATTGATTCAATTTATTCCTAACAACATTATTTCATCCATGAAACTATATTACTAACTTATTTATTATGAGGAAGACAATGTTTAAGATTTCTAAGATTCATCCCAATTCACTTGGAGGATGCCAATACATGAGTCCTAAAAACATATTAAAAGATAAACTTCATTGAGGCATTTTCTCAAACACTTGAAGGGTGCCAATACATGAGAAATAAAAACATAAATTTCCATTCCAAGCTAATATCACCCATGCTTTATTCCAACAAAAAATACAAATATACATAATCAATAGAGTGGGTTTTCATACCTTTGTTGAAGTTTTTCACTAATTTTGAACAATTAATTCAACCTAGAAAAAATTGAATGGCAAAGGTCGACGTCCGGCAAGGAAGGGCAATGTCCGGCGGCGGGAGGGCAACGCTCGGCGACGGGGAGGGCGACTTCCGGCGGCGGGAGGGCGGCGTTTTAGCGACGGGGAGGTTTTCTTCAATTTTTGTTCTTTTTGTTCTTTTAATGAGCAATATTATTTTGTGTTAAATGATTGATCTTTATTTATTTTAATTTGCATTGAATTTAGAATATTGGAAGAAAGAAAAAAATAGAATGGGAATGGAATAAAGAGTTGGAATGTCCAAAGCTCATTAAGGGTATTTTGGACATTTTCCATAGTAGATTGGGCAAAAAAGAGTTTTTTTAAGTCAAAGGGCAATATTGATTTTGCCCTAGTTGAATTGGGCACTTTTTGTAGTTTCCACTAAAAATTATTGGTAAACTTAATTGTAGTTTAGACTCCTAAAATATTGGGCAATATGTTATCAAGTTAATTTGATCCTAATTTAAGAAATATATCAAAAATATATTATGTTTTGAAAGGGAATGACTTTGATAGTAGAAAGGAATTTAAGTCAATTCCCTCAAATTTGGAAGACATGAGGATTCCTTTAAAAATGAGGAATCAAATCATTTTTTTCATTCTCATACACTACAAAAAACACTGGAATTGGCGAGGGCACTTAACGAGGGGACCAAAACCCTCGCCAATTGCCGAGGGGCGAGCCGAGGGGGAAATTTCCGACGGAATTAACGAGAGCAGAGGGCCCCTCGTAAGCTGGCGAGGGCACACACGAGGGCTGACCAACCCTCGGTAATTAACGAGGGCGAGCCCCATCGCCAAATCCACGTCACACTTAGCGAGGGCCAGCCCCTCGCCAATTTAACGAGGGCCAGCCCCCCTCGGTACCCCCCTCGCCTAATCAGCACATTTAAACCCAGCTGCCTCTTTTTTCTCCCTTTCACGTAAAAACCCTCCTCTGCGCCTCCCTCAGCTCACACGCCGCCGCCTCCATCCGCCGCTGCGCCGCCGGTCAAAATTGAACCACCCATTAGTCGGGGTTTGTAGTACTCGTTCCCGGGAACATTTCTACGGTAATTTTTTTAGATTTAATCGGTTTATTTTGTTGTTATTGTAGTGGTTAAATTTTGTATTTTTAATTTTTCATATGAATGTATTTGTGTAATTTTGTTGTTATAAGTATAGATTTATTAGTTATTTAGTGTTAATTTTTGTAATTGTTATGTGTATTTTAATTATTAATAATTATTTAGAAATAATTAGTAGTATATATAATATTATTAATTATTTAGAGTTAGTGCAATTATATAATTAATTAGTAGTATAAAATTATTAATTATTTAGAGTAATTAGTATGTATGCAATTATATAAATTTATTTTTAATTTTAATTATTATAATTTAATTTAATTGATATAATTTATATATTTGTAGGTGTGTTGAAAAAAGATTCGATCCGGGCATATAATTTCACTACACGCCACCACTATCACCGTAAGTATTCTTTTTTTAATTAATTATTTAAAGATATGCTTTTAATTTAATTGTAATAATTATTTGATTTAAAATTATTTTGCATGCATGATATAATAATAATTTATATGGTGATCGATGTTCGATCAAATTTTGTATGATAGTTCAATTATAATATTAGTTTTGAAAATTGAATCGATGTTCGATTCAAGTTGATGTTGGAGTTGATGGTTGATGAATTGTTTGGTATTGTTTGCTGTAGAATGTGCGTTCCAACTTGATTAATTTTAATTAAGTCGGAAATGGATGCACTAGGAATTAACTTGATATATTAACTGGGGAATGCGATAAAATAAAACAAAACTCTGCTGAAATTTTTAGAAAATATATATATTAATATTAGGAAAAAAAATATTAAGTGGAAGAATTAATTATGATTTAATTAAATTTTGAATCTTCATTAATTTGAAACAGATTGATATGAATTATTCAAGCCGTAGTTGGATGTATGGTCCAAGAACGATTAATGGCATGATATCTCCTGAATTTCTGAGTGGAATCGAATCGTTTATAGAATTCGCTACTAGTAACCCGGAATGGATGAGTGGAGGAAAGATTAGGTGTCCTTACTCGAAATTCAAATGTAGGAACCATAGTTTTAGAGAACCTATTGACGTGAAATCACATTTGTTTAGGCATGGGTTTATGTCTAATTATTACAATTGGATTTTGCACGGTGAGCAAAATTGGAATTCTATGCCACACCGAAACTATGATCAGCCGGCGTCGACTTCATATAGAGTTGACGACACTACAGCACCTAGCTCGTACCAAAATATGATGATGGACTTAACTTCTGGTCCTAACATCAGTTTCCAAAATGTGGAAGAAGAGCCCCTTAGTGAGGAACCTCCTAATCAGCATGCTGCACATTTTTTTGACATGCTTCGTGCAGCGGATCAGGATCTGTATCCTGGTTGCGAGTCTCATTCTCAGTTGTCATTCAATGCCCGTCTTTTAAACATTAAAACTGAGAATAGACTGTCTGAAAGGGGTTACAATCAAATAGTTGATTTGATTAGTGAGATTTGCCCTCCAGAAAATCTGGTGCCCAAGAAATTTTCTGATACTAAACAGTTGATGGGTGGGATGGGTCTTCCCGTAGAGAGGATTGATTGTCAGCAAATAATTGTATGATATATTGGGGTGCGAGACAGGAACTTGAATCTTGTAAGGTTTGTGGTCGGTCACGATTCAAACCTCGCTAGACGTGGTGTGGATGGTCGATGGAAAAAGAACAAATCCTTTCAAAGAGATGTTCTATTTTCCTATCATTCCTCGATTGCAGAGACCAGTATCACCACTACTACCGCTAAGGATATGATATGGCATGCTAGTTGCTATAATGATGAGACTGGGTGTTATGCGTCACCCCGCAAATTCGTTGGCTAGAAACACCTGACTATTCATATCCCGATTTTGCAAATTAAATACGGAATGTGAGGCTGGGTTTGAGCACCGATGGTTTTCACCGTTTGGGCAATCGGGAAAACAATTATTCGCCATGGCCAAATGATAGTGACACCGCATAATCTGCCCTCATGGTTGTGCATGAAAGAACAATTCATGTTTCTGACAGTTTTGGTGCCTGGTCCTAAAAATCCGAAGGATAATTTAGATGTATTTTTACAGCCACTAATTCATGATTTGAACATGCTGTGGGGAAATGGGGTGGAAACCTATGATGTTGCTAGAAAGCAGAATTTTATGATGCGAGCCGCATTAATCTGGACCATTAGTGACTTTCCAGCTTACTCAATGCTGTCTGGATGGAGCACCGCTGGAAGGACTGCTTGTCCATATTGTGCTGAGTACTCCGATGCCTTCACTTTAAAACTCAGCCGCAAACAGTCGTGGTTTGATAACCATCGTAAGTTCTTACCTAGGGGACATCCGTATCGCAGGAACAAGACTGCATTCACGAAGAATGTAGTAGTTACAGATGACCCACCACCCATCCGAACAGGTGAAATGCTTCTACAAGAAATTGATTGGTTGGGGTACCGGAAAGTGACAGAAGAGGGTGCTGAGGCCCACAACAAAAGATTAGATGGTGGCTGGAGGAAGAAAAGTATTTTTTGGGATTTGTCATATTGGAGTACCCTCTTGATCCGGCATAATTTGGATGTGATGCACATTGAAAAAAATGTGTTTGATAATTTGTTCTACACAGTGATGAATGTGGAAGGGAAAACAAAAGACACAAATAAGTCTAGGGATGAACTTAATGAATATTATCGTCGTCCCTCTCTAGAGAAATGTCAACGCACAGGAAAGTATCCCAAAGCTTGTTATTCACTTGATAAGAGTCAAAAGGATGATCTCTGCAGATGGGTAACTGAGTTGAAGTTTCCCGATGACTATGTGTCTAACCTATCTCGATGTGTAGACTGGAGCAAATTGAAGATGTTTAGGATGAAGAGTCATGATTGCCATGTGTTTATGTAGAGACTACTCCCGATTGCTTTTCGTGAAACTCTGCCGCCGAATGTGTGGAAAGCAATCACTGAACTTAGTTTGTTCTTTAGGGAGTTAACTTCTACATCCATTACAGTAGAGAACATGGCTCGATTGGAAGCAGATGTTCCAGTTATATTGTGTAAGTTGGAACGTATTTTTCCGCCCATCTTCTTCAATTCGATGGAGCATCTGCCTGTGCACCTTGCATACGAAGCAATGATAGCTGGTCCTGTGCAGTATAGATGGATGTATCCATTTGAGAGGTAATTTATAACTCTAAATTATTTGATTACCTAAAACGGTTATATATATATATATATATATATATATATATATATAACACTTGATTCATTTAATTAGGTATCTTCACAATTTAAAGCTCAGTGTTGGTAACAAGGCGCATGTTGAAGCATCGATTGCAAATGCGTATTTAACAAAAGAGGCCTCAATATTTTGTTCCCTCTATTTTGGCGATCACGTTCAGACGAGGCGGCACAGTGTACCTCGTAATTACGATGGTCGGGGCGAGGTACCCGAAGTAGCGAAAGGTACTTTGTCCATATTTATACCTCCTGGTCGACATCTTGGAAACGTGAACAAAAGATGGATTGTAGATGAGGAGAAAAACACGGCTCATACGTACGTGTTACTGAATTGTCCCAAGTTGCAATCGTATATCGAGTAAGTTTATAACGTTCAACTTTTGTTAATTATACCGTCAATCAGTATATTAAATAATCAAATCCCCTTTTGTAGTATGTTTTCCGAGCAATTGCAAAAATATCAACCGGGACTCTCGAGGGCTGAACAAGATAATAGACTACAAGATGAGTTTGCATCGTGGTTTGAACAACTTGTAAGGATAAACAATATTCAAAATCGGTGGATACGTGATCTTTCTAGTGGTCCATCGAGTTGTGTCACCACATACCCTGGATATTACGTGAATGGTTACAAATTTCACACACGAACTTATGGCTCATCCAAATCTACTTCAAATTGTGGCGTTTGTATCAAGGGTAAAAATTATGATGCAGATGAGAATGATTTCTACGGGATCCTCGAGGAAGTAGTGCAATTGGAGTACCCCGGACGTATTGAGAAAAATGTTGTTCTGTTCAAGTGTGAGTGGTTTGATCCATCTGTGCCAAATGTAACTAGAGTACATCCTCATTACAAACTTGTGGACGTTAATCAAATGGGAAAATACGGCCGTTACGATCCTTTTGTGTTAGCAAGTCAAGCCACTCAAGTTTACTATTGCAAGTACCCGGGAAAGCGTAGACATGAGTGGTTGGCTGTTTGCAAAATCAAACCGAGATCCTTGGTCGAAACCGTGCCAATGAATGAACAAGAGATTCCCCCCTTTCAAGACGACCTTGAGTCCCAAATTAATATTGTGCAAACGGATGATGATCCAATCATATTGACAGATGTCAACGGTGCACTAATTGATATTAAAAATAATGAAGAAGAGGAAGGAGAAGACGAAGAAGAAGAAGAAAATGATGATGAGGAGGAGGAGGAGAGTGAAGAGGAGGAGGAGGATAAAAACTCAGATGAATATTGAATATATAGTGTAATAATTATGTGTGTTTCATTTTAATGCACTGCTCGAGTATATGATGAATTATTTGTTATTGAATAGTGTAATAATGTGGTTTTATTTAATTATTGTTACGATGAGCGGACCGTCCTGGGATGGAGGGGACCGTCTGGGTCCAGGGACGATTTGGGTCGACGGAGCATCCGGATGCAGGGTCGAGGGTACCAGTGCTGGTACCCATTATTCAGCAGATGAAGCGGACGAGGCTGTCGGCTCTGAGTCTTATGAGGACCATCCAGATCCAGCTCCAGCTCCTGCGGGTTCGATCGTGGATATATGGATCTACAGGGGCACGTAAGTTAAATACTTGTGAATAATAAACTGTGTCATATTTATATGTCTATTAATTTCGCGTGTTTATTCCGTTTTGCAGGTTGATGCCATCAAATCGGTATCCAGGATTATTCGGGATATTATGTATAAACAAATGGAGCCCGTGCATTCACTTTCCGGATGATATCTCCTCGGAGGTCAGCAGACGTCTTCGGGAGTCATTTCGTGTACATATATTTTGTTATTCGCTATTTAATTTTGATTAATTTATAAACTTTAACGCTTATTGAGTACAATAATATTTTGTTTGGCAGAGAGTGACTAGGTGGGACCCTTCCGTTACGAACTCAACGGAGGTCTATCATTGTTCCTTCGTAGGGCGGCGAAAGATACATCGATATCTTTGAACAACGTGAAAAACGTTGTTCTTCACCAAGGAACAGTGCCTGGATGGGATGACGCCGTCTTCAATCCACTTTCTCGAGTATTGGGGTAGAGAAGAGGTGAGGTCAAAGAGCGCGCAGTGTGTAGGAGGAATCGAATGTCGGAGCACAGGCCCGGGCACGGCATCTCCCGTTATAGGGACGGATCCCGTGGATCAGCCGAGTATTCATATGACTTTGTAAGTAATTTTTTAATGCTAGTTCAATATTTTAATTAAACACGTGGTTCTAATTAAATAAATACAGGAGAGGAAGCATGGACGGCCCCCCACTGACTGGGACATAGTGCAGCATTACCACGCAACTCCTGAAGGGGAGTACACCTACGGGGCTGTTAGTGACACAGTTGTAAGTATTTTCATTTTATATTATGTAATAATTTATAAAAAAAATTATATATATGTCTATTTTTGTAATCTAAAATTTTAATTGTGGAAATATTCGTACAGTATGAAGTACAAGAGGCGGCCTCCCAGATGCCTCAGCCCTCTAAGGGGTCGAGCTCCGAACCCCAACCCGACTTATTCCAGATCTATGTCCAAACCATTGGAAAACAACACGGGAGGGTTCGGGGTCTCGGTCAGCTGGGTAAGTCCAGACGCATCCCCTCCGGCTCTTGCTCATCGAGTACTCCTCCACCTCCTGTTGGCTACACCCAAGCTGATGTCGATCGCTTGCTCCAAGAGGAGCGTGATAGGATGCAGGCGGAGATGGAGCGAAGAGACGCAGCTTTGAGAGAGGAGTTGACGGCGAACATGCAACGTCAAATCCAGGAGCTGTTGCAGGGGATGCAGGGGATGCAGGGTTCCTTACCTGGTAGTGGTGTTCCCCTGTGTGGTGGTCGAGTGGTTCTCGATCACCATCACGAGGGTCCCGGGGTTCTAGGCGGCGGTGAATTCATTATTTTTGTTTAAAACTATGAATTTTTCTGAATGTTAATTAAGAATTTATGAATTTTAAATATTTACGAGTATGAATTTTAATTAATTAAGATGATGAATTTTAATTATTTAAAGTATTAATTTTAATTGTTTAAGATTACATATATAAACATGATAATACGGTTATATATGATAATAATAACAATTATAGACATGATAATTATAATAATTGAACATATATGTTATAATAATAATAACATTTATAAATGAAAATAATAAAAATTATGATAATATACAATTTAATTGAAAATTATAATAACATTAGTGAATATATTATATACAATTTAATTGAAAATATATGTGATAATAATAAAAATGATAAAATGATAATATATGTAGTAAATATATATAATTGAATATATATGTTATAATAATAAAAATTAAAAAATAATATAATTTAATTGAAAATTATAATAACATTAGTGAATATATAATATACAATTTAATTGAAAATATATGTGATAATAATAAAAATGATAAAATGATAATATATGTAGTAAATATATATAATTGAATATATATGTTATAATAATAAAAATTAAAAAATGATATAATTTAATTGAATATATATAGTAGATAATTTAATTAAATATATAATATACAATTTAATTAAATATATAGTATATATTAAATATATATAATTGAATATATATGTTATAATAATAAAAATTAAAAAATGATATAATTTAATTGAATATATAAAATATTGAACATAATATGATATTAATATAATTAAAAGCAAAAACATATCGAATGATTAGCTTTGCCCAAACGGTAAAGTGGCTGAGACTCTCCTCCTATTGACACGGAGGTCGCGGGATCGAATCATCCTCGCGCGAAATTAAAATCGCGCTGCCAGCCTCTGGCCCGCGGCCAGGGCGCGGGTTCGATACCCTCTGGCCGCATTTTTATTTTATCAGCTTTAAATTTCGCGAGGGGCTAGGCGAGGGGCCAGCCCTCGCCAACTTCCCCCTCGCCAAAGCCCTCGCCAAATCCCCCTCGCCAAAGCCCTCGCAAAATCCCTCGCCAAATTCCCCTCGCCAAATCCCTTGGCAATTAGCGAGGGCAGTATTCCCTCGGTAATTAGCGAGGGCTGAGCCGAGGGAATAGTTACGGACAAGATTTTTGCCGAGGGCAACCTTCCCTCGGTAAAACCCTCGCCAAACCCATCCCCCTCGGTAACCCCCTCGCTAAATCCCTCTCTAAAACCATTTTTTTTTTGTAGTGATAGGCCATCGCCAAACAATTTTTTTTCATTCAATTTCTTCCTTCATCGCCAAATAGGGATTCCTTGCTTAATGTGGATATATATTCTATATCACATGTGATAAGAGAAAGTTATCACCCACTAAATATTGAATCATTCTAAAAAAACATATTTATGTATCTCATTTTTTTTTTTTTTGTTATTTAAGAATAAATATATTAAGAATATAATATGTTACTTAATTTTAGATCAAATTTGACATGGTTTTATTCAAAATAAATTATAAATTAATTATCATCAATTATCTATTAATGAGTTACTAATCACAATTACTCATTATTCTTGAATGCATACCCTTCTTCACAACATGCACGTAAAAACTATAGTTTTCAAAGAAATGTCAGTAGATTAAAACTCATTTGATTGTTGCAACCGCGTGTATTGTAATATTGATTTATAAAATATATTTTAATTAATGAATATTATATAGTTAAGAATAATCATATTTTTGCAGTTTAAATATTCTTTAAATTTTATATCTAAATTATAGTTAAAAAATATATATAACTAAAATATATTTTTATTATATATGATAAACGTGATAAAATCAGTTGATATATTTCTCAACTCATTCCATGCAAACGTAATTTAGTCATTATTATTTGTGAGAATTGCATGGAATACCTATTTTGAAGTTGGGTTGATTTTTTTTAACCACTTTGACTTAAAAAGATTTAAAATACGCAATTTGAATTTTGAGACCAACTTACCCTCACAAGTCGATAAAAAAGATGATATACAAATTGCACAATAAACACCCCCCACCCCGCCCCCATAATATTCCTTCCCCCACTTTAATTTTAAAACAACCGTCCCCTCCCCCAATTAAACCACCTCTTGGTCCAAAATATTTTTGACTCTTTGACCACCACCTACCAATTAATATTCATCTACCAAAATTAACTTCTCTCACCTCTGCCTCTCTCTCATTAATTCGGTCTTTTCCCATCTCCCACCTCTCCCTCTCTCTCATTTCGGTACTCTCCCACTCTTCTTCCACTCTCTCCTCTTTTTTACGTTCATCAAATTCAGTACTCTCCCTCTCTCTCCCCCTACCATTTTCATCACTTCTCCTCTCCCCCTTCAAACTTTTCGGTACCAGTTTCAAATATATAAAAAACAAAAAAAAACAAAAATTATCTCCTCCCCCAAATTTGATGCTAAAAAAAAAAAAAAATTATCATGTATTCAAGAGTAGAAATTGCTAACAATGAAGACGAAGAAAACATTAGCAACTACTCACAATCGACATTTGGATATCACGTATGTCAAACTCTTGTTAAAGTACTAGTTTGATTTGTATTTGTTTATTTGAATATTTGAATTTATAGTATAGTGTTAAATTTAAATTGTAATTTATTTAGAGGTAGAGATGTTTGAATTTATAGCATAATGTTAATTTAAATTGTAATTTATTTAGGGTAGAGATATTTGAATTTATAATTGGTATTTAAATTTATTTAGGATAGAGATATTTGAATTTATAGTTGCATATAATATAGGGATATGGGTACCAAAATAATGGTATTTAAATTTGAAAATATTGGTGTTTATAAAAGGGAAAAATATTGATATTTATAAAAGAGGGAAATATTGGCAATTCTCAGTTTAAAAAACAATACCAAAATTAGGTTAATTTAAAAAAACAAACAAACAAACAAATAAAATTGGTACCGAAAATAAAAAATTGGTATCGATTGGTACCAATTTTCAAAATCGATACCGAAATATAAGGGCACATTTAAAAAAAAATAACAAAACAAAACTGGTACCGAAAATAAAAAATTGGTACCGATTCGTACCAGTTTTCAAAATTAGTACTGAAATATAAGCACCATTTAAAAAAAATCAAAACTGGTACCGAAAATAAAAAAATTGGTACTGTTTGGTGCCACTTTCCGAAATCGGTACTGAAATTATAAGGGCAAATAAAATTTTTAAAAAAAGTTACCGAAAAATCAAAATTGGTACCGATTGGTACCAGTTTTGAAAAATCGGTACCTGTTTTGAAATTAGAAAAAATTAATAAAAAATTTCAAATATAAACTGGTACCAGTGCCCTACGCCATTTTTTTTAAAAATTAAATTGGTACTAATTTACCAATTTTGTTTAGGTACCAATTTTTTAATTTTTTTATAAAATTGACCACCAAATCTGTTCTAGTCTAACTGTACGCCTTTTTTTTTCTTTTTTTAATTTCAAGAAAATTGATACCAATTTATCAATTTTATTTATAGGTACTGATACGGATAAAAGTGTCATGCCCAACTACACGTAGGGCCCAAATATATTTAGCCCAATAGGGCCCGATGATTATAATGGACCATCCCTGAGATAGGGAGGGAAACCCGAGATGAGCTTGCCCCAAACTAACTACAGGAAGGTCGCAAGGCCCAAACCTAGCTACAGGCAGGCTGCGAGTCCCAAACTTGGCTACAGGTGGGCCGCGAGGCCCAGGTCAGATAAGAAATCCAGAGGGCGATATTAATTAGGCCCATATCGACATATCATCTGATAAGGCTGAGGAAACATGAACAATAGTAGTCCATTGAGAAGATTAAGACCCAAGTCAAGGAATATTCTCAATATTCCTCATTGACTCGGTCCACCTCCGTCCAGGGAGAGCAATCGTAGGTAAGATACAGTTTCTTGAGGATGAAGTGACTAATGCACGACATCACGAGGAGAACGTGTGGAGTAATGCCAGATATGATAACGATTAATATGCCTTAGTACGTATAAATAAAACACCCAGAAGGGAGGAACGATATCATACTAGCTATCATTCTATACTTAGCTACTTCTTACGTACTTAGATATTTTTCTTTGAGAATTTTTCGGTAATCTGACTTGAGCGTTGGAGTGCCTACGCTAGAGAACCCTCTGGCGTGTTTTGCAGGTTCATTTGTTCGTGAGAAGGCTAGGGATCTTATTGCGTAAGGGCTTTACCCATGTGGAACCCAGGTGGGAAAACAGGCCAGGTTAGTTTATACGCATCAATTGGCGCCGTCTGTGGGAAAGAAGAGCTGAGACGTGAGTATCAACTTCTTTTCTATCATTTGGAAGAGAGAAAGTATGGCTGGTGAACAAACACCGATGAGACCAATTGCACTGGTACTTGCTCGTGGGAGGACAGCTCCTCCAAATCCTACTCACGGCGAAGCTGTTGCCAATCCCACGCCGCCATCCGCCCTACCTAATAGTGGAAACGTGCCACCTGTTACGGTGGTCTGAGATGAGAAGTCAGCTCCTGGCCAGCGCAATCCAGGAGCTGGAATTCCTGCTAGGGAAAGGGGAGCTAACCTACCTGCTTCTTCCTCTGTAATTCTGGAAGGAATCCTCTTAGCTGGAATTCCGAGAAATGTCAGTACTTCATTAAGGGGGGTACCTCAAATGATGCCAGCACCCGCTGCCACCATCGCGCTCACTGAGGAACAACTGGATGCCATGATAGCCAGGACTGTTGCAAGAGCAATGTCGGAGGTTGGGGGAGTCCCCCCTGCAGGAAGGACAAGAGAAGCAGGAGGACCAGGAAACCTACCTACTCGATTCCAGGCTTGGGGGAGTAGGCAGGACGAGCATCAAGAAGAAAGAAGGAGAGAAGTGGAGTCCAAGAACCAGGAGGAGATCCTAGGAGCGGAAGGAGTCCAGGAAAGAAGATCTGCGGTTCCTAGAGCAAGGGGCGTGGGCGCTGAGGAAGCTGGACAGGGGAAGGAGACAACCCCCTTGCAGCGAGGGAGCAAGATAGAGGATGAAGAGGAGGGTACCGGAGATGCTCATCTGGAGTTTATGAAGGACCAAATCAGGTCCCTGAGAAAGCAGATGGACAACATGAAGCACCAGATAGAAAACCGGGTTAGTATGCCTCGACCCATTACAAGATGTCAATTCACTGAAAGCATTTTACAAGATGAATTGCCAAATAACTTTAAACCTCTGAACTATGAATATGATGGTACTACTAACCCCTATGATCATTTGGAGAGGTTTAAAATTTTGCTCTCCTCCATCGATATGGGGAGGGCGTAAAGTGTAGGGTTTTTCTAACTACTCTGTCCAAGGCGGCCTAATAGTGGTTCAATCAGCTGGAGCCTAACTCTATTGGCTCTTTTGAGGAATTTAGCGAGCTGTTCTTGCATCAATTTGCAAGTGCGAGGAGACAACCTAGAGCTACGCTGACACTGTTCAATATGAAGCTAGGAGAGGGGGAGAGCCTGCGTGCCTTCATGAAGAGGTTCAACTAAGCGGCACTGGAGGTTCCCACCGCTACCCCGGAGGTTAAAATTAACGCTTTTACCAACAATCTCCAAGATGGGGATTTATTCTCTTCTTTAGCAAAGAAGCCGGTGCAATCTTTTGATGAGTTGCTGTGAAGGGCAGAGAAGTATGTGACGCTGGAAGAAGTGAGAAAGGCGAAAAGAGCTGAGGTCATACCAAGCGGACCAGAGAAAAAGAAGGAGCCAGCGAGAAAAAGCTCAACAACAGAGCCAGAGAAGTTAGCAAAACCCTGACCTCGACCTAAGTTTGAGAAGTACACCCCGCTGAAGCTGGAGCCAGCGGAGCTTTTGGAGGTAGCATCTGACCACCCGGAACTGAACTTTCCATGTTCACGATCCAGGGGGCCGATGAAGCCCAAATTAGATAAGTTTTGCCGTTTCCATAATGAATATGGGCATGACACTAATAATTGCTTTCACTTGCGTGATGAGATTGAAAGGATGATCCAGGCAGGTCATCTTAAGAATTTGTTTACAGAGATCGAGTTAGCTCGAGGAGCCAAAAAAGAAAGGAGGCTTATGATAAAACTGATGATAAGGGAAAGATGATTGAAGGGAGGCAGAATGAAAGATCCACCTTGACGAGAGGACTAATCTAGATGATTGTCAGAGGTCCAGCTGAGGGAGACTCATTCCGTGCCCGCAAAGCAGGAGAGAGGACTCTGAAGATAGAGGTGGGAGGAATGTCGAGCAAGAGGCTGACCAGAAGGAGGTGGACCATGTAGGGGTTACCCCTAGAATTCACTTTGGCCCATAGGATGGAGGATTTAGGAAAGAAGCCCACAGTGATGCTCTAGTCATCACCACAGACGTAGCAGGATACCAGTGTGGATTTTCGTAGACACGGGAAGCTCGGTAGACATCATTTTCTTGGATTATTTCAAGAAAATGAATCAGAATGCAGAATTGCAGCCAGTAGACACAGCGCTATATGGATTTACAGGAGGGGCGGTCCACCCCCTAGGCCAGGTAACTCTCCAGGTGGGACTCGGCGAAGCTTCACGTAGAAGGGTGGTAATGGCGATTTTTTTTATTGTTGATGTACCATCATCTTATAATATGATCTTTGGTAAGCCAGTATTGAACTTGTTTCAAGTGGTAATATCTACATATCACATGAAACTCAAGTTTTCAGTGAATGATGAGGTGGGTGAAGTAGCTGGTGATTAGCTGCAATCCAGAAAATGCTACATGGAGGCGGTGAAGATAGCTGATAAAGAGTTGCATCGCAGCCTGAAGAGAGACAAGGAAGTTGATCGTGAGCCCAAAAGGTGTAAGGTCACGGAAGAAGCTGACACTTCGAAAATAAGAGATGAAGAGGAGTTGGTGATAATTAAGCTATACCCAGACATGAAGGGGTATACAACGAGGATTTGTGCCCAGCTGGAGCCAGGATTGGAAAAAGAGCTAGTAGCAGCTTTGCGAAGAAATGCAGATATATTTGTTTTTTCTTCCTCTGATATGACAGGTATTCCGGAGGAGGTGGCGATTCACCACCTCAATGTGGATCCAAAGGCTAAGCCAGTCAAGCAGAAGTTGATAGTCTTTGGACCAGAAAAAGATGTCATCACAAAAGCAGAAGCGAAGAAGCTGCTGGAGGCAGGACATGTAAAGCGGATCCAATTCCCCACCTGGTTATCTAATGCAGTGTCGGTAGCGAAGCTAGGTGGGAAACGAAGAATGTGTGTAGATTTCCGAGACTTGAACAAGGCATGTCCCAAAGACCACTACCCATTACCTCGAATTGACCAATTGGTCGACTCCACCTCCGGATTCGAGTTACTAAGTATGATGGATGCCTACCAAGGCTATCATCAAATATAGATTTTCCCCCCAGATGTTCTAAAGTTAAGTTTCAATATTGCCAGCGGAACTTTTTGCTGTGTTAGGATGCCTTTTGGACTAAAGAATGCAGGAACAACCTATCAGCGAATGGTTGACAAAATGTTTAAAAACCAGCTGGGAAGAAACATGGAGGTTTAAATAGATGACATGTTGGTAAAGAGTGTAAAGGCAGAAGGTCACGTGGCCGACCTGGAGAAAGATTTTGCAGTGTTGAGGTTGAATGGTATGAAGCTGAATCCAACAAAGAGCTCCTTTGGAGTGAGGTCCGGAAAATTCCTCGGATACATAGTGACACAGCGGGGTATTGAAGTCAATCCTATCAAGGTGAAAGCCTTGCTTGACATGCAGCCCCCCACCAATATCAAGGAATTGCAGAAGTTAAATGGAAGGATTACAACATTAAGCAGATTTATAGCCAGATCTGCAAAGAAAAGCTATCCCTTTTTCAGAATTTTGAGGAAGGGATCCAGGTTCGAGTTGAACGAGCAATGCCAGCAAGCGTTCGAAGCGCTCAAACAACATCTGGCCCAGTTACCCAAGATGACAAATCCAGTGCCAGGGGAGACACTCTACCTTTGCCTCTCTGTAGGTGGGATTTCACTTAGCTCAGTGTTGGTGAGGGAGGAGGGGTCAACCCAGAAACCAGCTTACTATGTCAGTAAACTAATTCAAGGAGTAGAGCAAAGATATTCGGAGATAGAGAAAGCAGTCTTGACTATAATGGTTGTTGTTCGGAGGTTACATCCTTACTTTCTTTCGCATAAGGTTGTTGTTCGAACTAATTACCTTCTGAAATAGGTAATTGGCAGAGCTGATCTTTCAGGGAGGATAGTCATGTGGGCCGTCGAGCTAGGGGAGTATGACATAGATTTTGAGCCAAGGAGGACTATCAAGGCAGAAGCCTTATCTGACTTTATCCAGGAAGGTACACGTGCGTTCCAGGAGGGAGAATGGAGAGTGTATGCAGACGGGTACATATCTATGGAAGGATGTGGAGCTGGGATCGTGATTATCGTTCCGGAGGGTCAAGAAATACAGATTGCAGTGAGGTTCAAATTCATTACCTCAAACAATGGAGTTGAGTACGAGGCCTTAATTTGAGGAGCAAAAATGGTAGTAGAGCTGGGAGCAAGATGAGTGATTGTGTTTTCAGATTCCCAACTGGCAACCCAACAGATTACAGGGGGGTATGAAGCAAAGGATGAGAAGATGATAACCAACCTCCAGCAAGTAGCGGGGTTGCAGGGGCAGATTTAGTTCTTTTGAGGTTAGACAGATACCTCGGTGATGCGGAAAAATATGCTCGGCCCAAACAGAACTAAGCTCAGAATGAGCATGGCCCACTTCTTTTAGGGTGTGGAGCTGAGTTATTGAGTAACCCACCTCGGTGGTAGGTGGGCTGAAAGCCCAAAGACTTGTAGGTGGGCCGCAGGCAAAGATGGGGAGCAGACCTCGGAAATAGGGCTACTTCCCCCATATTTCCGTGGTCATAGATAAGTACCAATTTAGTCAATCAGTTGAGCTGTTGGAGGAGCTTAGGGCCTAAGAAAGGAATATTCTTGGGATCCTAGAGCTTTGAATGAGCCCCAACTAGGAGGGGAAAGTAAGTTGATGGTTTTCAGAGAAAAGATGCACTACGTACAGAAGTAGGATGTCCACGATGAAGAGCAAGCTACGAGGCCCAACTTTGGCTATAGGTGGGCCGCGAAGCCCAGACGAAATAAGAAGCCCAGAAGACGGTATTGGTCAGGCCTATAACGATGAATTATCTGATAAGGCTGAGGTAACGTGAGTAATAACAGTTGCTTGCAAAGATTAAGCCCAAGTCAGGGAATATTCCCAATATTCTCCATTGACTTTGTTCACCTCCGTCTAGGGAGGGAAATCATAGGAACAATATAGTTTTTCTGAGAATGAGAAGATTAACGCACGACATCACGAGGAGAACGTGCGGAGTAATGCCAAATAACCATGATAACAGTTATTATGCCTAGGTACGTATAAATAAAATATCCAGACGGGAGGTAACGACATGATACTAACTATAACTCTTAACTACTTCCTGCGTACTTGGCTATTTCCTTTGAGTGTTTTCTAGTGATCTGACTTGAGCGTCGGAGTGCCTATGCCAGAGAACCCTCCGGCGTGATTTGCAGGTATGTTTGTTCGGGAAGAGCTAAGGATTGCACTGCGTAAAGGCTGTACCCACGTAGAACCTAGGTGGGGAAATGGGCCAGGTTAGTTTTTACGCATCACTCGGGAAGAGAATTTCACTGCGGATTACCTATCTAAACTGGCGAGTTCGGCAACACTGTAGGGAGGTGGGAAGATCACCTTGGTAACTGAAGAAGCAGAGGCCACGGCTCCCTTAACAGGTGTTGGTCCCGATTAGTTGAGCAAATTAGGTAAAACGTGTATCAGCCTTCTAGGAAAAATCTAGAAGGGGGGGTTGAATAGATTTTTTTAGATTTTTCAAATCTCTTAAAATATATTCAAAGTACCAGATGTACACAACGGAATTTAATGTTAATCTCAACTTTACTAAGATCAAAAGCAAACTGATATTCGGATTTTAACTTTGATTCTGAAATTAATCCTTGAACAATAAATTGGAAATTGAACAGATAAGTAAAGAAAAGCAGTAAAGAACACCAGATTTTATAGTGGTTCGGATTATAACAATCCTACATCCACTCTCCTTCTTCAAACCTTGAAGAAGGGTCTCTACTATCTGCTTGCTTACTTACTTTACAATCGTACAACTTACAACTTACAATTTGATCTTCAATTCTTCAAACTTCTAATCAAAACTGTGAAATCTAACTCTAAAGTAGTAGAAGTGTATTTGAAGATGTGCAAGGAAGTGTTCTATAAACACTTAGAAAAATCTATGAAGAAATCGTGGAAAACTATTTTGTGCTTCTGAGAACTTGTGATTTGAGAGAATATCTTGTTGAAAAACTTTTGTGTTCTATGTATTCTATATATCCAGAATGAAGTGCCTAGACCTATTTATAAGTCTGAAAAGACAGTTAGTTTGTTAGTCAGTTCTAACAAACTGGAAACTGCTTTAACAAACTTAATCTTGAAAACCGCTCTTGATCTCAGCTGATTTTAATCTACTCATCTGCAGCTGACTTGGTGAAGACTCGTCTTTCTTATTCTACTCAGCTTGTCTCAACCTCGTCTGAGCTCTTCATATTTGTCTCCTCTAGATGACTAGATTTGAGCTTGTCTCCAGATGACTTGTGATTTCTGGTCTTCAGCTGACTTGAACCGTCCTTGACCTAGTCTGATCAGCTTAGTACTAGAACTCAGTTTCCACTGTTCTACATCGTCATCTGCTCATCTGAATTGATCTTTTAACTTATCAAAACAATCTTGATCTAACAATTTCCCCCTTTTTGATGAAGTTAAAACCTATAAGAAAGAGACACACTCACAACTGAAGTTAGTTTAGAGTTAATCAAGATTTATCAGATAGGTATATCAGAGTACCTTTTCACATTACAACAGATTTAATCACATTCAAGCACTTTAAGAAAAATTAAGTCCTTTAGACTCTTTTAGAAAAACTTAAAAAAAATTGAGTCTTAAGACTTAGATAAAAATGTTTTAAGGAAAAAGTTTTTAATTCTGAGATATAAAATTCTCAGATGATTTATACTTAGAAAAATTTCCAAGTCTTTCTTAAAGCAAAAAAAAACTTTAAGAAAGTAAGACAAGTATTTCACATAAGTCCAAGTATATTCATATCAACTTTACAAAATTACAGATAGAGACTAATAGAAAAGAAAAATAAGGAAAAGTAAAATCCTGTTTCTATCAGACTCCCCATTGATCTTCGTCTGGAATCATGAGCCAATTGAATACTCTCTCCTCCTCAGCTGCTTGAGATCCTCTTCTTGTTTAAGTCCAGACTCAGCCTCTGCTTTCTTTATAATCCCCTGAACCCAGTCTAGGTCCAAGGTACCATCAGGCTTCTTTGCAGGGATGGCATATTCGAAAGCTGGAGAGATCAGGTTGACATTGAACTCCACATCTGCTTCTTCCAGCAACCGATGATAGAATTCTTTATCCACCTTTTCAATCCACTCATGGCAAGCCAAGTATGGATCTTGGTGAGTTGCTCCTGGGCCTTTAAGAATATACCAGAAGTATATCCACATGCCTTCTAGGTTCTTGTCTTTGTATTCAGCAGCATACTTCCCACAAGCCAGCTTAGGAGGAGCAGACGTTGGGTGAAATGGCCTGAACTTTCCACTGCTCTGTTCTTTGATCATCCATTTACGCTCAGCAGTGCTCCAGAAGACGTTGGAGTCCTTCTTCTTTCTCTGCCTCTTCTTCTCCTTCTTGCCAAAGAATTCCATCTCTCTCTTTATTCTTTTGATCTGTTCCTCTGAGAGATTGGAATAATCAGCTTCCCTTTTTCCTTTCCCCTTAGCAGTAGCCCTGGTAACAATTTCAGCTGATCTAGGTTCACTGACTGCTACTTCTGTGCCTTTCCCCTTGGCTCCTTCGGATTCAGATTTTTTCAGCTGAGCCAAGAGTTTCTCTGACCTTTCCTCCTCCTCTTTCCTCCTCTTCTCCTCATCTTCTTTCAACGCCTCTTCTAGTTGACTTACCCTCAACTGGAGAACAGCTAGTTCATCAAACTTGAGTCTCAAGTCTTCCTTAGCTGCTTCCAGATCAGCTGTGTTGGCCTTAGTGCCTACATCTTTCCTGGTTTCCTCGACCACAACTGTGAGGGCTTGTCTCTTCTCTTGTTCCGCTCTTTCCCCCTTTTTAACTTTAGCCGCCAAGTCTGTGAGTTTGGTATCCAGATTATTGCACTTGGCTCTGAAGTCTGAGTGATCTACCGCCAACTCATTCACCACCAGTTGATTATACCCTTTCACCTCTTCTTTTAATACTCTCAGCTCATTCTCCATCGCTTTCACTTTGTCAGCCAGCACAGAGTTAGTAACAGTTATGATTTTATCAGATAGGTTTACCTCTACTTCTCTCATGCTGGCTAGCATTGTGTCTGTAACAGCTTTGACCATCTTCTTTGTCCTCCTTTCCATTTTTCGTCTGAAGGTTGCATTGATCTTTTTCTCGACAAGACTGAGGATGGAGGAGATGGCGGAGGTGGGGCTAGGTCACTGTCATCATCCTCAGACGAGGAATCAGACGAAGAAGGTGTTGGCTCTTGTTGAGTGGGTGGGAGAGGGATAGGCTGTGTTTGTATGGTTGGAAGAGAGGAGTAAGATATAATGGGAACAAGTGAGGTTTGGACTGTTGGAAGAGTAATTTGTTCAGATGAGGGTAGGGGTGATGATTGGGTTTGTATGGTAGGGGTGATAATGGGAGATGAGGTTTGTAAGAGAGGTGTTGATGGTTGAGGTGAGACGTGTTCAGTTTCTGTGGGTAAGGATTGTGTTTGGACTGTTGGAGCTGTAGGCTGTTGGAGAGGCTCTGAGGTACCAGCCTGGGATACCCCTTCATCACCTATTTGGACAGGTGGGATGTCAGGCTGAGTTTGAGGCTCAGAAATGCCAGCCTGGTGCATTTCTTCATTACCAGGTGCAGGTGAAAATGTAGGAGATGGAGATAAGCTTGTACCTGCCTCTGGAATTGGGGAGAGAGCAGCTTACTTGGTTGGGGAGGGGGGAACCTCCAGCTGACCAACCTCAGCTGCTATTTGGAGAATGGGGACCTCCTCTGGTAGTAAGGTTGACAGCTCCATCTGCTGCTCAGAGCCTCCAGATTTGGTTGAGCCTTCAGAACTCTGAGGTGCTCGTCTTGGCCTCCTTACTAGAGGGATGTCTGCTTCCTCTTCTTCCTCTTCTTCTGATGCAACTTTGGCAGAAGCAGCAGACGAGCTCTCCCCTTTCTTCTTCTCCACGGCTTTCACCAGCCTCCTTTTCTTTCTCCTCTGAGATACCCTGGGACTGCAGCAGCTGGTTCTTGAGGTGGAAGCTCAATTGCTTCCTTTTGAGGTGCTACCTCAGCTGCTGTCTCCTCATGTCCCTCTGCTTCGATCTCAGCTGGAGGAACCTCGGCTGGTTCAGCTGCTGGACATTGAGCTTCTGCAGCTGCTGCCTCCTGCCTCTGGATTCTGGCAGCATCAGACTCATCGTCTGAGTTTGGATTTCCTCCAAGCTTGTCATCCTTCGTAAGGATCCCCTTCTGCTTGGAGTACTTTTTCGTACCCACTCTCCAGTCAGCCTCTCTGTTCAGCCCTTCCATCAGCACAGTTATCTTATTAAATAGGCTGACCACAGAGGTAGGTATCCATCCTTCTGCAAATGACTTAAAAGTAAGTCGTTTCTTCTCCTACTTCAGTTTGGTGATCAACAACTCCACCCAGTTTACCTGAACCCCATCCAAAATGGCTCGCATCACACACAATCTGGGTTTGGTTAATCCATCATGTGAGCTTTGCTCACCCAGCACAGCTTTCGTCACCACCGTCATCAACAGCCTATACTTCCTTCTCAATAGATTCTTTTTCAGATCCCTTCTCATTCCTCTTTGTGAAACCCTCGCCATTAAATCAAAAGATTCCTCCCACTCATCCTCCTTGTACGTCAATGGATTGACTCCCTCCATTGACGTGTCAAAGGTTCTGGCAATATTTTCTCTTGAGTAACTCAGAGTAGTTCCATCCACTGAAGTGTCAAACCCCTCCTGGGTATCTACCATCCTTGCCAAGAACTCTGCCCCCAAGAGATCAGCTGTCCTGTTCTGGGGAGATTTCATTGAGAGAAATCCCCTGAGTCTTGATGCGTTTAGAAGACGGAGGATCTCTGCAGATTCTGGATCCTGGGTGGTTTCAAAATCCACGTACATTTCTGCTTTCAATCGATTTTTGAAAAATTCTTCATTCATTTTGAAATGTGAAATGTTTGTGGAAATGTATTTGGGTTTGTGGGTTTTGGTGGTTTTGGAAGAAGAAGCCATTGGGAATTTTTGTGGGATTTTGAAAAGTGTTTAGAAAATATGCAGGTTTTCTGAGAGTGAAAAATGAATATGGGAAGAAGAAAATGTATTTATAGGAGGGAAAGTTTGGAAAGATAAACCGCTTTGAAAATTAATCTTAATCTAAGCCGTTTATTTGAAATGATTTACTGTGCTGAATCAACGGTTAAAAACTTGGATAAACGATTGGGATTCAGCGCGTGTAGTTAACTAATCTTTGAAATGCATAAAAATTACTTTATAGCCTGTTGATTTGACCGAAGTAGACTTAAGCAAAAACCATTAGTAACTTGAGGTAGATCAGATAGGGTGCAGATAGTCGTCTGTTTCTCAGGAGATCAACTGACTATTGTGCCATCGTCTGATTCACCGAATGTTAGATAAGGTCAATATGACTAATCCTCGATTCTTGATTCCTAAGAAAGAAATCAATGATATCAACTACCTGATTATCCTTTGTCTCATATCTAGTCTGGTAATTCTTTCTAGACATTGATTTAAAGAAAAGAAATTACCAGAAATAAGGAATACATTAAACAGATGCAAATAGTTTAAAAATCAGATAAAGATGCATCAAGTAATCCTAATTCTAAGCATAATTCTTTAAACCTTGACTCAGCTAATGGTTTTGTAAGAATGTCTGCTCTTTGAGATTCAGTGTCTATCTTCTCAATTCTAATGTCATTCTTCTCAACATGATCTCTAATGAAATGATGCCTAATGTCTATATGCTTACATCTAGAATGCAGAACAGGATTGTAAGTCATTGCTATTGCACTATTACTATCACAGTAAATAGGAACAGCTGATGTTTGAATATTATAGTCTCTAACCTGTTGACTAATCCAGAGGAGTTGAGAGCAACAACTTCCAGCTGCCATGTATTCAGCTTCAGTTGTGGAGGTAGCAACAGATGTCTGTTTCTTAGATAACCAAGAAATTAATTTGTTCCCTAAGAATTGACAAGTTCCTAAAGTGGATTTCCTATCAATCTTACATCCTCCAAAGTCTGAATCTGAATAACCTGTCAGCTCAAAGTTGTCATCAGCTGGGTACCATAACCCTACTTGCAAGGTTCCTTTGAGATATTTAAGAATTTTCTTAGCAGACTCCAAATGAGTTTTCTTGGGATTAGACTGGAATCTTGTACATACCCCGACTGCAAAGGCTATATCTGGCCTACTTGCAGTGAGATAGAGAAGAGATCCAATCAGTCCACGATACTCCATTGCATCCGTGGGTATCCCCTGCTCATCTGAATCCATAGAGAAGTTAGTTGCCATATGTATTTTAACTTCTCTGCTAGTAGTCATTCCAAATTTCTCAATCAGATCCTTAGCATATTTAGACTGATGTATAAATATACCCTTACTCATCTGTTTAATATGTAAGCCTAGAAAGTATGTTAATTCACCCATCATTGACATTTCAAACCTGTTTTTCATGAGAATGCTAAACTCTTCACATAATTTCAGATTAGGTGAACCAAAGATTATGTCATCTACATAAATTTGAACTAATAAGATGTTACCATCTACTTCCTTTCTAAACAAAGTTCTATCAATCTTACCTTTTGAAAAACCATTTGATGTCAAGAAATCAGATAAGGTATCATACCAAGCTCTGGGAGCTTGTTTCAGTCCATATAGAGCTTTGTTAAGTTTATAGACCTTATTATTGATCTTAAACCCAGGAGGCTGCTCCACATAGGCTTCCTCAAGCAACAAACCATTAAGGAAGGCAGACTTAACATCCATTTGAAAGACTTTGAAAGATTTATATGCAGCAAATGCTAAGAACAACCTTATTGCCTCTAATCTGGCAACTGGAGCATAGGTTTCATCATAGTCTATCCCCTCAGACTGTGAGTAACCTTGTGCAACCAATCTGGCCTTATTTCGAACAATAATGTTGTTCTCATCTGTTTTGTTTTTAAACACCCATTTGGTGCCTATAATCTTTCTGTGTAAGGGTCTTTCCACTAATTCCCAAACATTTTGTCTTTCAAACTGATGCAGTTCCTCCTGCATGGCAGTTATTCAGTTTGGATCAGATAGAGCTTCCTCAATAGAATTGGGTTCAAGAAGCGACACATAGCAGCTGAACAGACTTTCAGAGTCCAGCATCATTCGTGTCTGCACACTACTAGATGGGTCTCCTATAATCTGATCAGATGGATGGTAGCTTCTCATCCTTTTGCCTATGTGAGGAGAAGGATCATCATCTTGAGTCTCAGTAGGCAACTCCTCTGACTCAACCTCAGCTGACGTTCCCCCTACATCAGCTGACCCCTGCTGATCAACTGACGTCAAGGGTGTCTGTTCTGATGGAGTCTGATCAGAAATTGTCTTCTGATTATCAGATGGGGATTCTTCTTCATCTGATTCTAAATCAAGACTAGGTAGATAGACAGTTCTATGTTTAGTCTTGGTCAGTTCAATTTTATCTAGACTTTCAGAGATTTGATTCACTTTATCTGAGAAGGAATACAACTCATCAAAAACAACATGAGGGGTTTCCTCCACACAAAGGGTTGTCTTATTAAAAACTCTAAATGCCTTGGAAGTGTTGGAATATCCCAAGAATATTCCATCAGCTGCCTTAGCATCAAAAATTCTTAACTTAGATTTCCCATTGTTATGGATAAAACACTTACAACCAAAAGCTCTGAAATATGAGATTCTTTGAATCTTACCCTTCCAAATCTCATATGGAGTCTTACCCCTGTCTTTAACAACCAAGCACCTGTTCTGGGTATAACAAGCTGTGTTGATGGCTTCAGCCTAGAACCTGTGAGGGGTTTCATACTCAGCTAACATGCTCCTGGCTGCTTCCTTCAAGGTTCTATTCCTTCTTTCAACCACTCCATTTTGTTGAGGAGTTCTTGCTGAAGATGTCTCATGAATAATTCCACACTCATTGAAAAAGTTAGATAAACAGGAATTCAAAAATTTTGTGCCCTTATCACTTCTTATTTTAATAATATTAACACCCTTTTCATTCTGAATTTGTCTGAACAGATCAGGGATCTTGTTTATAGTCTCATTTTTCTTGAAAAGAAATATAACCCAAGTGTATCTAGAAAAATCATCTACTACAACAAGAGTATATTTCCTTCCACTGAAACTGAGAGGAGAAACAGGTCCAAACAGATCCAGATGAAGTAGTTGCAACACTCTTTCAGATGAAGAGGAGTTAATACTCTTAAATAAGTGTCTAGGCTGTTTACCTTTTTGACAAGCATTACATTTAAGATCAGTAGATACAAGTTTCTCATGTAATCCCTTAACAAGGTTCTTTTTAGTCAGCTTACAAAGGGTCTTGAAATTCAGATGACTAAGTCTCTTGTGCCATAGCCAGCTGAGATCATCTCCACCCTTAGCTATCAGACAAGTATCTTTGGGACAACTATTAAAGTTGGCCACATAGACATTACCATGTCTGGAGCCAGTTAAAAGTACCTTATCTGAGGAATTATCTAAGATATCACATTTATCCTTAGAAAATTTGACAAGAAAACATTTATCACAAAGCTGGGAAACAGATAGTAGATTATGTTTCAAACCTTCAACAAAATATACCTCAGATACCTGAATATCCTTGATAATCAGAGTACCTACTCCTTTTGTCTGACCACAATTATTGTCTCCAAATAATACTCTTGGACCATCAATACTTTGGAAATTTGATAACAGCCTCTTGTTATGGGTCATGTGTTGTGAACAACCACTATCAATGTACCATATGGAAGCTAAGATCTCTTCCTTGAGTGATGATCCCCGAATCTGAAAAACAGATTAGTTATAAGGTACCCTGGTGATCTTGGGTCCTTGAAGGTCAAGCATCACTTTAGGTAACCAGATAAAAATCTCATCTCCAAATAATAAATCAGACTTGGTCTCTCTACCAAATCTGTCTACAATTGTATCACTTTTAAATGATAACTTGTTGTATTCAGATTTAGTAATTTTCCTAAACTTAGGAAATGTGGGATAACATCTGCTTCTCCCATCAAAAGGATTATAATAAGAATTTCTTCTTATTTTGGTTCTTGGATTTCTCTTAGTCTGATAAGGAAACCTCAGCTGAATTTTTGTTTTCAAGCTTGGAGATGCAGTCCTTACTGACTAATTGGTTTCCAAGGACCAATTTTAACCTCTTTTGATTGATCAGATGCTTTTACAAATTTCCTAGGTTTTTGTACATCTGATTTACTATTTCTATCATAACCAAGACCTATTTTGTCATGGGATTTTTTAGATGTATTAAAGATATGATCTATTGTTGATTGTGAATTATTAAGTTGACTAATTTTGAAGACTAGCTTCTCATTGTCTTTATTAATTAATTCATTTTCAGCACAGATTGATTCAAATTTGTCTTTTAAAGTTTTCAATTTACTTTCTAATCTTTCAGGTAAGCTGGCTGATGTACTAGCCTCAGCCTGGGGAAAAAACATTCCCCCTTGAATGTTTCCTCAGTTTCTGGATAGTTCATCACCTGCTTTCCTTTAATTAGAATTTAAATTTGATCCTTTAAAGCCAAATTCTCTGTCTCTAGCTATTTATAAGCAGCCAGAGATGTCTTTAAGTCTCTCAATAATTCATGAATAACAGTTTGATCATTATCAGATGCAGACTGACAGGAATCATTATCAGAAGATGAATAATAGACTACCTCTTTACCCATGAGACAGATTTCATCATGTGATCCAAAATCAGATGAGGATGATGATGATGATGATGATTTTCTTGACTCCTTTTCTTCGGCCAGTAAAGCTCTTTGGTCTGCAAATCTCCTGTCTCTCTTTTTCCTTTTCTCTTCTCTTTCTATAGGAGTCAGTTGAGGACAATCATAGCTGAAGTGTCCTGGCTTGTTGCATGTGTAGCAAGTGTCACTCCTGTCTTATTTAGGGCTGGAAGGATTTCTTTTGACAGGTGATCTGAATCTTCTCGTCTGGATCCTGCTTTTATCATCATCTGTAGACTCATCTTCCTTTCTTCTTGATTTAGATCTTGATTTGTCCTTACCTGCAAATCTCAATTTATTTCGTTTATACTTCATTCTTAATCTGTCATACCTTTTGGTGAGCAGAGCCATCTGCTCCTTCAGAGATAGGTCAGCTCCTACAGATTCAGTTGACATCTTGTCTTCTTTGCTGACAAAGGCAACAAACTTGGATGATGTGCTCGACTCCATCTCATCTTCTTCATCCTCTATTTAAATGTCATACTCTAGAGCTTTAAGATGAGAGAACAAGGTATGGTGAGTAATAGAAGATAAATTTTGAGTTGCTTTAAGGATATTGGATTTTTCTCTCCATCTCTTGGTTAATGATCTCAGTATCTTGTTATTAATCTCCTTCTCTGTATAGTTCTTTCCAAGGTCAGCTGCTTTGTTGAGGAGATTCGTCAACCTTACATCTAACTGATCAAAAGATTTATTTTCCTTCATTTTGAATGTATCAAAGGCGTGTAAGACCGACCGCAGCTTATTCTCTTTTACTTGATCTGATCCCTCACAAACATTTGCCAGAGTTTGCCTCATTTTTTTGGCTGTTTTGCATCTCTTAACCTTCTCTATCCAGCCTTTACTTAGAGTCCCAATGATTTCAGTTCGAGCTACTTGATCTAGATTGTGGATCTTTCTTTCATCATTTGTTAATTCAGAACTCCTTTTCTCTTATCTGGTTCTGGGTTCAGCTGATTCAGCGCCAGTGCTAGTGCCTCCATGATAAAATTTTATAGGTCCTTCTTCAAGAACCTCCTCCATCCTATCATGGATGGCCTTAAGATAATTCTCCATCCTGAATTTTCAGTAATCATAATCTTCAATCGAAAATTCAGGTAAATTCCTGGACTTCTTGCTTTTTCCTGAAGACATGATGAGATAAAGAAACAAAATACTCCATAAAAACTTATTAGTAGCACAGTTAGTAATAATAAAGAAGATGAAGAAAATCAAGAAAATTTCAGAATCTTAGTTAAGACCTAAAATCAATATCAGAACAGCTTAACACTGCTCTGATACCACTTGTTGGTCCCGATTAGTTGAGCAGATTAGGTAAAACGTGTATCAGCCTTCTAGGAAAAATCTAGAGGGGGGGTTGAATAGATTTTTTAGATTTTTCAAAACTCTTAAAATATATTCAAAGTACCAGATGTACACAGCGGAATTTAATGTTAATCTCAACTTTACTAAGATCACAAGCAAACTGATATTCAGATTTTAACTTTGATTCTGAAATTAATCCTTGAACAATAAATTGGAAATTGAACAGATAAGTAAAGAAAAGCAGTAAAGAACACTAGATTTTATAGTGGTTCGGATTATAACAATCCTACATCCACTCTCCTTCTTCAAACCTTGAAGAAGGGTCTCTACTATCTGCTTGCTTACTTACTTTACAATCGTACAACTTACAACTTACAATTTGATCTTCAATTCTTCAAACTTCTAATCAAAACTGTGAAATCTAACTCTAAAATAGTAGAAGTGTATTTGAAGATGTGCAAGGAAGTGTTCTATAAACACATAGAAAAATCTATGAAGAAATCGTGGAAAACTATTTTGTGCTTCTGAGAACTTGTGATTTGAGAGAATATTTTGTTGAAAAACTTTTGTGTTCTATGTATTCTATATATCCAGAATGAAGTGCCTAGACCTATTTATAAGTCTGAAAAGACAGTTAGTTTGTTAGTCAGTTCTAACAAACTGGAAACTACTTTAACAAACTTAATCTTGAAAACCGCTCTTGATCTCAGCTGATTTTAATCTACTCATCTACAGCTGACTTGGTGAAGACTCGCCTTTCTTATTCTGCTCAGCTTGTCTCGACCTCGTCTGAGCTCTTCATATTTGTCTCCTCCAGATGACTAGATTTGAGCTTGTCTCTAGATGACTTGTGATTCCTGGTCTTCAGCTGACTTGAACCGTCCTTGACCTAGTCGGATCAGCTTAGTACTTGAACTCAGTTTCCACTGTTCTACATCGTCATCTGCTCATCTGAATTAATCTTTTAACTCATCAAAACAATCTTGATCTAACAATAGGGGTCATTGGAGCAGAAGATGATTGGAGGACCATCATCTACCGAGTATTGCAGAACCCGGAGAGTTGCTCGGATAAAAGGAAAGCTCAGAGATGGAGGATCCAATACATGATGATTGGAGATAGGATGTATGCGGTCCTTCACGCAGCCTTACTTGAGGTGTTTATCCACCCAAGAAGGGAGGTACATTATTAAAGACATTCATGAAGGTTGTCGTGCTGACCATGTAGGAGCTCGAGCAATAGTTCGGAAGGTCTTAAAGGCCGGTTATTTCTGGCCCACTATGAACCAGGATGTCAAGGAGTGGGTGAAGAAATGTGAGAAGTGTCAAAAGCATGGATGCCTTATCCACCTCCCTGCAGAGGAGATGGGGGCCACACATTCACCATACCCCTTTGCGAAATAGGGGATAGATTTAGTAGGCCTCTTTCCATTGGCTGTTGGCCAGTGAAAATTCTTGCTAGTAGCGGTGGACTACTTCAGCAAGTGGGTGGAGGCCGTACCTCTAGCGAGGATTGAGGAAGGTAATATAATAGTTTTTATGGAGATATATCTGCTGCAGGTTTGGCATACCTAGGATTTTAGTATCCGACAATAGAACCCAATTTATGGGAAATCTGGTGAAAGCATAGTGTGATAATCTAAAAATCATTCAGAGGTTAACCTCGGTGGCACATCCGCAGGCCAATGGTCAAGTGGAGGTCACCAATAGAACTATTGTGAATGGGATATGTGCCCGTTTGGATAAAGCTGGAGGTAGGTAGGTAGATAAGCTGAAATCAGTCATATGGGCTTATCGCACCACACTCAAAGAGCCGACAGAGGAATCCCCCTTCCACTTGGTGTACGGGGCAGCTGCAGTGATACCTTCCGAGGTGGGAATGGAAACACACCAACTAGCCCACTTCCAGGAGGGCAGGAATGAGGAACTAATAAGAGAAAACCTGGATATGCTGGAGGAGGAGCATGAAATGACTCACCTAAAAGCTGAAAGATACAAGAGCCGTGTGAAGGCTGCTTATGATCGGAAAGTCATAAGCAAGAGGTTTGAGGAAGGAGACTCGGTGCTAAGACAGACGGATGCCTTGAAGAACATTGGAAAGTTGGATCCTAGGTGGGAGGGGCCTTACAAGGTGATCAAAGTCCTTAGAGGAGGGACTCACGAGTTGCAGGATATGGAGGGGAATCAAATTGCAAAGCCCTGGAATGTCTGCCACCTGAAGAAGTTTTACGCTCGAAGGAAATACCCACCTAGCTGCAAGTAGGTGGTCCTTTTTTCTTTCTAAGAGTTGTTTGTTAATGTCAGTTGAATTCTTGAGTTTGATGTCATTTGGTTCCACCGGTACTCTTTTTTCCCTGCCTGCGGGTTTCCCAATGGATTTTACCGTAGGGAGGTTTTTTAAAGAGGCCGGCTAAGTTAGTTATGACTTATGTTGATCGATTATGGTAAATGGAACAACTTTGTTTATCAACTAATGAAAGAGATCCTTCATTATTCATGAGTTTTGCCTGTTTATTCTATTGTTGATTACGATTGAGATGATATGATTGCACGATATTTAATATAATTACATTACAACACATTTTGATTGTATGAGAATTGATAACTTCCATAAAGTTACATGAATGAGTAAATGCTAGAAAGCATGCAATGAGAAAAACAAGTATGATGAACATTCGCAAGATTGAATTTAATTCGATCATCGAAAACACTAAGTTAAACCTACAGAAAGCGTTTAACTAACTGAAACCCAGAGAGGGTTTCCAGAATTAAAGCTAAGAGATAGCTTCGGAAATATAAAGTTAAACCTGCAGAAAGGATTTAACTAACCTAAACCCAGAAAGGGTTTCCAGAATTAAAACTAAGAGATAGTTTTGAAAATACAAAGTTAAACCTACAGAAAGGGTTTAACTAACCTAATCCCAGAGAGGGTTTCCAGAATTAAAGCTAAGAGATAGCTTCGAAAATACAAAGTTAAACCTACCGAAAGGGTTTAACTAACCTAAGCCCAGAAAGGGTTTCCAGAATTAAAGCTAAGAGATTGCTTCGAAAATATAAAGTTAAAACCTACAGAAAGGGTTTAACTAACCTAAACCTAGAGAGGGTTTCTAGAATTAAAAGTTAGGAGATAACTGCGAAGTTAAACCTACGGCGAATTACAATATGAAAGCTAGATACAGCTTTGGAAAACTAACTTAAATATGTAGAAAGTGTTTAATTAAACCCAAGGAGGGTTACGAGATTCAAAATTAAAGATTCGAAAGCCAAAACTAAGTTAAACCTATAGTGTTTAACTGACCTGAAAAGAGGTTTTTTTGGGTTCAAGGCTGAGAAATACTCAGAAAACAAGTTAATCTATGAAGTTTAACTAAAACTGGAGATACTCCCGAAAGGTTCCTAACAAAGGACAAAAAAGTAATCTGGCTAGATTGGCTAACTGATCACCTAAAGAGGATATCGAATTGAGATCAAGGGTTGCTATGGAGAAGGTAACTTCAGGTTAAGAAAAGCTATCTATAGAAAATATTGACTCCTAAAGCAAAAGGGGTGTACACTATGCAGATAAAGAAAGAACCTCGGTGCATGGGTTATGGACCTATGAGAAAAAGCCTACATCTAGGCTACAATTAGGAGAAAATTCCTAGCACCTAGTTCATGCATTTAAACTAACAGCCTAGAGGCTAACAGTTTAAAATCATGCATCACAAGCCAGGTATAAGAAAATGAGAAATGCATATAAGAAAGCATTCATACGTAACTCCCGACAAGGGAGGATACAAGCATATATTTAAAAGGAAGCTTCCAATAAAGGAGGATATAAACGATTCATCAAAAACAAACTCCCAGTGAGGGAGGAGATGCATCAATTCATCACAAAAAGCCCCCGACAAGGGGGCGGCAGGGTTCCAAAATAAAACTCCCAACAAGGGAGGACAAAGTTTACGTGCTAAACCAGCACAAAAAACAGGAAAATAAGGATTATTCATTACAACCCATGAGAAAAAGAGATAGAAATTATTTCAGAGATTAATAGTACTAACAATCAGGCGGGGGATTGGGGAGGTTCTTCTGTCTCAGCGGCAGCAGCAGCTATCTCTGCATCCTTCTCCAGAGCTCGGGCTATGTAAGCCTCCTCCTGAGACGCTAGAATCTCTACAGTAAGGGGGCACAAAGGCTGTTCTATAGGAGGCATCTTGGTGGAGGTCACCTCAATCATCACAAGATCAGAAACGATCCGGCTTAAGATCAGAGACCACCAATCCTCCTCAATGGATCGGGAAGGGTCGCCTTTGAAATGTGGAGGAGTGGGCATAGCTGCAAGAGGGCTGGTCTTGTCAAATTCTCCCGTGAAGGAAGGATTGGTCTGCTGCTATACAGCTGCATTAAAGTTGTACACACAGAAAAACCTGATATAAGGACTCATATCCTCAAGGAAGTTAGGATGATCCAGATAGTGTCTCCTCAAACTAGGCCATAGAGCATGCAGAGCATTGTGCATGGCAAGATCATTGGTCTCTTTCTCGGTAGCCTCGCAAGCTGCCTGGGCTTTCGACAACTCTCCTTGGAAGGAGGATAGTTCAACTTCAATCTTCTTGATACGGAGGGAGGCAAGGGTGGCCTTTTTCTTTTTAGCAAGGAGGGAGTCCTCCAATTCTTTCAAATGTGGTGTAGGGAGGAGGCTGGAGGGGTTCCATAAACTGGATAACAGAATGCTTAACTAAAATGTGAAAGTGTAACTCATGTTAGACTTATGCAAGGAAATGTGATGAATGACAGAATTAAACACTGTGGGAGGAAAAGCAATGTTACCTGAGCAAATGGACTTGCAACCTGAAGTTGTTGTTGATCAGTAGAGATATTGAGCAGCCGATCACAATCCCGGGCTGAAATCAGTTCACTAAAAAACTTACTGGCAAAGGGACCTGAGGAATAGGAGTCAACATCAATTGGTGTGGAAGGAAGACCTTGGCTGCCCCTGGTCAGATATTTGCGCCAAAAAGTATCCTTTGAATTGAGAGAACCCTGGCTAGCTGTGGCTTTGCCTTTGTTAGTCCTAGACTTCTTCGGAGGAGGGGCGTTAGCTTCTGGATCCTCTGAGGGAGCAGGAGGAGGAGACGAGGGAGGTGCATCATGAGCATCATCTTGAGAAACAGGTGGAGGAGGGGCTGAGTCGGTAGAATCGGCAGGACCTTCCAAAACTCTAGATAACCACAATATTTCTGAAAAACCAAGAGGAAAATGGGTTAGTATTGATTGCAATCATATTTATAACGTAGAAAAATCAAGTATTCACCATCATTCGGTTCGAGGGGAACCCTCACTGGATTGAATTTAAAGTGAGAAAGGAGGTGAGGATTAGAGCAAAGATCGGGTAGATAGAAATACCCATAAGCATCTACATGAGCGTTCAACATTTGAATCACCCGACGATTGGTAGAGGAAGAAATCTGGTTAGAGGGAGCGGGCGAAGATGGATTCTTATAAACCCATTTTCGGTTCTTGAAAGGCCAAGGACGGTCGGAGGTTACAAAAACATAATGGTCGCTCCAGTCTTTGTTAATATTAGGGGCTTTCCCAAGAAATAAGCACTTTCCTTTTACTCTACCGCTTACATAGTAAAAGGGACCAGCAGTTTTGCAATTGTATTGAGAGAAAAAAAATTCAGCAGACGGTTTCCCTCCATTCCCCTTAAGGAGGACGTAAAAGGACATCATAATCCGAATTGCGTTCGGAACGAATTGATTTAGAGGGACCTCGTACAGGTCAGAAATTTGGCATAAGAATTTAGAAGGGGGGAGTCTTAGCCCTGCTTCAAATTGAGCATGCCAGAAAGCGAGGGTCGGGGGAGTGACTAGATTAGGGCGCTCGCCTGGGCCAGACATGGATATAAGGTAACCTGAAGAAATGATATTATCTAAGAAAAAACTACCTAGGGTTTTCTCTTTAAGTTTCTAGGAACCCGTAAAGGAATCCCAAAAATGGCTTATATCTATCTCGGGAGAGGACGATGACACAGGAGAGGCATCCCCGCGGGAGCAAGGGATAGGAGAATGGTGGGAGCTCTGTGAAGAGTTCCGAGGGGGAGAAGGGGTTATAGAAGAACTCGAAGAAGACATAGATTGAAACCTTATTCGCGTAAAGTAAACTAGAGGAAAAGAAGGAGAAATTACCTGGAGATGAGGAGAAGAGCGAAATGTAAGAGGAAGGATTTCGGCGGAAGACTTATAATGGGAAGGGATTGTGTGAACAGAATTATGAAGAGGGAGAAACGAGATGATGAATTGATTCGAAATAAAAGAGGGGAGTAAAGAAAGCGCGTGAAAATTGTTAAAACTGAAGGGCGAATGCATGATCGATAGCTGGCGGGCGCAAAAGTCGAAGAGTCACTGAATCTTAACAGTTAGCGAGAGGGGAGAACCTTGGAAGTCAAAGCAGAAGGGAGGATTGCCTAATTTTCCTTACTCTAGTGAGTCCAAAGATTGCTCACTAGAGTAGGGGGAGTGGTTGATACGGATAAAAATGTCTAGCCCAACTGCACGTAGGGCCCAAAGATATTTAACCCAATATGGCCCAATGATTATAATGGACCATCCCTGAGAGAGGGAGGGAAACCCGAGATGGGCTTGTCTTAGACTAACTACAGGAAGGTCACAAGGACCAAGCTTGGCAACAGGCAGGCCGCGAGGCCTAAACTTGGCTGCAGGTGGGCTGCGAGGCCCAGACGAGATAAGAAGTCCAAAGGGCGATATTAATCAGGCCCATATCGATAGATCATCGGATAAGGCTGAGGAAACGTGAACAATAGTAGTCCGTTGAGAAGATTAAGACCCAAGTCAAAGAATATTCTCAATATTCCTCATTTACTCGATCCACCTCCGTCCAGGGAAAGCAATCGTAGGCAAGATACAGTTTCTTGAGGATGAAGTGACTAATGCACGACATCACGAGGAGAACGTGCGGAGTAATGCCAGATAATTATGATAACGGTTAATATGTCAAAGTACGTATAAATAAATCACCCAGAAGGGAGGTAACGATATTATACTAACTATCATTCTATACTTAGCTACTTCTTACGTACATAGTTATTTTCCTTTGAGACTTTTCCGGTAATCTGACTTGAGCATCGAAGTGTCTATGCCGGAGAACCCTCCGACATGTTTTGCAGTTTCATTTGTTCGTGAAAATGCTAGGGATCTTATTGTGTAAGGGTTTTACCCACATGGAACCCAGGTTGGAAAACGGGTTAGGTTAGTTTTTATGCATCAGGTACAATTTTTAACTTTTTTTTTTTGAATTGGCCACCAAACCTGTTTTAGCCTAACTGTACGCCCTTTTATTTCATTATTTTTTAAATTTCAAGAAAATAGGTACCAATTTAACAATTTTGTTTATGGGTACCAATTTTTAATTTTTTATAAAATTGACCACCGAATATGTTTGGTGCCGATCTGTACACCCTTATTTTTCTTTTTTTTTCTTTTTAATTTCAAGAAAATTGGTACCAATTTACCAATTTTATTTTTAGGTAGCATTTTTTTTAATCTTTTTTTTAATTGGCTACCAAATCTGTATCACACTCTTCCTTATTAATTTTTTTAAAATTTGCTACACTATTAATTTTTTTTAAATGCCCTAATCCCTAATTAATTTTAATTAAATTATTATAATTAATTTTATTGTTAAATAATTATTCATTATTACTTGTAGGATGATGATTGGATTTGGAAGAGGCTGGAGCTTCATGTTTCACGAGTTACTCTAAACCATGATATTCAGTTAAGTATATTAGCTGATATAACTTCTAGATTGAATTTTGTTCGTGAAGATGTCTTAGATGCCTTTTGAAATTCCTGTTTTGGAAGACTACTATCGATTGATGTTGAAAACTATCAATCCAGAACGTGTGAATGGGAAATTATCACACGGGAGGTGATCAGATCCTGTGCTTCTGCAAAAGAACTTGGTTTCGTATTGGAGAAAGTTTTATTCGTTTCTCTAGATACAAGTTTGCTTTAGTCATGGGGCTTCGCTTTGGAGATATGAACGTCAATTTTAAGTTGACGCATGAGGAACTCTCGACTTTTGGGTTTCATGAAAGCTTATTTGGTTGTAATATCCATGTAACTCCGAAAGCATTGTGAGAGATGTTCAATTCTGGTAGATTTAATGACAGTCCTGAAGATATATTACGGATTGCACACATACTGTTCGTACACTACATGCTTTTGGGTGATGATGTAGTGAAGAAATCAATTAATCCTTGGAAGTGGGAGCTCATTGAGAACATTGAGCGTTGGGAGAGCTTCCTGTGGGGTATATGTACGTTCTGTAGACTATTGAAGGGTATTGATAAAATTCCTGCAACCCAATCAGTTGATCAATTGAACAATCAAAAATACAAATGTCATTTATACGGATGCAATATTGCATTTATGGTACGTGTTTAGTCATTTTATTCCTGTTTAAAAATTAAATATTATTATTAAGAAATATAATTTTCTGATCATGTAAAATGCACTTGTACATTGCAGGTTTGGGCATACGAGACCATTCCCTCTATTGGATGTTGTTTTGGGCGAAAGGTGTCAATCGAAAGTAGACAGCGACCGTGCATCTGATGAGAGTGAATTGATGCATGATTTGATATTTTTGTGTAAAAAGTGGTAAAAAGTGTTAGTTTTTTATCTTAAAAGTGTAGAGTATAACTATTTTGCATGAAAAGTATCACATGTATTGAATTAATGGATTTTAAATGTTTTTCGTCCCATTTTTAGGTAAATCGGTGGAATTTGACCAAATCGAGAGTACCGGTATTCATACGGCAAAGAGACGAATGAGACGGGCGAAAATGGGCTCGGAGGCGGAAGTCGGGTCGAGAAAATTCCTGGACTCGACCTCTGGTCGAGGTCTAGGAGCCTCGACCCGAGGGTGCATCCAAATGAAGAAATTGCAAAAATTGAAGAAGCCTCAACTCGAGGGCCTGAAGCTCGAGTTGAGGGTGGCAAAAAATCGGCAAGCTCGACTCGAGGACTGGAAGCTCGAGTTGAGGCTGGGCCTTTTTAGGAAAAGCGTGGGCACGACTTAAGGAAGCTCGAATCGAGGGCCCCAACCTCGAGTCGAGGGAGCATATTTTTGAAAAAGTTTCTTTTTAATCCATTTGAGCGGAAAACAGAACATATCTTCCCCATAGCAGTTACTTATGATTTTTTAGGCGATTTCTGAGTTTCTTAGCTTAATTTTCCTTCTAGGTTGATTAGATTGATAGATTTTGATAGATTCCCATTAATTGTTGATTAGATTAAACTTTGATCCATTAGTTTTCTCAATTCAAGTTGTAATTCAAGTGAAGTGGAGATTCCAATTGAAGATTCTAGCATTATATATATTGATCATTTTGTCTTAATTGGTGATGTTCTTCCTCTCTACTCAATTCAATTTCTTAATTGTTGTGATTAGCCATTTGATTATGCAATTAGATTTTGTACCCATGAATTTTGCAATTTGCTCCATGGGCTAATTCACTTGTGCTTGAGATAATTGAAATTGAGGATGAATTGGTTGCTTGTGCTTTGATTGTTGATGATTGTTAATCAATTGAGATAGTTAGTGCCCTAATTGTGATTCTAATTATGCTTCATGCATTTTTATCTCTTTAGATTAGTGTTTGATCACCCTAGCAACATGTGAGAGTTGAGCTAACGTGATTAGGGATTAATCGGGTTATAATTTTATATGATTGTATGAATTGAGTTCTTCTTAATTGAGAGATTAGTTGCACTAAGAATACTCACATTAGGCATTGTGTGATTAATGGAGACTTAATTGCATGATGGTTCTATGCTTTCTATCTTAGTTGATTAGCAATTTGATTAAATCATAGCTTGGGATCATTGATTCCTTGATGGATATTATCCCTTGCACCCCTATCCCCAATTGCTTTTTGAGAATTGCTAGTTTGCTATTTTTTCTAGCCTATCTCTTGTTTAATTCATAGCTTTGTTGTGTTGTTTGATTTTAATTCTAGCATTTGGTGTAGTGTTACTAGCCCAAAACCGTATTTGCAACAATAGTCATTGAAAACTCATATTTTTAGGGACTCATGGCCATTATTTTCCCTTGGGGTCGATAAACTTGGTTGTCTTAATATCACTTACCCGATTTTACCGCAATCAAAATGGCGTCGTTGCTGGGGATTAGTTTTTGCGCCTTAAGTGAGACTTAGGAATTTCTTTGAAGTGACTACTTGTTGTTTTTGTATTTTTGTTTTGTTCTTTATTTTTGTGAGATTTTGATACTTGGATTAGTGGTTCGTAGGTGCATGATTACAAGGTCTAGTGGTATTCCACCCGAGCCACTTAATCCGGAAATTGAAGCTACAATTCGTAGAAATCGTGGGAGAAGGAGAAGAGAAATGATGGAAGGTGAAGAGTTGATGAATGAAGAGAGAGTTGGTGAACCTCATGTTGAGGAGGTTAATGGCAATGGAGAAGGGAGAGTGCAAGATAATGGAGGAGGTAATGGGCACAATTTGCCTTATAATGCTCAAGTTGGTCCTTTCCCTCAAGGGATGCCACCACATCTATTTCCCTACCAAAATCCATACCCCTATCCTCCACAAGCTTACTAATATCCATATTATCCATCTCATCCACAACAATTCCCATCATATTATCCTCATATGCCATACCCACATGAGCCTAGATATCAAGAGCCACCTCACATTCCACAAGCCCAACCACAACCTATGCAAGAGCCTCCACCTCAAGGTAGGTCATTAAGGGAGTTATTTGAGCCTCAACTTCGTGAGCATTATGATGGCATTGCAAGACCGAGGATTGAATCGAATAATTTTGAGATAAGTTCCGCACTTGTGAGAATGTTAAGGGAGAAGCAATTTGAAGGAAAATTTGAAGAAGAGTGCCCTCATCAACACATGGCACAATTTTTAGAGATTTTCGACACCACAAAGAACAATGGAGTGTCTGAGGATGTGAAGAAGCTAAGGCTATTTGCCTTCACTCTTAAGGGGAGAGCCAAAGCTTGGCTCAATTCTATCCCTCCCGGAACCATTCGTACTTGGGAGGACCTTAGCAAGAGATTTTTGATGAAATTCTATCCGCCATCTAAGACGGTGCAAGCCAAGGAAGCTATTTCTCATTTTCGTCAAAAGAATGGAGAGACTATTCCGGAAACATGTGAGAGATATGGGATGTTGCTCATCAATTGTCCACAACATGGCTTTCCGGAGGGGCAAACTATCATGTATTTTTGTAATGGCTTGACGGATAGTGATAGATCCTTTCTTAATGCACGTGCTAATGGTTCGATTTGGTCAAAGACGGTGGGGCAAATGAATGAGATTATGGAGAATATTGCCCAAGATTTTTTCCAAGTGTCGGTGAATAGAGGAGCTCATCATAGAGTGTCCCATGTGGAGGAGATTGAGTCTATGAAGACAATGATAATGACGATGATGGACCGGTTAGGAGCCCTTACTACTTCTCAAGCTCAACAAAGTGTAAGTCCATCTATTCCTCAAGTAGATTTGTGTCAAAGCCCATTGCCTATTGAAGAAGTGAATTACATAGGAAGGGCTCCATACAAAGGAGGCTATCAAAGCAACTATCAAGGTAATTTTCAAGGTGCATGACCATATCGAGTGCCTTATCAAAATAAGCCTCAAGGTAATTTTCAAACTCAACCTCAAGCTCCATTTAATGCCAACAATTGGAGGAGACATGAAAATTTCTCATATGCTATTCCAAGAGCCGCCATTCAATTTCCTCCCGGGTTTGATCCGGGTGCCAAAGCACCTAACAATGAAGGGATAACAACTACGGAGGAGCTACTTGGGATGATTGTGAAGAGGTTAGAGGCTAATGATTCGAGATTGGATGATATTGAGAAGCAAATGGACACAAGATTCAAGACTATTGAGCACCAAGTGGGGCAATTGGCCACAACGGTTGGAAAGCTTTCATCTACGACGGATCATTTGCAAAATAAGGGGAAGTATCCATCTACCACCGAGCCTAACCCAAAGGAGGTTAGTAATGCTATACAATTAAGGAGTGGTGCTAGATATGAAGGCCCTCAAATGTCCAAGGAAATTGAAGTTGAGAAAGAGGTGGAGAAAGAAGAGGTGATTGAAGGAAATGTGGTTGTTGAGAAGGAAAGTGAAGAGATCAAAGCAAAGGAGAGAGTCAAAGGAAGAAGAGAAGTCCAAAGAAGCATGGGGGGGTTCCCATGAAATCCACTCCGGATCCCTATCCTCAAAGACTAGGGAGGAAGAAGAAGTAAACATTCAATGCAAATCGGAAAGGAATTTTTATTAATCATAATACCCCATCAACAGTGTCAACATAGGTCTGAGGGAACCTAAGCTAGCCTCCTTAAAAAACCTCTTATGGTAAAACTCAGTGAGAAACCCTTAAGAGGGGAAAAAAGAGTACTAATCGGGCGAAGGTACAATAGTTTGAATAATCGTAAGCAACAGAATCCACTGCGAACAATAATAAGAGATACTCCTAAACGAAGAACCTCTTCAGATTGTCGACGTTCCAAGGCTGTGCCACAGGTGCTCCATCCATTTTCTTCTAGAAAATATGCTCCCCCGGGCAATACTTGAGTAACCTTGTAAGGTCCTTCCCAATTGGGTTCTAATTTCTTGACCAGTTTCAAAGCATTGGCTCTTCTCAATACCATGTTTCCTTTTTCAAACGTCCTGGGGATCACTCGCTTATTGTACGCTGCTTTGATCCTTGCTTTGTACCTTTCAGCTCTTACCCTGGCCGACTCTCTTTCTTCTACTAGCAGGTCCAAGTTCTCCTTCATCAGGTTCTGGTTCGCCTCTTCATCGAAATGCTCAATCCAATGAGAGCTCGTCCCTATTTCTGCAGGTAGCACAACATCAGCTCCATAAATTAATCGAAATGGGGATTCACCTGTTGCAGTTCTTGGGGTAGTTCAATAGGCCCGTAAGATTGAGTCCAATTCATCGACCCATGCTCCCCTACAACCTTCAGTCGCATCTTGATCCCATTGACCACAATGCGATTGGTCACTTCAACTTGATCATTAGGTTGGGGGTGTGCTACCGAGGTAAATTTCTGATGGATTTTTAGGGCTCTGCACCACTCTTGAACCTTCTTGCCATTAAACTAGGTCCCATTATCAGACACCAGGATCCTTGGAAACCCAAACATGCAACATATGAGCTTCCACAAAAATTTGATCACATTTTGCTCATTAATCTTGGTTAAAGGGGCTGCTTCCACCCATTTGCTAAAATAATCCACAGCCACAATTAGAAACTTTTGTTGCCCACGAGCTAGGAAAAAGGCCCAACTAGGTCCATCCCCCATTTGGCAAAAGGGCACGGTGTATACATAGCCCCTATCTCCTCAACTGGCAGGTGTATATCAATGGGCCGTGCTTTAGACACCTTTCGCACTTCCTCACCAAATCCTTTGCATCTTCATTCATGGTCGGCCAGAAGTACCCGGCTCTCAAGGTTCTCCTTGCAAGTGGTCTGACCCCCACATGATCCGCTGCACAACCCTCGTGCATCTCTTTCAACACATGTTTCCTTTCCCTGCTAGATAAACATCTTAAATAGGGACATGTAAATGATCGTTTATACAATTAATCACCAATTATGTTGGTCCCACTTAGTTGAGTAGATTAGACAAAAACTTGAACTAGCCTTCTAGGAAAAATCTAGAAGGGGGGGTTGAATAGATTTTTCAGATTTTATAAATCTTTCAAGACTTATTCAAAACACCCAAGTAGCACAGCGGAATTCAATTTTAAACTCAACTTTATTTAGATCAAAAGCACACTGATATTTAGTTCCAACTTCAATTCTGAAATTAACCTTTGATTGATAAACTGAAAATTGAAAGAAATAAATAAGTAAAGTAAACCAATAAAGAACACTACGATTTATAGTGGTTCAGATTATGAATAATCCTACATCCACTCTCCTTCTCCAACTTGAAGAAGGGACTTAGCTTACCACTTACTTACTTTCAATCCAACTTACAATTTACAGCTTACAAATACCTTCAGATCTTCAAAACTCCTAAATTCTTCTCTGGAATCTAACTATTACAGTGAGTAGTGAACTTTGAAGATTATAAGTAAAGTGTTCTATAAACACTTAAAATTCTTTTGAAAAACTCTTTTGAAAACTTGTGAATTGATTGTGAAAATAGAAATCTGAATAGTGAGTAATGCGCAATTCGTGATATGTAAAAGTGAAGTATTTGAAAAATGAAAATATAGACCTATTTATAAGTCTGAAAAGACAGTTAGTATGTTAGTCAGTTCTAACAAACTAAAAACTGCTCAACAAACTTAATCTTGAAAACTGCTTTAATCCTCAGCTGATTTTATTCTACTCGTCTGCAGCTGACTTGGCGAAGACTCGCCTTTCTTATTCTACTCAGCTTGTCTTGACCTCGTCTGAGCTCTTCATAATTGTCTCCTGCAGATAACTAGATTTGAGCTTGTCTCCAGATGACTTGCAACCTTCCAGTCTTCAGCTGACTTGCTTAGTCAATGAGCTAGTCTGATCAGCTTAGTATTGGTACTTAGTCTCAGCTGTTCTTCAGGGTCATCTGATCATCTGAATTATTTCTTTTAACTTATCAAAACCTTCTTGATCTAACATTTTCCCCCTTTTTGATGAAGTCAAAACCTACAAGAAAGAGACACACTCACAGCTGAAGTTAGTTAAAGTTAATCAAGATAGATAGGTATATTAGAACATATTCACACTTCTATTTAGATTTAATCAAGTTAAAGCACTTAATTCACACCTTAAAAATATATTCTTAAGTCTTAAGATTAAGATTTTTTTCAAAATATTTAGACTTTAAAAATTTTATGTCTTAGGACTTAGAAAAATTTTAAAAACTTAGAAACTTCTAAGACTTAGAGAATTTTAAAACTTAGAAAATTTTAAGAAAATTTTAAGTCTGAGATGATAATTTCCTCAGATGATTAATACTTAGAAAATTTTTAAGTTTTCTTAGAAACAAAAAAAAAAAAAAACTTAAAACTGAAAAGCAAGGTAAACCAGACAAAATACAATATATTCATATCAGATTTACAAAGATTACAAAATAAGACTAATAGAAAAGAAAAGTAAGGAAAAGTAAGATCCTGTTTCTATTAGACTCCCCACTGGTCTTCGTCTGGAATCATCAGCCAATTGAATACCCTCCTTCTAAGATGCTTAAGGTCTTCTTCTTGAACAAGTCCAGACTCAGCCTCTGCCTTCTTTACAATTTCCCTGACCCAGTCTAGGTCCAGGGAACCATCAGGTTTCTTGGCAGGGATGACATATTCGAAAGCTGGAGAGATCAGGTTGACGTTGAACTCCACATCTGCTTCTTCCAGCAGCCGATGATAGAAGTCCGCGTCTACCTTTTCAATCCATTCGTGCCAAGCTAAGTCCGGGTCTCGCTGAGTTGCTCCGGGGCCTTTGAGAATATACCAGAAGTATATCCACATTCCTTCCAGATTCTTCTCTTTGTATTCATTTGCATATTTACCACAAGCCAGCTTAGGAGGAGCAGACGTCGTGTGAAATGGTCTGAATTTTTCACTGCCTTGATCTCTGATCAGCCATTTCCGCTCAGCAATGCTCCAGAAGACATTGTCATCCTTCTTTTTCTTCTACCTTCTTTTTTCTTTCTTACCATAGAATTCTTTTTCTCTTCTGATTCTCTTAATCTGATCTTCGGCAAGATTTGAATAATCGGCTTCTCTTTTGCCTTTGCCCTTGGACACGACCTCGGCTGCTTGCTTTTCTTTTGCCTTCTCTCCTTCTTGCTCTGACTCTTTCAGCTTAATCAAGAGCTTTTCTGTTCTTTCCTCTTCCTCCTTCCTTCTTTTCTCCTCATCCTTCTTTACGCCTCCTCCAATTGACTCACCCTTAGCTGGAGAGCATCTAGCTCATCAGACTTGAGTTTCAAGTCTTCCTTAGCTGCCTACAGATCAGCTGTGTTGGTCTTTGTGCCTACTTCTTTTCTGGTCTCCTCGACCACAGCTGTGAGGGCTTATCTCTTTTCTTGCTCGTCTTTTTCCCCCTTTTTAACTTCAGAAGCCAAGTTAGTTAGTTTTACATCGAGATCATTGCACTTGACTATGAAATCAGACTGGTCTACTGCCATCTCATTTACCCCCATCTGATTATATGCCTTCACCTCTTCCTTCAGCGACTTCAGCTCTTCCTCCATTGGTTTTACTTTTTCAGCCAGCACAGAGTTAGTGACAGAAATAATTTTATCAGATAGATTTACCTCCACTTCTCTCATACTGGCAAGCATTATTTCAGTCACTGCCTCAACCATCTTCCTTGTCCTCCTTTTCATTTTCCTCTTGAAGGTTAAGTTTATCTTTGTTGATGTTATGACGAGTGTTACTCAGAATGTGCCAACATTCTGGTCACAACATCAGAATTCGTCCTTCCACTTTCACTAACCCTTAACCCACGTTTTGTCTTGTTCATTGACTTGTTCTTTCAGGATTGAAGACTTACGGCAGTTACCGAAGTCATGCGGTTGAAAGAGGCAAGCAAGAGAAGTTATAAAGATCATGGGGAAGTTACATAGAAGTTACCTATTTTCAAGGGAGATGTGGAAGTTATCTTCAAGCACTAAGAGTGTCCAGAATTCTATAAATACACGCTGCGTATGAAGATTAAAACTTGGAGTTGAGAGAAACACAATCTAGCATAGTCTATTGGCATAGATTATTGAGTTTATTGTATGTTTCTATCTCGATACTTCCGTTGGTGAATGTTCCAATATTTCACTCAACATTGGGTCATTATTTGTATTAGTGATAGGTTAGATTGAATATTATCTAGTCACTATATACGTAGATCCATTCACGGTGTAGCTTATGTTTTCACCGATTGTATCACTTAACAATTATTAGTGATAATTCGCCGTTTGGCAGTATAGACTTATTCATAGTCTATACAAAATTTTGATATCCATCTTGCAACGTGTTTAAGACTTCCGCTGTACATTTCTGATTATTTATTTGTCTGTGTTGCTCTTCAAATGTGCCAACATTCGTGACAACATTCTGCAAAATACGTACGCACACCTTCAATTGGCACCAGAGCCATAAAACTCGTTATCCTGAGTTTAGATCCTGTGTTTGGTGTGATTTATTGCAATGGATTATCCTATGACAGCTCCAATTAGGCCACCCGTTCTAGATGGTACAAATTATGCAATTTGGAAGCCTAAGATGCGCATGTACATCAAGTCCATTGATGAACGTGCATGGAGGAGTATATTGACTGGATGGACTCCACCGATTGTTCCAGCTGATGACAACACTGAAGCTCAAATAAAAAAGGAGCTAGAATGGACAAATGATGAGGTGACAACGGCCAGCTTCAATTCGAAGGCACTCAATGCCTTATCTACCTCTACGTTTGTATCCATGTTCAAAATAATTTCTAATTGTTTATCTGCAAAAGATGCATGGGAGAGATTACAAGAACATTGTGAAGGATCTGAGAGTGTAAGAAGGACGAAGTTGAGGATGCTTGGAACCAAGTTCGAAAATCTAAGGATGAAGGAAGATGAGACCATATCATCTTACAATGAGAGGATTACTGAGATTTCCAATGAATCTCAAGCACTTGGTGAAGCCATATCCAATACAAGGTTAGTACATAAAATCTTAAGAACTGTTTCTAAACGTTTTGATGCTAAGATTTGTGCTATTGAGGAAACCAAGAATACTGATGCTATAACTCAAAATGAATTGATTAGTATTTTGAAAACGTACGAAATGAATTTTTTCCAAAGAGATAGTGAGAAATCCGAAAGGAAAATTTCTGTTTTCAAAGGAGAGACTTCTTCATGTGTTGATAAACAACCGTTTGTTACTGAAATAGATTCTGATGAAGATGCTGGTGACGATTGTGCCGACAATGCTGAAAATATTGCTTTCTTAACTAAGCAGTTTAATTTTTTTTTGAAAAAGAGAGCAAATAGACTTAGAAATAATTTGCAAATTAAGAATCAAGAGAGAGAACAGACTGGTAGTTCACGTCAATTGCCTGATAGAAATCGGAATGTTAATCAACCTAGGCAATTTGATAGAGGTAACAAGATCAAATATGATCCAGAATATAGGAAAAATGTTAAATGTGATGCATGTTCTGGTTTTGGTCATTATGCTAATGAATGTGCCAACACTCTTTTCAGAAAGAGGGTAAATTTCAATGCTACCTTAAGTGATGAGTATGATTGTGAAGAAGATTCTGATAAAAATGAGGAGTTTGCTTTTTCTGCAAGAATTTTGTATGATGATACGCTTGATGATTTACTGGATGATTCTGATGTTGAGTCAAATGTGCCAACATTTGAGGAAACATTGGAGGTTCCAGAATTTAATTGTTTCTCAAGTTCTTGTGTAGATGAAGCAGGTACTTCTAATATTGTTTGCAAAGATTGTAAGTCCAGTTATCTAAAGCTTGAAAAGGAGTTGGAATCCACTCAAAAAGCCTTGAAGGACATAACTATTAAAGAGTCATACCAAAAGGAGTTGGTAATAAGATTTGAAGTCTTATTGACAAGAAAAGATCTGGAGATATGTAATCTCAAGGAGCAGCTCAAAGGCACAACACTGAACTTCAAAAGATATTCAGAAAGTTCAGCTAAACTTGATGAGGCACTGACAATTGGAAGTACAAGTAGACATGGACTTGGTTATAATGGTAATATCACTCAGTTTTTAAACAATAACGAACCTGTTGTATTTATAAAACCTTCTATTGAATCTGAAAAACTGAAAAATATTTTTGAAAAGAAGGATGTTTGTCATTATTGTTTTACTGAAGGACATAAGAGACCAAATTGTTTAAGAATGAGACAGGACAAGAAATTTTCTAAAATGTCGTTGAAAATGTTGCCACATTCTCCTCAACATTCAAAACAGACCGTTCAAAAATCATTTCAAAAACCTGTTCAAAAATCTACTTGGGTGAAAAAGTCACATACTGTATGTAATGTTGTCTATACATCTTTAAAAGCATGTGTTCCGGGACTATGGTATTTTGATAGTGGGTGTTTTAGACACATGACTGGTGAGCAAAGTTATCTCACTGATTATAAGATTTATGATGGAGGAAATGTTACTTACGGAGGAGGTTCAAAAGGTAAAATCATTGGGATAGGTACACTGAATGTTCCTGGTTTTCCTCACTTGACAAAAGTCTTACATGTTAAAGGTTTACTTGCAAATTTGGTTAGTATTAGTCAATTATGTGATGATGACTTGCATGTGAAGTTTGACAAAAGTTCATGCTATGTGCTAAACAGTGATGATAAATGTCTTATGGTTGGTAATAGATCGGTTGATAATTGCTATTTGATCGATTCAAATCAAGCATGCTTTAATGCTCAAACTGATGAAAGTGTACTTTGGCATCAAAAACTTGGACATGCTCATTATAGAAACATAATCAAATTGTTAAAATTTGATGCTGTTAAAGGTCTGCCTAAGTTACAAATACGCATGTTGAATGTATGTGGATCATGTCAAAGTGGTAAGCAAGTCAAAATGTCACATGAAATGTTGACACAATGTACTACGAAACATTGCTTTGAACTTTTGCATATGGATTTAATGGGACCAATGGAGACTGAAAGCATTGGTGGAAAGAGATATTCTTTTGTCATAGTAGATGATTATTCAAGGTTTACATGGATTGAGTTTCTTAAAGAGAAATCAGATGCTTTTGATGTATTCAAAATTCTTTATAAAAGGTTTAAGAATGTGTATAACACTAAGATAAAGAGAATAAGGTCTGATCATGGTAGGGAGTTTGAGAACAGTTTATTCACTAAATTTTGTGAAGATAAAGGCATAATACAAGAATTCTCTTCTCCTAAAACACCTCAACAAAATGGTGTAGCCGAAAGGAAAAATAGAACTCTACAAGAGATGGCTAGAGTAATGCTTTTATCCAAGAAACTTTCAAAAAGGTTTTGGGTGAAGCTTTGAATACTTTGCTGTCATATTTCAAATAGAGTTTATCTTAGACCTAATTCCACAAAGACACCTTATGAATTTTTGAATGACAAAAAAAGCCTAATCAAATACTTTCATGTCTTTGGATGTGTTTGCTACATTCTGAATGATAGAGACCAACTTCATAAATTTGATTCAAAAAGTGATAAGGGTTTCTTTCTTGGTTATTCTAGAAATAGTAGAGCTTTTAGAATTTATAATCTTAGGACTGATACTGTTCAAGAGTCTATGAATGTTGTTTTTGATGATAATGCAAGTCTTGCAGATAATACTATTAAAGAAGATGTGTCTGATCTTATTGAGCAGATGCAAAGTTCTGAAATTTCTGAGCCGGTTGAAAATGTTGCTACAAATGTGCCCACATCTGAAGCAACATCGCCTCAACTTCCAGAAACTAACAGAACTATGTCTTATCCTGCTACTGTACCATCTTCTAGAATTCTCAAAAATCATCCACAACAACAGATCATAGGTAAGCCTCAATCAGGTGTACAAACAAGGAGGAAATTAAGTTTTGACGCAAGGCATGTGGTAAGATCAATTTGTATGACTTCTATGTGCAACAAGGTGAACTTTGAATGTTTTCATTCTCTCAATGAACCTAAAAATGTTGATGAAGCTATGAAAGATGAAAACTGGATCAATGCAATGCATGAGGAGTTGAACCAATTTGATAGGAATGATGTATGGATGCTAGTACCTAGGCCTGATGATGTAAATGTAATTGGTACAAAATGGATCTTCAAGAACAAAACTGATGAATCTGTAATGTTATTAGAAACAAAGCTAGATTAGTTGCTCAAGGCTATACACAAGTAGAAGGAATTCATTTTGATGAGACATTTGCTCCGCTTGCTAGAATTGAATCTATAAGACTATTACTTGCTATTGCATGTTACATAGATATAAAATTGCATCAAATGGATGTCAAGGCCGCATTTCTAAATTGAATTCTTATGGAAGAAGCTTATGTAGTACAACCAAAGGGGTTTGAGAATCATGAATTTCCCGATCATGTTTATAAACTTAAGAAAGCCTTATATGGTTTAAAGCAAGCACCTAGGGCATGGTATGGTAGATTAACCGATTTTCTTGTTGAATTTGGTTTCTATAGAGGTGAAGCTGATAGAACTTTGTTTATAAAACATTCTGGAAATGATATTATGATTGCTCAAATATATGTTGATGACATTGTATTTGGTTCTACATGTGAGAAAATGCTTGAATTATTTGTGCATGAAATGACCTCTACCTTTGAAATGTCAATGGTTGGAGACTTAAATTACTTTTTAGGTCTTCAGATTAAACAATGCAAAGATGGTATTTTCTTTTGTCAAAGTAAATATGCCAAAAATCTTGTGAAAAGGTTTGGTTTAGACAATGCTAAACACATGAAGACACCTATGGGATCGACACAAAAGTTGTGTAAAGACAGTGTTGGCACAAATGTTGACCCAACATTGTATAGGTCGATGATTGGTAGTGTTTTATATCTGCCTTCTAGTAGGTCAGACATCATGTTTAGTGTTTGTTTATGTGCACGTTATCAAGCTGATCCTAAAGAATCTCATATGAATTCGGTTAAGAGAATAATTCGATATGTGGCAGGCACATGTGATTATGGAATGTGGTATAACAAAGATACTATTTGTTCTTTGATTGGCTATAGTGATGCAGATTGGGCAGGTGATAGTGATGATAGAAAGAGTACAAGTGGAGGATGTTTCTACATGGGTAACAATCTTGTTTCATGGCATAGCCGAAAACAAAATTGTGTGTCCTTATCTACGGCTGAATCAGAATACATTGCCACGGGAAATTGTTGTACTCAGCTTCTATGGCTTAAAAAGATGTTCGATGATTACGGTTTGGAGAGCAATACTCTTACTGTTTATTGTGACAATACAAGTGCAATTAATATATCCAAGAACCCTGTGCAACATTCATTAACTAAGCATATAAGTATAAGGCACCACTTCATTAGGGACCTTGTAGAAAAAGAAGTTGTAAAGTTGGAATACATTTCAACTGAGAAGCAAATTGCAGACATTTTTACTAAAGCCCTTGATAATGAGAGGTTTTCTTCTCTTAGAAAATCTCTAGGTTTATGCACAAATTAGATCTGTTATTGCTGTGTGTTGTGACAAATGTGCCAACATTTTGAAGCAACACTAGAACATTTTATTTTAATTTTTCTAAATATTGTAATATTTAGTGTTTTCGAACTCTCTTGTGTAAATAGTATTAGAACCTGTAATTAATAAATTTTGTCCTGGACACACTTCTCTTAAATGCAATGTAATTAACTCACAATTAGATGCGATGTCACTAAGTAACTATGGGACACGGAGTTGACTACTACGATGATCTCTTTTCAAAAGGTGACTTGAATGCATCAATATAATCACAATCCATTGAGTAATTATGGGACACGGAGCTGACAACTACGATGATCTCTTCTGGAAAAATGGATCAATGTGATTAAATGTGAGAAAAACAAAGTATAGTGCAACACAAATGATATTATATCATGTAAAAACTGTGTTGAGAAGTGTGTGTGCCGACATTGTGCAAATAACATTCTGGTTCTTGTATGTATATTTACCTCTATGAGTTTGATAATTTCTTAATATTATTCTATAAATGAATTATTTATTTTAAATTGTTCCCAGCAAATATTAGTTAATCTAATTTTATTTTTTGTGCACGTTATTTTATCTTATTAAGCGGTTATTTGCATGTTTCTTTTATAACTTCCACACTATCGGTAATGCCCTATTTCTTAGGGATGTGATTAAATCCTTCTTCTCAACAACAATGTGGACACAACTTCTACGTTCTTTCTTTTCTCTATTTAAGGTCCTTAATATTCAGTGTGCTCTACACATTAATCCTTGTTTTCGAATTTGATACAAGTGTTTGAAGGTATTAATTGTTGCACTTACTGGTATTAGCTAATAATCAGCCTTTATTATGATTCAAATTGATTATTTTATTAATATAATTTGAATAGTGTGTGCAGATTATTAATTATCATGGCTGATGGAAAGGGCTCTTCACCTTCACATTCGAAACACTCAACCTCTCCTGCAACATCATCCTCTTCTCGAAACCTTCGACTCTTAGCTTCAATGGCCGCTGAAAATGTTTCGGAAAATGTTGGCCCTTCTAACCCAACATCACCCTCTTCGATTAGGGTTGGCTCGGTTGATGTTCCTCTCCCAGCCTATGATATTCGTTCTGAAATCCAAAACCCTGCTTTTAAATCCTCTGAGAATCCGATTTTGGGCGAAACGCCACAAAATCCAAATAGCGATGCAGCTCAAGAAGAGCCCGTCATTGAAACCTACCCTATGTCGGTTAACCTTGCTGAGGGAGCCACAACTGATCAAATCGTCCACGCTTTCAAGAATCTTGCCAAATTGACAATTTACCCAGTTGTCAATGTTGGTGATCGAGAGGTAAACTTTGACGATTATAGACACCTGGTCTTTTCTCCTACACAGTCTGCCCAAGATACTCCAATGGAAGAGGATGCTTCTGATTCTACGGACACCGGAGAACTCACTGCCCGTTTTCAATCTGTTCGGCAAAAGGCGATGAGCTCAAGGGGACAAGGTCAGAAACGACGCTCTTATAGGACAATGGGTCATCCAGTTGATTACTCTGGCCCAGGAAAAAGCGAAGCATGATGATGGCGTTGCTTCAAAACCTATCCAGTATTCGACTCAATCCTCCGCGGCGATGAAATGGAAGAGGCGAATCCGAGAAAGTGGCTAGTAAAGAAGCTAATGTTCCGGTGCTTAGCCCTAGGGGAGTGCGAGGATTCTGAAATGGATCAAACATTGGCTCAAATGATCCGCTAGCTTGGAAAAGCGGAAAAAGAAGCAAAAAGTAACACGGGATGTGCCGGACGATGTTGACACACCCTTGGCCACATCATCCTCGAGTCGAATCCCCCAATCGAAACACGTAAAGGAAAATGTTCTTTGAGGTACATACTTACTCCTCTCTGCATATATCTTCGTTTTGATTACGATGATTCTTATCATGGCATTGATAGTGATAAGTTTAGAACATTGAGGACTAGATTGATTGTTGGGGAAAGGATTATTAAAATGGATGATTTTGTGTCTATGAATTTAATTGGATATCTGACTGATAGATCCTTAATGCACTCTCTACAATTTGCTACTCCTTATATTGTGGATTGGATTTATGAATTTTATGCAAATTTAAAAGTCGAGTTTACGGTTAATTCAAGGCACTTTGGAAAAGTGAAGTTTAGGGGAAAGGTTATTGTGATGACTCCGTCTGTTATTAATGAGGTCTTGAAAACTAGGGATGGTGATGATCCTCAAGTGGATGATTTGGATGAGGTCATAAAGGTGATCACTGGGGAAAGAGTTAATGTATGGAGATATAGGATGAATTCCTCAGTCTTAACAAGCCTTTCTGATGTTCTTCATAAGTTAATTGTGTATAATTGGCTGCCTTCTTCAAACACAACCACTTTGACCAGTGAGCAGGCTATTTTAATGTACAAGATTGGACATCTGAGGGAGTTTAATCTTGGGAAAACAATCTTTGACAATATGATGACATATTCAGGGAGAGTGTCAAGCAAAGGGCTGTTGCCTTACCCAAGTTTGATTCATATGTTAATTTCTACTCAAGGATTTCAAAGAGAAAGAAATGAAATTATCAGCTCATTCGCACTGAGTTTGGGAATTTCTCATGTTCTGAGAACTAGTCCAAGGGTGATTGACCTTCCAATCAGAGATCCAAATGAACAGAACGAAGGACCTGCTGAACAGACATTCGATGTGCCGCAAAATGTTGGCACAAACACTGCCAACATTCCAGAACTCCAACCTCAGTTCCTTCAAGATCAAATTTCAATGATAGCTAATTCAATTTCTAATTTGAAATGTATGCTAACCAACCTTGAGATGCGAGAACGAATATGGGAGAAGCTACTTTCTCTGCATCACACGGGGAGTAGGACTGCTGTTCTTTGCTCAACTGCTGCTGATGTTCTTTGTTGAAATGCAGACTCCTGCTGCTACCGGTGATGGAGATCTTTGGAGGTGCAAATGCGTGATGTTGGTGTAACCGGAGGAGGACCGAGATGCTGATATATCTCGGAGGCAGAATGGGAGGAGGAGGACCAGATGTCTTGATATATCCGGAGCTGGAACAAGTGCAGCTCACGATCTTTGGAATGGAAACAGAAAACACGAGAATGTCTTGGATGTTGCGCCCGACAAACCCGACCAACACTATTGATGGACCCAGCAGTTCAAACATGGACGTGGATGCTGAGAGGATCGAGGCAGTAGACTGGGAAGATGATGACCTCAGTGTGCTGTATGATGATCTAGATGATTGGGGCCATCGGTGATCCGACTAAGGGGGAGCATTCAAGAATAAGGAAGCTTGAAGAAAGGGGGAGTTCGTGCAGACTCTAGAAGATGCAGCTGTTATTTATTATCAGCTCAATCCTCTCCTAATCTTCATTTACAAGCTTTTTCTTATTCTTGTAATAGAATCATTTTGATTTCTGTTTTATGTGTTTAATTTCTATAAACTTATAGTAGTATAGGTTTATGTGTTGATATCTATGCTTTTGAATTTCTGAACTTATTAGTTTAGTATGAGTTTGAGTATGTATGGTTATGTCTTCGTTTTTATGTTCTGTTTTTAGTTCTGTTTAAAGTCTTATTTATGTTCGTATTTTTGTCATATGTTCTTTTCATATTACGTTAAATGTTTTCTTAGTTCTGGTTGCTCTGATTTAAGTTTTGTTAAGTCTAGTATTTTGTCTTTGTTTTATTGCTCGATTTTATATTGTTCTATGTTAGCTCGATTTTGTTTAGTCTATGTTTTGTTCATAGTATAAGTCCTTGTGATGGTTACTTGTTCAACATTGACTTGTTCTTCCACTTTCACTAACCCTTAACCCAGACTGTCTTGTTCATTGACTTGTTCTTTCGGGATTGAAGACTTACGGCGATTACCGAAGTCATGCGGTTGAAAGAGGCAAGCAAGAGAAGTTATAAAGATCATGGGGAAGTTACATAGAAGTTACCTATTTTCAAGGGAGATGTGGAAGTTATCTTCAAGCACTAAGAGTGTCCAGAATTCTATAAATACACGCTGCGTATGAAGATTAAAACTTGGAGTTGAGAGAAACACAATCTAGCATAGTCTATTGGCATAGATTATTGAGTTTATTGTATGTTTCTATCTCGATACTTCCGTTGGTGAATGTTCCAATATTTCACTCAACATTGGGTCATTATTTGTATTAGTGATAGGTTAGATTGAATATTATCTAGTCACTATATACGTAGATCCATTCACGGTGTAGCTTATGTTTTCACCGATTGTATCACTTAACAATTATTAGTGATAATTCGCCGTTTGGCAGTATAGACTTATTCATAGTCTATACAAAATTTTGATATCCATCTTGCAACGTGTTTAAGACTTCCGCTGTACATTTCTGATTATTTATTTGTCTGTGTTGCTCTTCGAATGTGCCAACATTCGTGACAACATTCTGCAAAATACGTACGCACACCTTCAATTGGCACCAGAGCCATAAAACTCGTTATCCTGAGTTTAGATCCTGTGTTTGGTGTGATTTATTGCAATGGATTATCCTATGACAGCTCCAATTAGGCCACCCGTTCTAGATGGTACAAATTATGCAATTTGGAAGCCTAAGATGCGCATGTACATCAAGTCCATTGATGAACGTGCATGGAGGAGTATATTGACCGGATGGACTCCACCGATTGTTCCAGCTGATGACAACACCAAGCTCAAATAAAAAGGAGCTAGAATGGACAAATGATGAGGTGACAACGGCCAGCTTCAATTCGAAGGCACTCAATGCCTTATCTACCTCTACGTTTGTATCCATGTTCAAAATAATTTCTAATTGTTTATCTCGCAAAGATGCATGGGAGAGATTACAAGAACATTGTGAAGGATCCGAGAGTGTAAGAAGGACGAAGTTGAGGATGCTTGGAACCAAGTTCGAAAATCTAAGGATGAAGGAAGATGAGACCATATCATCTTACAATGAGAGGATTACTGAGATTTCCAATGAATCTCAAGCACTTGGTGAAGCCATATCCAATACAAGGTTAGTACATAAAATCTTAAGAAGCTGTTTCTAAACGTTTTGATGCTAAGATTTGTGCTATTGAGGAAACCAAGAATACCGATGCTATAACTCAAAATGAATTGATTAGTATTTTGAAAACGCATTTAAAATGAATTTTTCCAAAGAGATAGTGAGAAATCCGAAAGGAAAATTTCTCATTTTCAAAGGAGAGACTTCTTCATGTGTTGATAAACAACCGTTTATTACTGAAATAGATTCTCGATGAAGATCTTTGGTGACGATTGTGCCGACAATCTTTGAAAATATTGCTTTCTTAACTAAGCGATTTAATTTTTTTTTGAAAAAGAGAGCAAATAGACTTAGAAATAATTTGCAAATTAAGAATCAAGAGAGAGAAAGATGGTAGTTCCACGTCAATCGCTCGATAGAAATCGGAATGTTAATCAACCTAGGCAATTTGATAGAGGTAACAAGATCAAATATGATCCGAATATAGGAAAAATGTTAAATGTGATGCATGTTCTGGTTTTGGTCATTATGCTAATGAATGTGCCAACACTCTTTTCGAAAGAGGGTAAATTTCAATGCTACCTTAAGTGATGAGTATGATTGTGAAGAAGATTCTGATAAAAATGAGGAGTTTGCTTTTTCTGCAAGAATTTTGTATGATGATACGCTTGATGATTTACTGGATGATTCTGATGTTGAGTCAAATGTGCCAACATTTGAGGAAACATTGGAGGTTCCCAATTTAATTGTTTCTCAAGTTCTTGTGTAGATGAAGCAGGTACTTCTAATATTGTTTGCAAAGATTGTAAGTCCAGTTATCTAAAGCTTGAAAAGGAGTTGGAATCCACTCAAAAAGCCTTGAAGGACATAACTATTAAAGAGTCATACCAAAAGGAGTTGGTAATAAGATTTGAAGTCTTATTGACAAGAAAAGATCTGGAGATATGTAATCTCAAGGAGCAGCTCAAAGGCACAACACCGAACTTCAAAAGATATTCGAAAAGTTCATTTAAACTTGATGAGGCACTCGACAATTGGAAGTACAAGTAGACATGGACTTGGTTATAATGGTAATATCACTCAGTTTTTAAACAATAACGAACTGTTGTATTTATAAAACCTTCTATTGAATCAAAAAGCTGAAAAATATTTTTGAAAAGAAGGATGTTTGTCATTATTGTTTCTTTTGAAGACATAAGAGACCAAATTGTTTAAGAATGAGACAGACAAGAAATTTTCTAAAATGTCGTTGAAAATGTTGCCACATTCTCCTCAACATTCAAAACAGACCGTTCAAAATCATTTCAAAACCTGTTCAAAAATCTACTTGGGTGAAAAAGTCACATACCGTATGTAATGTTGTCTATACATCTTTAAAAGCATGTGTTAGGGACTATGGTATTTTGATAGTGGGTGTTTTAGACACATGACCGGTGAGCAAAGTTATCTCACTGATTATAAGATTTATGATGGAGGAAATGTTACTTACGGAGGAGGTTCAAAAGGTAAAATCATTGGGATAGGTACACTGAATGTTCCTGGTTTTCCTCACTTGACAAAAGTCTTACATGTTAAAGGTTTACTTGCAAATTTGGTTAGTATTAGTCAATTATGTGATGATGACTTGCATGTGAAGTTTGACAAAAGTTCATGCTATGTGCTAAACAGTGATGATAAATGTCTTATGGTTGGTAATAGATCGGTTGATAATTGCTATTTGATCGATTCAAATCAAGCATGCTTTAATGCTCAAACTGATGAAAGTGTACTTTGGCATCAAAAACTTGGACATGCTCATTATAGAAACATAATCAAATTGTTAAAATTTGATGCTGTTAAAGGTCTGCCTAAGTTACAAATACGCATGTTGAATGTATGTGGATCATGTCAAAGTGGTAAGCAAGTCAAAATGTCACATGAAATGTTGACACAATGTACTACGAAACATTGCTTTGAACTTTTGCATATGGATTTAATGGGACCAATGGAGACTGAAAGCATTGGTGGAAAGAGATATTCTTTTGTCATAGTAGATGATTATTCAAGGTTTACATGGATTGAGTTTCTTAAAGAGAAATCAGATGCTTTTGATGTATTCAAAATTCTTTATAAAAGGTTTAAGAATGTGTATAACACTAAGATAAAGAGAATAAGGTCCGATCATGGTAGGGAGTTTGAGAACAGTTTATTCACTAAATTTTGTGAAGATAAAGGCATAATACAAGAATTCTCTTCTCCTAAAACACCTCAACAAAATGGTGTAGCCGAAAGGAAAAATAGAACTCTACAAGAGATGGCTAGAGTAATGCTTTTATCCAAGAAACTTTCAAAAGGTTTTGGGCTGAAGCTTTGAATACTGCTGTCATATTTCAAATAGAGTTTATCTTAGACCTAATTCCACAAAGACACCTTATGAATTTTTGAATGACAAAAGCCTAATCTGAAATACTTTCATGTCTTTGGATGTGTTTGCTACATTCTCGAATGATAGAGACCAACTTCATAAATTTGATTCAAAAAGTGATAAGGGTTTCTTTCTTGGTTATTCTAGAAATAGTAGAGCTTTTAGAATTTATAATCTTAGGACTGATCTCTTTTCAAGAGTCTATGAATGTTGTTTTTGATGATAATGCAAGTCTTGCGAGATAATACTATTAAAGAAGATGTGTCTCGATCTTATTGAGCGAAGATGCAAAGTTCTGAAATTTTCTGAGCCGGTTGAAAATGTTGCTACAAATGTGCCCACATCCAAGCAACATCGCCTCAACTTCCGAAAAACTAACGAACTATGTCTTATCCTCGCCTCTTTACCATCTTCTAGAATTCTCAAAAATCATCCACAACAACAGATCATAGGTAAGCCTCAATCAGGTGTACAAACAAGGAGGAAATTAAGTTTTGACGCAAGGCATGTGGTAAGATCAATTTGTATGACTTCTATGTGCAACAAGGTGAACTTTGAATGTTTTCATTCTCTCAATGAACCTAAAAATGTTGATGAAGCTATGAAAGATGAAAACTGGATCAATGCAATGCATGAGGAGTTGAACCAATTTGATAGGAATGATGTATGGATGCTAGTACCTAGGCCTGATGATGTAAATGTAATTGGTACAAAATGGATCTTCAAGAACAAAACTGATGAATCTGGTAATGTTATTAGAAACAAAGCTAGATTAGTTGCTCAAGGCTATACACAAGTAGAAGGAATTCATTTTGATGAGACATTTGCTCCAGTTGCTAGAATTGAATCTATAAGACTATTACTTGCTATTGCATGTTACATAGATATAAAATTGCATCAAATGGATGTCAAGGCCGCATTTCTAAATTGAATTCTTATGGAAGAAGCTTATGTAGTACAACCAAAGGGGTTTGAGAATCATGAATTTCCTGATCATGTTTATAAACTTAAGAAAGCCTTATATGGTTTAAAGCAAGCACCTAGGGCATGGTATGGTAGATTAACCGATTTTCTTGTTGAATTTGGTTTCTATAGAGGTGAAGCTGATAGAACTTTGTTTATAAAACATTCTGGAAATGATATTATGATTGCTCAAATATATGTTGATGACATTGTATTTGGTTCTACATGTGAGAAAATGCTTGAATTATTTGTGCATGAAATGACCTCTACCTTTGAAATGTCAATGGTTGGAGACTTAAATTACTTTTTAGGTCTTCAGATTAAACAATGCAAAGATGGTATTTTCTTTTGTCAAAGTAAATATGCCAAAAATCTTGTGAAAAGGTTTGGTTTAGACAATGCTAAACACATGAAGACACCTATGGGATCGACACAAAAGTTGTGTAAAGACAGTGTTGGCACAAATGTTGACCCAACATTGTATAGGTCGATGATTGGTAGTGTTTTATATCTCGCCTTCTAGTAGGTCGGACATCATGTTTAGTGTTTGTTTATGTGCACGTTATCAAGCTGATCCTAAAGAATCTCATATGAATTCGGTTAAGAGAATAATTCGATATGTGGCAGGCACATGTGATTATGGAATGTGGTATAACAAAGATACTATTTGTTCTTTGATTGGCTATAGTGATGCAGATTGGGCAGGTGATAGTGATGATAGAAAGAGTACAAGTGGAGGATGTTTCTACATGGGTAACAATCTTGTTTCATGGCATAGCCGAAAACAAAATTGTGTGTCCTTATCTACGGCTGAATCAGAATACATTGCCACGGGAAATTGTTGTACTCAGCTTCTATGGCTTAAAAAGATGTTCGATGATTACGGTTTGGAGAGCAATACTCTTACTGTTTATTGTGACAATACAAGTGCAATTAATATATCCAAGAACCCTGTGCAACATTCATTAACTAAGCATATAAGTATAAGGCACCACTTCATTAGGGACCTTGTAGAAAAAGAAGTTGTAAAGTTGGAATACATTTCAACTGAGAAGCAAATTGCAGACATTTTTACTAAAGCCCTTGATAATGAGAGGTTTTCTTCTCTTAGAAAATCTCTAGGTTTATGCACAAATTAGATCTGTTATTGCTGTGTGTTGTGACAAATGTGCCAACATTTTGAAGCAACACTAGAACATTTTATTTAAATTTTTCTAAGTATTATAATATTTAGTGTTTTCGAACTCTCTTGTGTAAATAGTATTAGAACCTGTGATTAATAAATTTTGTCCTGGACACACTTCTCTTAAATGCAATGTAATTAACTCACAATTAGATGCGATGTCACTAAGTAACTATGGGACACGGAGTTGACTACTACGATGATCTCTTTTCAAAAGGTGACTTGAATGCATCAATATAATCACAATCCATTGAGTAATTATGGGACACGGAGCTGACAACTACGATGATCTCTTCTGGAAAAATGGATCAATGTGATTAAATGTGAGAAAAACAAAAGATAGTGCAACACAAATGATATTATATCATGTAAAAACTGTGTTGAGAAGTGTGTGTGCCGACATTGTGCGAATAACATTCTGGTTCTTGTATGTATATTTACCTCTATGAGTTTGATAATTTCTGAATATTATTCTATAAATGAATTATTTATTTTAAATTGTTCCCAGCAATATTAGTTAATCTAATTTTATTTTTTGTGCACGTTATTTTATCTTATTAAGCGGTTATTTGCATGTTTCTTTTATAACTTCCACACTATCGGTAATGCCCTATTTCTTAGGGATGTGATTAAATCCTTCTTCTCAACAACAATGTGGACACAACTTCTACGTTCTTTCTTTTCTCTATTTAAGGTCCTTAATATTCAGTGTGCTCTACACATTAATCCTTGTTTTCGAATTTGATACAAGTGTTTGAAGGTATTAATTGTTGCACTTACTGGTATTAGCTAATAATCAGCCTTTATTATGATTCAAATTGATTATTTTATTAATATAATTTGAATAGTGTGTGCAGATTATTAATTATCATGGCTGATGGAAAGGGCTCTTCACCTTCACATTCGAAACACTCAACCTCTCCTGCAACATCATCCTCTTCTCGAAACCTTCGACTCTTAGCTTCAATGGCCGCTGAAAATGTTTCGGAAAATGTTGGCCCTTCTAACCCAACATCACCCTCTTGATTAGGGTTGGCTCGGTTGATGTTCCTCTCCCAGCCTATGATATTCGTTCTGAAATCCAAAACCCTGCTTTTAAATCCTCTGAGAATCCGATTTTGGGCGAAACGCCACAAAATCCAAATAGCGATGCAGCTCAAGAAGAGCCCGTCATTGAAACCTACCCTATGTCGGTTAACCTTGCTGAGGGAGCCACAACTGATCAAATCGTCCACGCTTTCAAGAATCTTGCCAAATTGACAATTTACCCAGTTGTCAATGTTGGTGATCGAGAGGTAAACTTTGACGATTATAGACACCTGGTCTTTTCTCCTACACAGTCTGCCCAAGATACTCCAATGGAAGAGGATGCTTCTGATTCTACGGACACCGGAGAACTCACTGCCCGTTTTCAATCTGTTCGGCAAAAGGCGATGAGCTCAAGGGGACAAGGTCAGAAACGACGCTCTTATAGGACAATGGGTCATCCAGTTGATTACTCTGAAACTGGGAAAAAGCAGAAGCATGATGATGGCGTTGCTTCAAAACCTATCCAGGTATTCGACTCTGAATCCTCTGGCGATGAAATGGAAGAGGCGAATCCAGAGAAAGTGGCTAGTAAAGAAGCTAATGTTCCGGTGCTTAGCCCTAGGGGGAGTACTGAGGATTCTGAAATGGATCAAACATTGGCTCAAATGACTGCTAGCTTGGAAAAGCGGAAAAAGAAGCAAAAAGTAACACAGGATGTGCCAGACGATGTTGACACACCCTTGGCCACATCATCCTCAGAGTCCGAATCCCCTGAATCAGAACACAGTAAGGAAAATGTTGCTGAGGTACATACTTACTCCTCTCTGCATATATCTTCGTTTTCTGATTCTGATGATTCTTATCATGGCATTGATAGTGATAAGTTTAGAACATTGAGGACTAGATTGATTGTTGGGGAAAGGATTATTAAAATGGATGATTTTGTGTCTATGAATTTAATTGGATATCTGACTGATAGATCCTTAATGCACTCTCTACAATTTGCTACTCCTTATATTGTGGATTGGATTTATGAATTTTATGCAAATTTAAAAGTCAGAGTTTCTGAAGTTAATTCAAGGCACTTTGGAAAAGTGAAGTTTAGGGGAAAGGTTATTGTGATGACTCCGGCTGTTATTAATGAGGTCTTGAAAACTAGGGATGGTGATGATCCTCAAGTGGATGATTTGGATGAGGTCATAAAGGTGATCACTGGGGAAAGAGTTAATGTATGGAGATATAGGATGAATTCCTCAGTCTTAACAAGCCTTTACAGTGTTCTTCATAAGTTAATTGTGTATAATTGGCTGCCTTCTTCAAACACAACCACTTTGACCAGTGAGCAGGCTATTTTAATGTACAAGATTGGACATCTGAGGGAGTTTAATCTTGGGAAAACAATCTTTGACAATATGATGACATATTCAGGGAGAGTGTCAAGCAAAGGGCTGTTGCCTTACCCCAGTTTGATTCATATGTTAATTTCTACTCAAGGATTTCAAAGAGAAAGAAATGAAATTATCAGCTCATTCGCACTGAGTTTGGGAATTTCTCATGTTCTGAGAACTAGTCCAAGGGTGATTGACCTTCCAATCAGAGATCCAAATGAACAGAACGAAGGACCTGCTGAACAGACATTCGATGTGCCGCAAAATGTTGGCACAAACACTGCCAACATTCCAGAACTCCAACCTCAGTTCCTTCAAGATCAAATTTCAATGATAGCTAATTCAATTTCTAATTTGAAATGTATGCTAACCAACCTTGAGATGCAGAAACGAATATGGGAGAAGCTACTTTCTACTGTCACAGGGGGAGTAGGACCTGCTGTTGCTGCTCAACCTGCTGCTGATGTTGCTGTTGAACAGACTCCTGCTGCTACTGGTGATGGAGATGCTGGAGGTGCAAATGCTGATGTTGGTGTAACCGGAGGAGGACCAGATGCTGATATATCTGGAGCTGTAACCGGAGGAGGACCAGATGCTGATATATCTGGAGCTGGAACAAGTGCAGCTCCTGATGCTGGAATGGAAACAGAAACACAGAATGTGCTGGATGTTGCGCCGACAAACCCGACCAACACTACTGATGGACCCAGCAGTTCAAACATGGACGTGGATGCTGAGAGGATCGAGGCAGTAGACTGGGAAGATGATGACCTCAGTGTGCTGTATGATGATCTAGATGATTGGGGCCATCGGTGATCCGACTAAGGGGGAGCATTCAAGAATAAGGAAGCTTGAAGAAAGGGGGAGTTCGTGCAGACTCTAGAAGATGCAGCTGTTATTTATTATCAGCTCAATCCTCTCCTAATCTTCATTTACAAGCTTTTTCTTATTCTTGTAATAGAATCATTTTGATTTCTGTTTTATGTGTTTAATTTCTATAAACTTATAGTAGTATAGGTTTATGTGTTGATATCTATGCTTTTGAATTTCTGAACTTATTAGTTTAGTATGAGTTTGAGTATGTATGGTTATGTCTTCGTTTTTATGTTCTGTTTTTAGTTCTGTTTAAAGTCTTATTTATGTTCGTATTTTTGTCATATGTTCTTTTCATATTACGTTAAATGTTTTCTTAGTTCTGGTTGCTCTGATTTAAGTTTTGTTAAGTCTAGTATTTTGTCTTTGTTTTATTGCTCTGATTTTATATTGTTCTATGTTAGCTCTGATTTTGTTTAGTCTATGTTTTGTTCATAGTATAAGTCCTTGTGATGTTAAGTGTTTATTGTTTTTATTTATGTTCGTTTTGGCTAAGTAAAAAGATGACATTTACTTAATATTAATTTACTTATCTCTATTGTGTACACATTCTGCATTTTGTTGCAACATCAGGTGTGTTCCAGTAGAAAGGCCGAATTGGGGGAGATTGTTGATGTTATGACGAGTGTTACTCAGAATGTGCCAACATTCTGGTCACAACATCAGAATTCGTCCTTCCACTTTCACTAACCCTTAACCCACATTTTGTCTTGTTCATTGACTTGTTCTTTCAGGATTGAAGACTTACGGCAGTTACCGAAGTCATGCGGTTGAAAGAGGCAAGCAAGAGAAGTTATAAAGATCATGGGGAAGTTACATAGAAGTTACCTATTTTCAAGGGAGATGTGGAAGTTATCTTCAAGCACTAAGAGTGTCCAGAATTCTATAAATACACGCTGCGTATGAAGATTAAAACTTGGAGTTGAGAGAAACACAATCTAGCATAGTCTATTGGCATAGATTATTGAGTTTATTGTATGTTTCTATCTCGATACTTCCGTTGGTGAATGTTCCAACATTTCACTCAACATTGGGTCATTATTTGTATTAGTGATAGGTTAGATTGAATATTATCTAGTCACTATATACGTAGATCCATTCACGGTGTAGCTTATGTTTTCACCGATTGTATCACTTAACAATTATTAGTGATAATTCGCCGTTTGGCAGTATAGACTTATTCATAGTCTATACAAAATTTTGATATCCATCTTGCAACGTGTTTAAGACTTCCGCTGTACATTTCTGATTATTTATTTGTCTGTGTTGCTCTTCGAATGTGCCAACATTCGTGACAACATTCTACAAAACACGTACGCACACCTTCAATCTTTTTCTCCACTTGAGTAAGGATTGAGGATATAGCAGAAGCAGGACTAAGGTCACTGTCATCTTCCTCAGATGAGGAATCAGACGAAGAAGGGGATTGTTCTTTTTTAGTAGGTGGGAGAGGGATAGGATGTGTTTGGATGGTTGGAAGAGAAGAGTAAGATATGGTGGGAAAAGATGAGGCTTGGACTTGGGGGAGAGGAATTTGTTCAGTTGATGGGCGAGGTGATGGTTGAGTTTGTGTAGTGGGGGTGGGGGTGGGAGAAGAGGTTTGGATGAGTGGTGTTGGTGGTTGAGGTGTGGGTTGTTCTGTTTCGGGAAGGATGGTTTGAGTTTGGACTGTTGAGGGAGTAGGCTGTTGGAGAGGCTCTGAGGTACCAGCCTGGGTTACCTCTTCTTCATCGCCTGTTTGGACAGTTGGGATAGTAGGCTGAATCTGAGGCTCTTAAGTGCCAGTCTGGGGCACTTCTTCATTGCCAGGGGGGGGGGTAATGAAGGAGAAGAAGATAAGCTTGTACCTGTCTCAGGTGTTAGATCAAGTAGAGTTTTGATGAGTTAAAAGGAACAATCCAGAGGAGCAGACAACGTTGATAAACAGCTCAGATCAGAGTTCGATGCTAAGCTGATTAGACTAGGTCGAGAACTGATTAAGTTAGCTGGAGATCAAAGTCTACAAGTCATCTGAAGATAAGCTCAAATCTTATCATCTGCAGGAGACGATCATGAAAAGCTCAGACGAGGTCAAGACAAGCTGAGTAGAATAAGAAAGGCGAGTCTTCACTAAGTCAGCTGCAGACGAGTAGGAAGAATCAGCTGAGGTCAAGAACAGTTTTTCAAGAATAAGTTTGTTGAGCAATTTTCAGTTTGTTAGAACTAACTAACAAACTAACTGTCTTTTCAGACTTATAAATAGGACTAGATTTTATTTTTCTAGACACTTATGCAAATTTGATTTTTCACACTATTCACTATTGATTTCACAAAGTATTTTTCAAGAGAGATTTCAAATATTTTCTAAGTGTTTATAGAACACTTCACTTCACATCTTCAAAAACACATCTTGTTCTTAGAGTTAGATTTTAGAAAGTGGATTAGATTTTTGAAGAGTTGAAGATCAAGTTGTAATTTGTAAAGTTTGTACAGTAAGTAAGTAAGCAGCTAGTGAAGACCCTTCTTCAAAGTTTGGAGAAGGAGAGTGGATGTAGGATTGTTATAATCCGAACCACTATAAATCATGGTGTTATTTCTTGCTTTCTTTAATTTCTGTTCAACTTACAATTTTGTTAATTCAAGATTAAAATTCATGATCTTAACTAAAATCTGAATATCAGTCTTGCTTTTGATCTTGTTAAAAGTTGAGTTCTCAATTATATTCTGCTGTGATAATCTGATTCTTTGAGTTGATTTTGTGAGATTCGAAAAATCTACAAAATCTATTCAAACCCCCCCTTTCTAGATTTTGTTCTAGAAGGCTAACTCGAGGTTTTATTCAACTCAACATTCCGGGACCAACAAGTGGTATCAGAGCAGTGTTAAGCTGTTCTGATATTGATTTTAGGTCTTGTATAAGATTCTGAAATTATCTTAATTTTTTTCTTTTTCTCTTCTTTTACTAACAGTGCTACTAATTAGTTTGTGGAGTATTTTGTTCCTTTGTTTCATCATGTCATCAGGGAAAAATAAGAAGTCAAGAAATCTTCCTGAATTCTCTATTGAAGATTATGATTACTGGAAATTTAGGATGGAGAATCACCTAAAAGCCATTCATGATAGGATGGAAGAGGTTCTAGAAGAGGGACCTATAAAATTCTATCATGGAGGAACCAGCACTGGAGCTGAGTCAGCTGAATCCAGGACCAGACAAGAAAAGAAGAGCTCTGAGTTAACAAATGATGAAAGAAAGGTCCATAATCTTGATCAAGTAGCTCGAACTGAGATCATTGAGACTCTAAGTAAGGATTGGATTGAAAAGGTTAAAAGATGCAAGACTGCCAAAGAAATGTGGGAGACTCTTGCTGGAATTTGTGAAGGATCTGAACAGGTCAAAGAAAATAAGCTTCAGTCTGTTCTACATGCATTTGACACATTCAAAATGAAGGATGGTGAAACTGTAGATCAACTGGACGTGAGATTGACTAATCTTGTGAACAAAGCAGCCGATTTGGGTAAGACTTACACTGAGAAAGAAATTAACAACAAAGTACTCAGATCTTTGAGCAAAAGATGGAGAGAGAAAGCTAATATTCTCAAGGCAACACAAAATTTGTCATCAATATCACATCACACTCTCTTCTCTCATCTTAAAGCACTGGAATATGACATTCACATTGAAGATGAAGAAGATGAGGCAGAGTCATCCACATCTGGAAAAACAGTAGCATTTGTTCATCAGGATGAATCTGAAAAGATTTCTAAAGCATCTGATTTGTCTGTAAAAGAAGAAATGGCTCTTTTGTTAAAAAGGTATGAAAGACTGAAGATGAAGTACAGAAGAAACAAAAGAGACAGATTAGATCGAAGGAATTATAGATCAGACAGGGATGAAAAGAGTTCAGATAATGATAAAAAGAAGGACCAGTCAAGAAGTCATAGGTCACCTATCAGACGAGGAGATAGTAGTCCAAAAACAGACAGAGGAGATATATGTTATACTTGCAGCAAACCTGGTCACTACAGCTATGATTGTCCTCAACTCACTCCCAGAGAGAGAGAAGAAAAGAGGAAGAAAAGAGATAGAAGATATGCTGACCAGAGAGCTCTACTAGCTGAGAAAGAAGAAGCTCGTGAGACATCATCATCCTCATCTTCATCTGATTTTGGATCAGATGATGACATATGTCTAATGCTAAAGAGGTACATTACTATTCATCATCAGATAATGACTGTGACAACTTATCTAAAACTGATCCCAGTCTTATTGATAAACTTTTGAATGATTTGGAGACTGCTCTATCTGCTTATAAACAGATAGAGACTGAAAATCTTAATTTAAAGGATCAAATTTCTGATCTAACTAAGGTCAATCAGACTAGGAAAGGTGAGAAACCAGATTGTACATTCAAGGGGGAATGTTAGACTGTGATCACCAGTACCTTATCTGATAAGACAGATAAGTTAGAACAGGAACTGAGTTCTTTAAAAATAAAATTTTCAAATATCTATTCTGAGAATGAGAATTATAAAAAAACTAACAGGGAATTAAATCTCAAGTTAGGACTTATGAATAATTCCCAAACCACAATAGATAAAATCTTCAATTCATCTCAAAAGTCTAGTGATAAAACTGGATTAGGTTTTGATAGGAATAAGAAAAATGATCCTATAAAACCTAGAGTCTTTGTGAAAGCAACTAAACCTAAGGTAGAAACTTTATTCAGTCCCTGGAAACCAAAGGAATTAATCACCACATCTGATACTTCTGAAAAGAAAAATCAGACAAGGAAAGTAATTCCTAAGGGTAAACTTAAGACTAAATCAAAGATCTATTCTAGGTATAATATGTTAGAGGATGTACCTGCTGAGACCTGCTTTTCAGCAGATGCTATCCGTTCTGAGCTGGGCTCCTCCAGCACATCAGCCTCAGCCTCTGCTACTGCTGCTATCTCCAGCGTGGCAGCCTCCTCCGGTAATAGGCTTGCGGGAGCTGCAGATGATTCTCCCCTGGACACTACATCTGCAGCTTTTACTAACCTCCTTCTGGACCTCCTCTGAAGTGGAACATCGGGTCTGGCTTCTTCGAGTATGATGACCTCTCGTTCCACTCCAGCTGTCTCCTCAGCTGGTTGCCCCTCAGGTACACCGACCTCGGCTGCTGGTACCTCAGCCTCTGGTACCTCGCCTTCTTGTACCCTAGCTGCTGGTCTCTGGGCACCTGCTGCTGCTTCATTCCTTTGTGCCCTGGCCTCATCTGATTCGTAGTCCGAATCTGGCAGACCACTTAGCCTTTCATTCTTTGTCAAAAGTCCTTTTTGTTTTGAATATTTTTTCTGTCCTTCTCTTGTTTGCACCCTTTCATTTAACCCTTCCATCAGTACTGTGATCTTATTAAACAGACTCACAGTTGACTGAGCAGTCCAGTCCCCTTCATCCGGATTATACACCAACCTAACATTCTCTTCCTTCAACCTTCGAAACAATAACTCCACCCAATCTACCCTGACTCAATCATAAATTGCCCGCATACAACATAATCGGGACTTAGTTACACCATCATGAGAACCTTGATCTCCCAAGATGGATTTGGTTACTATCGTCATTAATAGTCTATATTTCCTCCTTAGGAGATGCTTCTTAAGATCCCTCCTTGTCCCTCTGTAAGTAATCCTCGCAAAAATATCAAATGACTGTTCCCATTCCTCTTCTTTGTAATTCAATGGATTCACCCCGTCCGCCGTGGTATCAAGAATTCGTGCCACATTCTCTTTGGTAAACTCTAATTGTGTACCTTCTACAGTTGTATTGAATCCATTTTCAGTGAATTCGCTATTCGCCAGAAATTCTGCCCCAATGAAATCCATAGTTTTATTTTCTGCAGATTTCATCGAACAGAATCCACGTAGCCTTGATGCCTCTAGTAACCCCAGAATCTCGCTAGATTCTCTATCTCGTGTTGTATCAAAATCCACGTACATCTCTGCCTTGAGTTTTTTTTTCACAGCCTTTGTGTTCATCTTGAATTCAGAATTGGATGCGGTTATATAAGTGGGGGGTTTTGGAGTTGCAGAAGAAGTGGAAGCTATTTGAGTAATTTTTGAGATAAAGAAAATTTTGCAGTAAATTTTGAACAAGGGAAAATGTGAAAGTGAAATTTTGAAACGAAGAAGGTAAGTTTTTAAACCCTGAAGAGAGAGAGGGAAAACTAGGAAGTTGATACGTGTCACGATTTTAGAAAATGATTTTTATCCGTTGATTAATGAAAGTGCGTGTAAAATATCAACGGTTTAGCGAAAAAGCCGCTTCGACTTCAGGCGCGTGGCATCAACGCGTCTTGAATTGTGTAAAGTAACCGTTTATCCTATGGATTAGACGGCTAATAGGTTTGCTTTATACAGAGGTAATTAGTATACCTGACGTAAGCTAAAAGATGTTTTTCTTTGCAAATAGGTTTCCTATTTTAGACTGGGTTTTTATCAGACTTGGTCAAAAGTGACCTTGTCTTATATTTTGAAAAATTTCTTCGAGTCTGATTTTGAAAAACACAAAATTTTAATGCGAAACTGAACACAACATTTTTAATCTAGTCATTTGTACAGATTATTTGGAAATAATCAGACTTGAGATAGTTATTTGGGAACAACAGTTTTTGAGGAATGTGCAAAACAAAAATGAGGTGTTTTTCTGATTGAAGAGTTCTAGAATTAAAACTGGTACACCTGTTCCTGCAAACAAACTCATCAAAACTATTAGTAGCTGAGGTAGATCAGATAGGGTGCAAATAGTCATCTGTTGTTTTTTTTTTCAAGAAACCAGCTGACTATTGTGCCCTAGTCTGATTTACCGAATGTCAGATAAGAAATCATCATGTCAGATAAGATCAATATGACTAATCCTTGATTCTTGATTCCTAAGAATGAAATCAATGATATCAGCTACCTGATTGTCCTTTGACACATATCTAGTCTGATAATTCTTTCTAGGCATTGATTTAAAGAAAAGAGAGAGAAAGAAATAAGGAATACAATTAACAAATGCAAGCAATGAGAATAAAAAATCAGCCAAAGATGCATCAAGTAGTCCTAATTCTAAGCACAATTCTTTAAATCTAGACTCAGCTAAAGGTTTTGTAAGAATATCTTCTCTTTGTGATTTAGTGGCTATCTTTTCAATCCTAATGTCATTTTTCTCCACATGATCTCTAATGAAGTGATGTATAATATCTATATGCTTACACCTAGAATGCAGAACATGATTGTAAGTCATGGCTATTTCACTATCACTATCACAGTAAATAGGAACAGATGATGTTTGAATGTTATAATCTCTAAGCTGTTGACTAATCCAGAGGAGTTGAGAGCAACAACTTCCGGCTGCCATGTATTCAGCCTCAGTTGTGGAGGTGGCAACAGATGTCTGTTTCTTAGATAACCAAAAAATTAATTTGTTGCCCAAGAATTGACAAGTTCCTGAAGTGGATTTCCTATCAATCTTGCATCCCCCAAAGTCTGAGTCTGAATAACCTGCCAACTCAAAGTTGTCATCAGCTGGGTACCATAACCCTACTTGCAAAGTTCCATTGAGATATTTAAGGATTTTCTTAGCAGACTCCAGATGAGTTTTCTTGGGATTAGATTGGAATCTTGCACATACCCCAACTGCAAAGGCTATGTCTGGCCTACTTGCAGTGAGATAGAGAAGGGATCCAATCAGTCCACGATACTCCGTTGCATCCGTGGGTATCCCCTGCTCATCTGAATTCATAGAGAAGTTAGTTGCCATAGGTATTTTAACTTCTCTACTAGTAGTCATCCCAAATTTCTCAATTAGGTCCTTAGCATATTTAGTCTGATGTATAAAAATACCCTTACTCATCTGTTTAATCTGTAAGCCTAGAAAATATGTTAATTCGCCCATCATTGATATTTCAAACCTATTTTTCATGAGAATACTAAAATCTTCACATAATTTCAGATTAGGTGAACCAAAGATAATGTCATCCACATAAATTTGAACTATCAAGATGTTTCCATCTACTTCCTTTCTAAACAGAGTCCTATCTATCTTACCTTTTGAAAATCCATTTGATATCAAGAAATCAGATAAGGTATCATACCAAGCTCTGGGAGCTTGTTTCAGTCCATATAGAGCCTTATTGAGTTTATAGACCTTGTTATTGATCTTAAACCCAAGAGGCTGCTCCACATAGACTTCCTCAAGTAACACACCATTAAGGAAAGCAGACTTAACATCCATTTGAAAGACTTTGAAAGATTTATAACTAGCAAATGCCAAGAACAGCCTTATTGCTTCTAATCTGGCAACTGGAGCATAGGTTTCATCATAATCTATCCCTTCAGATTGTGAGTAACCTTGAGCTACCAATCTTGCCTTATTACCAACAATAATGTTGTTCTCATCTGTTTTATTTTTGAACACCCATTTGGTGCCTATAATCTTTCTATGTAAGGGTCTTTCCACTAATTCCCAAACATTCTGCCTTTCAAACTGATGCAGTTCTTCCTGCATGGCTGTTATCCAGTTTGGATCTGATAGAACTTCCTCAATAGACTTAGGTTCGAGAAGTGATACATAACAACTGAACAGACTCTCAGAGTCCATCATCATTCATGTCTGCACACTACTCGATGGGTCTCCAATAATCTAGTCAGATGGATGATAACTTCTCATCCTCTTGCCTATTTGAGTAGAAGAATCTTCATCTTGAGACTCAACATGCAACTCATCTGACTCTACCTGAGCTGACATTCCCCCTTCATCTGCTGACCCCCGCTGATCAGCCGATGTCAAGGGTGTCTCCTCAGATGGGGTCTGATTAGAAGTTGTCTTCTGACTATCAGATGAGGATTCTTCTTCATCTGAATCTGAATCAAGACTAGGTAGATAGACTGTTCTATGTTTAGTTTTGGTTAGTTCAATCTTATCTAGACCATTAAAAATTTGATTCACTTTATCTGAGAAGGAATATAATTCATCAAAAACCACATGAGGAGTTTCCTCTACACAAAGAGTTGTCTTGTTGAAAACTCTAAATGCCTTGGAAGTGTTGGAATATCCCAAGAATATTCCATCAGCTGCCTTAGCATCAAAAGTTCTCAGCTTAGATTTCTCGTTGTTATGGATGAAACATTTACAACCAAAAGCTTTAAAATATGAGATTCGAATCTTACCCTTCCAAATCTCATATGTAGTCTTACCCTTGTCTTTAACAACCAAGCACCTGTTTTGGGTATAACAAGTTGTGTTGATGGCTTCAGCCCAGAACTTGTGAGGGGTTTCATACTCGGCTAACATGCTCCTGGCTGCCTCCTTCAAGGTTCTATTCCTTCTTTCAACCACTCCATTTTGTTGTGGAGTTCTTGCTAATGATGATGTCTCATGAATAATTCCATACTCATTGAAAAAGTTAGATAAACAAGAATTTAAAAATTCAGTGCCCTTATCAATCCTGATTTTAATAATATTAACACCCTTCTAATTTTGAATCTGTCTGAACAGATCAGGAATCTTGTTTATAGTCTCATTCTTCTTGAAAAGAAATATAACCCAAGTGTATCTAGAAAAATCATCTACCACAACAAGAGTATATTTCCTTCCACTGAAGCTGAGAGGTGAAACAGGTCCAAACAGATCAAGATGAAGTAGTTGTAATACTCTTTCAGATGATGAGGTGTTAATACTCTTAAATGAGTGTCTAGGCTATTTACCTTTTTGACAAGCATCACATTTCAGATCAGTGGTAAAAAGTTTCTCAGTTAATCCCTTAACAAGATTCGTCTTAGCCAGCTTACTAAGAGTCTTGAAGTTCAGGTGACTAAGCCTCTTGTGCCATAGCTAGCTGAGGTCATCTCCACCCTTAGCTATCAGACAAGTATCTTTAGGGCAACTATTAAAGTTGGCCACATAGACATTACCATGTCTGAAGCCAGTTAGAAGTACTTTGTCTGAGGAACTATCTAAGATATCACATTTATCTTTAGAAAAAATTACAAGAAAACTTTTATCACAAAGTTGGGAAACAGATAACAGATTATGTTTTAAACCTTCAACAAAATATACCTCAGATACCTGAATATCCTTGATAATCAGAGTACCTACTCCTTTAGTTTGTCCACAATTGTTGTCTCCAAATAATACTCTAGGACCATCAATGTTCTGGAAATTTGATAGTAGCTTCTTGTTATAAGTCATATGTTGTGAACAACCACTGTCTATGTACCATATAGAAGCTAAGATCTCTTTCTTGAGTGATGATCCCTGTGAATCCTGAAAAACAGATTAGTTATAAGGTACCCTAGTGATCTTGGATCCTCGAGGGTCAAACATCACTTTAGGTAACCAGACAAATATCTCATTTCCTAATAATAAACCAGACTTAAGTTGCCTACCAAATCTGTCTACAATTATATCATATGAAGATGACAATTTATTGTATTCAGATTTAGCAATCTTCTTGAACTTAGGAAAACTAGGATAGCATCTGCTTCTCCCATCGAAAGGACTATAATAAGAATTTCTTCTTGTCTTAGTTCTTGAAATTCTCTTGGCCTGATAAGGAGTCCTCAGCTGAATTTTTGTTTTCAGACTGGGAGATACAGTCCTTATCCGACTAAGTGGTTTCCAAGGACCAATTCTAATCTCTTTTGAGTTTTCAGATGCCTTCACAAATTTCCTAGGTTTCTGAACATCTGATTTATTATTCCTATCATAACCAAGACCTGTTTTGTCATGAGATTTTTGAGAAGTATTAAAGATGTTATCTATTGCTGATTGTGAATTATTAAGTTGACTTATTTTGAAGACAAGCTTCTCTTTGTCTTTCTTAATTAATTCATTTTCAGCACAGATCATCTCAAATTTGTCTTTTAAAGATTTCAATTCATTCTCTAATCTTTCAGACAAGCTGGCTGATGTACTAGCCTCAGCCTGGGTTAAACATTTCCCCTTGAATGTTTCCTCAAATTCTGAGTAGTTCACCACTTGCTTGCCTTTGGCTAGAATCTGAATTTGATCTTTTAAAGTCAAATTTTCTGTCTCTAGCTGTTTATAAGCAGCCAAAGACATCTTTAAATCTTTCAATAATCCTTGAATAACGGTTTGATCATTATCTGAAACAGATTTATAGGAATCATTATCATAAGAAGAATAATAGACTACCTCTTTAGCCATGAGACAAACTTCATCGTCTGATCCAAAATCAGATGAGGATGATGATGATGATGATTTTCTTGATTCCTTTTCTTCAGCCAGAAGAGCCCTTTGATCTGCAAATCTCCTGTCTCTCTTTTTCCTTTTCTCTTCCCTTTCCTTAGGAGTCAGCCGAGGACAATCATAGCTGAAGTGTCCTGGCTTGTTACAAGTGTAGCAAGTGTCACTCCTGTCTGATTTAGGGCTAGTAGGATTTCTTTTAGCAGGAGATCTGAACCTCCTTGTCTGGCTCCTACTCTTGTCATCATCTATTGAGTCATCTTCCTTTCTTCTTGACTTGGATCTAGATCTGTCCTTACCTGCAAACCTCAATTTGTTACGCTTATATTTCATTCTTAATCTGTCATACCTTTTGGTGAGCAACGCCATCTGCTCCTTCAGAGATAGATCAGCTCCCACAGATTCAACTGTCATCTTGTCTTCTTTGTTGACAAAGGCAACAGATTTGGATGAGGTGCTTGACTCCATCTCATCTTCCTCATCTTCTATCTGAATGTCATACTCTAAAGCTTTAAGATGAGAAAATAAGGTATGATAAGTAATAGAAAATAAATTTTGGGTTGCTTTAAGGATATTAGACTTTTCTCTCCATCTCTTGGTTAAAGATCTCAGTATCTTATTATTGATCTCCTTTTCTGAATAGCTCATTCCTAGATCAGCTGCTTTGTTGAGAAGATTTGTTAATTTCATATCTAGCTGATCCACTGTTTCATTCTCCTTCATTTTGAAGGTATAAAAGGCATGTAATACAGACTGCAACTTATTCTCTTTCACTTGGTCAGATCCTTCACAAACATTTGCAAGTGTCTGCCACATCTCCTTAGCTGATTTGCATCTTTTGACTTTTTCAATCCAGTCTTTACTCAGAGTTTTAATGATTTCAGTCCTAGCTACCTGATCTAGGTTGTGGATTTTCCTCTCATCACTTGTCAGTTCTAAGCTCTTTTTCTCTTGTCTGACTCTTGATTCGGCTGATTCAGTGACATTGCTGGTGCCTCCATGATAAAATTTAATAGGTCCTTCTTCAAGAACCTCCTCCATCCTATCATGGATTGCCTTGAGATGATTTTCCATCCTGAATTTCCAATAGTCATATTCTTCAATTGAAAATTCAGGTAGACTCCTGGATTTCTTGTTCTTGCCAGATGACATGATGAGATAAGATAACAACAACTTACACAGATTGATTAGTAGCAGAGTCAGTGAAATTAAGGAGATGAAGATAATCAATAACAAATTTCAAAATCTTGATTAAGACCTAAAATCAATATCAGAAGGGCTTAATACTGCTCTGATACCACTTGTTGGTCCCGTTTAGTTGAGTAAATTTAAGCAAAACTTGATCTAGCCTTCTAGGAAAAATCTAGAAGGGGGGTTGAATAAATTCTTTAGATTTTTTACAAATCTTTCAAAATTTATTCAAAACACCAGAATCACACAGCGGAAATCAAGATTAAACTCAACTTAATTCAGATCAAAAGCAAACTGATATTTTAGTTCTTACTTCAAATTCTGAAATTTATCTTTGATTGAAAAACTAGAAATTGAAAGAAACAAATAAGTAAAGTAAAGCAATAAAAAACACCAGGGTTTATAGTGGTTCGGATTATGAATAATCCTACATCCACTCTCCTCCTTCAATTTGAAGAAGGGACTCTTCTTACCACTTACTTACTTTCAATTCAACTTACAACTTACAATTCGTAAAGATCTTCAAATCTTCAATCTCCTAAATCCTTCTCTAAAATCTAACTATTACAGTGAATATTGGACTTTGAAGATTACAAGTAAACTGTTCCATAAATACTTAGAACTTTTTGAAAACTCTTTTGAAAAACTTGTGAATTGATTGTGATGATAGAAATCTGAATAGTGAATAAAGTGTAAATCAAATTTGCATTCGTGATTTGAAAAATAAAAACTAGACCTATTTATAAGTCTGAAAAGACAGTTAGTTTGTTAGTCAGTTCTAACAAACTGAAAACTACTCAATAAACTTAATCTTGAAAACTGCTTTGCTCCTCAGCTGATTTTACTCTACTCGTCTACAGCTGACTTGGTGAAGACTCGCCTTTCTTATTCTACTCAGCTTGTCTTGACCTCGTCTGAGCTCTTCATAATTGTGTCCTGCAGATGACTAGACTTGAGCTTGTCTCCAGATGACTTGCAACTCCTAGTCTTCAGCTGACTAGTTCAGTCCTCGACCTCGTCTGATCAGCTTAGTACCAGACTTTGATCTTAGCTGTTCTTCATAGTTGTCTGTTCATCTGGGTTGATCTTTTAACTCATCAAAACCTTCCTTGATCTAACAATTGATCTGGACAAAAATAATGATATATGTAACAATCATAAAAAGCAAGTATTTTGATCATAAAGAATCTCATATCAAAAAGATGTTCATACAAAAAGCTAGGCTTATATTATACATCCTAACAGTCTGATGATGTGAAAAGAAGACGACATAAGTGTTAGAAAATCAAGCAGTTTCAAGAATAATTATAACTAAACAAGAAGCAGTTTCAAGATTCAGTTAGTTGGTTATAACAAACAAGAGAAGAGTCAACAAGGAAGTTACAACCACCAAGCATCAATTCTCTATAAATAGGTCTTTTGTTTAGAATAGAATAACTTTTCCAATTCTGAAAAATCACAAGCATCTTGTAACACAATCAAGCACTCACAGAGTTTATATTCACAAACAACACATCTTCAAACCATTATTTCTAGAAATCAAGAAGGAAAACCTGTAAGGCTGAAGATATTTGTTGTATACTGTAAGTAGGGAAGTAAGCAAGGAAGTAAGTAGTGAAGGCCCTTTCACAGGATTGTGGAAGGAGAGTGGATGTCGGATCTTTCGATCCGAACCACTATAAATCTTGTGCTCATTCTTTCTGCTTTTAATTTCTATCAACTACTTACAAACTGGTTAAACATATTTTAGATTGCTTTAGATCCAATATAGATTGAGTATAAATTTATTTTTACTGACACTTTGATTTTGGGGTTTGTAGTTTAAGTTTGTTTGAGAATCTGAGTTTTGAAAAATTTAGATAATCTATTCAACCCCCCCCCCCCTTCTAGATTATCTCTGGAAGGTTCACTCAAACTCTTATTAAACACTCAATAAGGGCCAACAAGTGGTATCAAAGCAGTGTTAAACTGTTTCTGATATATTTGTGGTCTTGAAGCTTATTAAATTGTGTTTAGGTCATTTTCTTCTTCTTTGATTCACTAACCTTGCTAATAAGTTTCTATCAAGTTTCTTGTTCATCATGTCTGCAATTAAAAGCAAGAAGACTAGGAGTCTGCCAGAATTTTCGATTGAAGATTATGATTATTGGAAGTTTAGGATGGAGAATCATCTGAAAGCTGTTCATGATCGGATAGAAGAAGTTCTGGAGGAAGGTCCCATCAAGTTTTATCATGGAATTGTATGTGATGGAGCCGAATGATTGGAGTGAATTGATACATATTTTTAGGGCCAATTTTAGTGCAAAAAGTGAGCTAAAGTGTGATTTTTGTGCCTAAATGTGAAAAGTATCACTCTTTTGCCTAAAAAGTATTACTTTATGAGTTTTTGATGTTTTTCACCCGTTTTGTAGGTAAATCGGTGGAATTTTGCCAAATCGAGAGTACCGGAATTCTTAGAATGAAAAGACGAACATACGAGACAAAAACGGGGGTCGGGCCCGAAGCCCTTCTCGATAAAAATTCCCTGGTCTCGGGCTGAAATCGAGGGTGCACAGACCTCGACTCGAGGTTCATGTTGGAGGGAAACATTTTCAAAAAGATAGCGAGCTCGACTCGAGGGAGGAGCCTCGAGTCGAGGGATGAGCCTCGAGTCGAGGGATGAGAAAATTGCAGGATCCTCGACTCGAGGGCTGAGCCTCGACTCGAGGCAGGAGACATTTTGAAGAAACGTGTTAGCAACTCTTAGGCCTCGACTCAAGGGCCTGAAGCTCGACTCGAGGAGGGCCCAAAACCGAAAAATTCAGTTTTAAAGCCATTGGAAGCCAAAACAAAGGAGATCTTCATTCTAGCAGTTTAGAGCAGTTTCTAGGAGTTTCTTTGGGCGAATTTTGCATTTTGTAGCTTGAATTCACTTGTAATTGCATTAGATTGTTAGAATTAGAATAGATTATACATTTAGTCCACTAGATTAGTAGTTTGATAGATTGTAATTGAAGTTTGCAGCTGTGAATTGGGAGAATTGAAGTTGGATTGAAGCATTGTAGAAGATAAATCATTCTTATTTTTGCCTATTGAAGTTTAATTGGTGATGTTCTTACCCTTTGTTCTCTTTAATTCATTGTTTGTAGTGATTAGATTGTTAATTGCTTTCTTAGATTTTCTAGCCATGGCTTTTGCTTGTAGCACCATGGGCTAATAGCTTTGTGCTTGGGATAATTGAAATTAGGGATGAAGTGATCGCCTCATGCTATGATTGTTGATAATTGTGATCAATTGAATTAGCTTGCTTCCTAATTGTGATTCTTAATTGTGCTTCATGAAAAATTGTCTCTTTTGATTAATGGTTGATCACCTAGCAATAGGCGAGAGTTGAGCTAACGTGATTAGGTGTTAATCGGGTTTCAATTTTGCATGATTGTATGAATTGGGGACTTCTACATTGAGAGATGGGAAGAACTAAGGATACTCACATTAGGCATTGTGATGTTAATGGAGTGATTAATTTCATGATGGTTTATGCTTTCTAATTTGATTGATTTGCATTTAGATACAATCATAGCTTGTTAATCATGGATTCCTTGATGGAGATTATCCCTTGCACCCAATTCCCCCATTGATTTTAGTATATTTGATCTTGCATTCTAGGTGTTTGATAAATTGTTTGCATAATCTTGCCATTTAAATTCTTGCATTTTGTAGTGATTTAGTCCAAAAACTTGTTGCAACTTTAGTCATTTAGAACTCTTATCCTTGAATTTCGTTTGCATACTTTCTCCCTTGGGTTCGATATTTTGTTGATTGGTCTTAATAACTCTTACCCTATACACTCCAATCAAATGGCGCCGTTACCGGGGAGTTAGTTTTTGCGCCTATAAGTGAGATCTGAGGATTGTTTGAAGTGGCTATTTGTTTTTTTGTTTTTGTTTTTGTTGATTTTGTTGGTGAGAAGTTGATACTTGGAATTGTGGCATTGTAGGTGTATGCTAACAAGATCAAGTGGTGTTCCACCCTTGCCACTAAATCCGGAAATTGAGGCTACGTTGAGAAGAAATCGTGTGAGAAGAAGAAGGGAAGCTATGGAAGGAGAAGATCAAAGGCATGAGGAGAGACTAATGGGTGATCCTCAAGTAGAGGAGGTACATGGACAAGGAGAAGGAGGAGTAGAGAATGGAGGTAATGGGAATCATTTCCATGCTCAAGTTGGCCCTTTCCCTCAAGGGATGCCACCACAAAATTACCCCTACCAAAATCCATATCCTTATCCACCTCAAGCTCATCAATATCCCTACTATCCACCTCATCCACAACAATTTCCACCATACTATCCCCATATGCCGTATAATCAAGAGCCACGATATCATGAGCCACCTCACATGCCAAATTCCCAACCACAACCCGTAAATGAGCAACCACCTCAAGGAAAGCCTTTGAGAGAGTTCTTTAAACCACAACTTAAAGAGCATTATGATGGGATAGCAAGGCCGAGGATAGATGCTAATAACTTTGAGATAAGTCCCGCTTTGGTGAGAATGCTTAAGGAGAAGCAATTTGAAGGAAGAGATGAAAATGAGTGCCCACATCAACATATGGCACAATTTCTTGAGATTGCCGACACTACAAAATACCATGGGGTACCTGAAGATGCGAAGAAGTTGAGGCTTTTTACCTTTACATTGAAAGGAAGAGCAAAAGCATGGCTTAATTCATTACCGTCTGGGACCGTACGTACATGGGAGGAGTTGTCGAAGAAATTTTTGATGAAGTTCTACCCACCATCAAAGACCGTGCAAGCTAAGGAGGCTATTTCCCACTTCCGACAAAAGAATGGGGAGACAATACCGGAGGCGTGGGAGAGGTATGGCATGTTACTTATCAATTGTCCTCAACACGGTTTTCCGGAGGAGCAAACCATTATGTACTTTTGCAATGGTTTGACGGATGGGGATAAGTCGTTTTTGAATGCTTGTGCTAATGGATCGATTTGGTCTAAAACTGTGGGGCAAATGAATGAAATAATGGAGAACATAGCTCAAGATTCATTTCAAGTGTCGGTTAATAGGGGAGCACACCATAGAGTGTCACAAGTTGATGAAATCGAGAGTATGAAGAGTATGATGATGACTATGATGGATCGATTGGGAGCTCTTACTACTTCACAAAGCCAAGCAAGTGTGAGTCCATCCGTTCCCCACGTTGATGTTGGTCCAAGTTCATTGCCGGTTGAAGAAGTGAGTTATATGGGTAGGCCTCCATTCCAAGGAGGCTATCAAGGAGGAAACTATCAAGGGAATTATCAAGGAGGAAGGCCTTACCAAATGCCTTACCAAAATAGGCCACAAGGAAGCTATCAACCACAAGCTCAATTTAATGGGAATACATGGAGGAGACACGAAAATTTTTCGTATGCCAATCCGAGAGCCATCGTTCAATTTCCTCCCAGATTTGATCCGGGTGCAAAGGCTCCAAACAATGAAGGAAAGACTACCATGGAGGAGATTTTGGGGTTAATTGTGAAGAAGTTGGAAGTTAATGACTGAAGGCTTGATGATATAGGGAAGCAGATGGACACTCGTTTCAAGACGATCGAGCATCAAGTAGGGCAACTTGCTACTACGGTTGGGAAGCTCTCGTCTACGGTGGACCATCTACAAAATAAAGGAAAGTATTCATCCACTACCGAGCCTAATCCTAAAGAGTTTTGTAGTGCAATCAAGCTAAGGAGTGGCACTAGCTATGAAGGTCCGAAATTGTCCAAAGAAGGGGAGTTTGAAGAAGAGGTGGTGAATGAGGAAGAAGAGAGACAAGAAAGAGTGGTTGTGGAGGAGAAGAAAAGTGAAGAAGAGATGAAAGTGAGGGGAAATGCAAAGAAGGAAGAAAAATGGAAGAATGAATAGGGAGTTTCAATGAAGGCTAATCCGGTTCCGTTTCCAAAGAGACTAGAGAGGAAGAAACTTGATGAAGAGTTTGGTAAGTTTTTAGAGATTTTCAAGAATTTGCATGTCGATATCCCACTTTTGGAGGCCCTTGAACAAGTTCCACATTATAAGAAGTTCTTGAGAGAAATTATGTCCAAGAAAAGGAGTTGGGATGAGAAGGGGATGCTCAAGCTAGTGGAAGAATGCAAAGACATCTTGGAGAGACACTTGCCACAAAAGAAGAAGGATCCGGGAAGCTTCATTATCCCATGTGAGATTGGAGAGAAGGTAAACATTCAAGGCTTATGTGATCTAGGAGCAAGTATTAATGTGATGCCATTGTCCGTGTTCAAGCAATTGGATTTAGGGGAGGTGATTCCTACGAACATTAATCTTCAATTAGCGGATCAATCATATGCTCAACCATTTGGGATAATTGAAGATGTGTTAGTAGGGGTTGGTAAACTCATATTCCCGGTGGATTTTATTGTATTAGACATGAAGGAGGAACTTGAGGCACCGATCATTCTTGGTCGACCTTTTCTTGAAACGGGCAAGGCTATGATTAATGTGGAGAAAGGAGAGCTTAAGTTGAGCTCAAATGGTGATGAAGTGACATTTACAAGAGTTCATGAGGAAGAGGTTGCTCAAAGCAAGGTAGAGAAGAAAACGTGTGGATACATAGAGATTGTTGTTGAATGCCCTTCCATTGAAAGGGAAGTTTCTACACTTATTACTTCTACTTATCCTTTAGTTAATGAGAATTTCCTTCCCTCTTGTAAGATCATTTTTAATAAGTCTTGTGTTTCCCTTGATGATTGTAGGAAGGAGAAATCGATAAAGGACCCTTTGCTTGACCCCGGTGAACTAGAGAAGAAAGAAGAAAGTGAGAAAGAGTTGAACAAATTTGAGCATGGCTTAAGTTTGGGGGTATTGATTGAGAAAAAGGCACCACTTGAGAAAAGGGAGGAAAAGTTTGAAGTAGGAGATCAAGTGGTGTGGTGTGAATCAAATTGGAGTCGGCTACTTGGCGTTGAAAGACCGAAAGAGGTGCTTACGGTGAAAGAAATCAAAGAAGGAGGAAAGCTACTCCTAGAGGATAAGTGGGGGTGTTGCCTTTTTGCGAAGGAACATCTAGTGGAGCTCAAAGCCGGTCTCTACATTGACAAAGAAAGGGAAGTGTGAATTTCTTGAGTTCCGTCCGGCAAAGGACGTTAAACCTAGCGCTAGATGGGAGACAACCCATCATTTTATTGCTTTGGTGTGTTTGTTTTGTGTTTGTGTTTTGTCTTTCTTTTTGTGGATTTTTGCCTTGGATTCTTAGGAATTGCTCATGCTTAGAAGAAGATGTTAGTTGATGGATAGTGCATTTGAATATTGAGCTTAATTGTTTACATCATTTAAGGGTTGCATAATTGTATCATTCCCATACTTAATTTTGAATGCATAATTTCATTCAAGTTTGGGGGTGTGTGTTATTTAGGGTAGAAATACATCCCTTATTGATGACTATTTTTGCCCGTTTGTAGGTATACTCACTACGGAGATTGACAAACGAGGGAATTGAAAAAAGGAATCAAGGAATCGAGAAGGAAAGGAAAGCTTAAAAGTTGGTGAAAATGAGCATTAAGGAAGAGAACCCGGTCTCCTCGATCGAATGAGCGACCGGGCTTAAATCGAGGGACCAACACGGTAATTTTTTGCATATTTGGGTTCTTTAGGGGCGTAGAGGTTGATTTTAGGAGTTTCGGGGGTCGGGTCGGGCCTGGAAATCGTAAAAAATTCCCTAGTCTCGACCCTAGGTCGAGCTTGCATAGTCCTCGAGTCGAGGCATTGAGACTTAGAAAATTTTTTGAAAACGGCACATTCCTCGACTCGAGGGAGGAACCTCGAGTCGAGGCTCTTGAAAATTCGGTGTTCCTCGAGTCGAGGCCTGACCCTTGACTCGAGGCTGGTGTCTGATATAAAAATCGCGATTCAGTCATAACATTCCACAACTCGAAGGTTTACTCCTATTACTGATTCCCTTCACCGTTTCTCCATTTTTCCGACGCATTCAAATCATTTTCACCGATTAATCATCACAAATTCATCATATTATCATATCATTGCATCCAAGATTGGATTTTTAGGGTTGGTGAAACCAAATTTGGGGTTTTTAGTGGAAGGAGCATAGGTGTCCTAATCTTATCATTTCTAGCCAAATTTCCTCAATAAGGTATGTAATTTCTTCTCTTTTGGCTTTTAATTTCATGATTGGGGTATGATTGATGCTTGGGTGTTGATGAAATTGCATGAATTTATTTGAATTAGAATTTCATTTGGGCATTTTGTCAAACACTTGGTATGCATGATTCATATTGATAAATTGAAGCCTTTATGGAGAATTTTTGAGTTAATTGAGGATTGTAGGAGCATGTTTAGGATTGTATATATTGTGTTGCTTGTTTATTTGTGAATTTAGCTTGAATTGTGATTTTTGAGCATGATAGGATGTCTAGTGCAATTGTGGGATATTTGGTCTATTTGAGGTTTTGATGTTGATAGAAGTTGATTATGATTAATGCTTAATTGTCTAAATGCTTGCTAGTTGGTTCATGTTTTGGAGATATGATTTTTAGGGCTTAATTGCATGAATATCTGATGAGCTTAATTTTTTTGGTGTTTATTGAGAAGCCATCTAGATAAGTATGCATATGTTTGAGGATTAGTTGAGCACTTCTATTGATTTTATGTGTTTTGATTGACTCATTGACCATTTGTTGAGGATTTATTGCCTAGTCACTAGGAACTTTGTTGAGTTTGGATATAGTGTTGTTGACTCGTCCATGGTAGAGTGATATTTTGAGCTCGCATTTTAATTGTTGGACTAATTTGTGCTATTTGGATTATTTGTGCAGGAATTATGTTTAGGGGAGTGGATGGCCACAATTATTCGGATGCTGAGATCCGAGAGAGAGAAGAAGCGATAAGATTTGCACATCGGATGCCTGCTGAATTGGGAATTCAGTGGGATGACTATAAGTGGAGAAAGCATATCATTCTGTATGCTGAGTTGTATAAGAAGGTGGTCAAGACTCGTCTAGTTGATCATAATTGCATGCTCTCCATGGGGATTGAGGATGATATCCCTCGATTGTTCGAGCAAGTAGGCATGGGAGGCTTTCTAGCTAAGAGGCCTAGGACCCATCTTGGACTCACTCTCGAGTTCTTGTGCACAGTTAAAGTCCACAAAGCGAGGAGGAACAAGTTTGCAAGGAAGATCACTTTTGAGCTTATGGGGAACGAATATGAATTGACTTTGGACGAGATCAATGAGCAACTTGGAGTGCCTACTGACCCTGATAGATCTTTGCTCAACATTAGAGAGGAGTACAACGCCAAAAAGTTCTAGATGCGTATTTCTGATTCGGGGGCTCCAAGTCAACCCGAGTTTGTGCCGGGGAAGTCTAAGAGCACGCACATTAGGAACCCGGTGGTCCGATACTTAGAGAAGATCCTCGCGAGTACCATATTCGCAAGATCAGAAGGAGGAGCCATGGTCTCTGAAGAGCTATATGTCTTGTGGTGCTTCTTACATGGAGTGAGGTTCAACGCGGCTACATACCTCTGTTATTTGTTTGAGAGAGCGATGAGCACGAAGTTCAAGAAGATCAATTTTGGTGGGATGATTACTCTGATAGCTGAGCATCTTGGGATCCCGACTCATAACCTTGCGGCATTAGATGGTCCAGATCTTAATACAGACACTATGAGATGCATGAGGACATTGGATCGTATCGGGAGGACGTGGTGTTTTCAGCAGCACCATGGTGGTCGATTCGCTCTTCCTAATAAGAGGTTGGCGACGGTTTTTGGATCCACAGGTTTTGTGACCATTAACCTGCGTATGTGGTCGCAGCGTCACACCGATGCCATAGATGCCTACACGAGGGAGCATGGGGACGTGCTTAGAGATGAGGGGGATGACGATGATCAGGCAGGCCAGCAGTTAGGGTCAGATTCTGATTCTTCTGATGATGATGGAGATGCAGTTAGAGCAGAGGTTGAGGAGGAGGTTGAGTCTGAGGACGAGGATGACGAGGAGCCGGAGCAAGAAGAGCCGCCTGTCCAGATGGAAGAGAAGTATCAGCCAGAGATCAATATGTACTGGCAGGATGAGATGAGGAGTAGAGAGTACGAGGCAGGGAGTTCATCTCAGAGACCGTGGGTTTTGACTGAGGAGATGTGGGCAGACAGTCAGAGGAGACATTGAGAGTCTGACCCGTCAGGATGAGATGTACCGGATGATGGAGGAGTCTCGTAGGTTCAATGAAGAGACTAGGAGGCTGCAAGAGGAATCAATGAAGACTCAAAATGATATGTATGCCCTCCTTCAACAAATGAGCTCGTGGAATTTCGGGCCGAGCTATCCTCCTCCACCGCCGCCGTCCGACTACTAGGGCTACCCTCTATCCCTCATTCCCTCTCCTTAGATTTTAGATGCTTATGTTTTGGTGGATTGTACTCTTATCTTGGTGATTTTGTTTGTTGATTAACTTGTGATATGATGATTTGGTGAATTTGATGTTTTGGATTGATGGATGATTTTATTGATGCTATTATTTCCTTGATCTATTTGAGCTTATTGTCTATTGATGAGTGTGATTTGATGATCCTTTGGATTCTTTATTCCTATGATTTCATATTCTTTATCTTGAGCTTCATTGTGGATTCATTGATATATTTTTTAGTATCATTCATGTGATAGTGAGTATGCTTGGACTTATGTACATGAGCATTTGTGCTTGATTTGCAAGACTAGTTGGATTTTGATTTGATCATGAGTAGATTTGTAGCTTGAAGCTAGTATTCTTAATTAATTATGTAAGGATGAATGTGATTGATGATACTTGATTCATTGCTCAATTTAACCCGTGAGCTTTTGTGCCTTAATGATCGTACATCTTATACGGTTGATTGATTTCTTTGTGAGTGCATTATTCATGATTTGTATGCTAGAACTTGCCACTAGACTTGTTAATATTGATCTTTGTGTGATGTCTTGAAAGTGATAAGAGGCCATGTTTGATATGATTAGTCACTTTGCCAAATTTTTCCTACCAAATACATTTGATTTCCTTAGTAAGCCATGTTGAGCCTTATGATCCTTATTCTTTGGCAAGCCAAGTGAAATTGAAACCATTTAGCCTATTTTTATGAGCCTTTCTTGTCCTATATTTAGTTGAGCTTGAATGTTGGCTAATGATGGTGATTTGATTGCTAAGTGTGGGAAGATGATGAGTAAAGTGAAAGAATGCATAAAAGAAGAAAGGTTGTGAAAAGAAGAAAGATTGAATTGTGAAAAAATGAAGTGAAAAGAAAAGTCAATTTGCGAGCTTAAAAAAGAGAAAGCTCAAGTGAATGGTGGATTGATCATTGAAGTTCAAAAGAAAGAGTGTTGCTTGATGAGAAGAGAAGAGATTGAGTTTTGTATTGATTAGCTTACATTCAAGTCTCTACTACTTAGTCACTCTTGTCCAAAAACATCCCACCTTTCCAAAGAGCCTACATTACAACCTAGAAGGAAGACCTCTTTTATTCTTGATTGATCACAATTGATTTTGATTGAGATTGAGTCTTGTGGCAAGCATATGGTGTACTTATTCATGAATTTGATGATTGAGTGCTTTATACCTTGATACACTTGAGTGAAGAGTGAAACACTCCATGGAAGGAGCAATGTGTTGAGTATTTGATTGAGCATTTGTTTGAGCATGATTCATCTTGATGGCTAGTGTATAGTTGTATTGATACAAGTGTTCATTGATGAGTTCGATTGTCTTAGATTTCGTCTATAGTGCCATGTGACATAATTGCAATCAATTCACTCCTTTGTTCTTAGTTTCTACGTTGCTCGAGGACGAGCAATAATTCAAGTTTGGGGGTATGATTGGAGTGAATTGATACATGTTTTTAGGGCCAATTTTAGTGCAAAAAGTGAGCTAAAGTGTGATTTTTGTGCCTAAATGTGAAAAGTATCACTCTTTTACCTAAAAAGTATTACTTTGTGAGTTTTTGATGTTTTTCGCCCGTTTTGAAGGTAAATCGGTGGAATTTTGCCAAACCGAGAGTACCGGTATTCTTAGAATGAAAAGACGAACATATGGGACGAAAACGGGGGTCGGGCCCGAAGCCCTTCTCGATAAAAATTCCCTGGTCTCGGGCTGAAATCGAGGGTGCACAGACCTCGACTCGAGGTTCATGCTGGAGGGAAACATTTTCAGAAAGACAGCGAGCTCAACTCGAGGGAGGAGCCTCGAGTCGAGGGATGAGAAAATTGCAGGATCCTCGACTCGAGGGCTGAGCCTCGACTCGAGGCAGGAGACATTTTGAAGAAACGTGTTAGCAACTCTTAGGCCTCGACTCAAGGGCCTGAAGCTCGACTCGAGGAGGGCCCAAAACCGAAAAATTCAGTTTTAAAGCCATTGGAAGCCAAAACAGGGGAGATCTTCATTCTAGCAGTTTAGAGCAGTTTCTAGGAGTTTCTTTGGGCGAATTTTGCATTTTGTAGCTTGAATTCACTTGTAATTGCATTAGATTGTTAGAATTAGAATAGATTATACATTTAGTCCACTAGATTAGTAGTTTGATAGATTGTAATTGAAGTTTGCAGCTGTGAATTGGGAGAATTGAAGTTGGATTGAAGCATTGTAGAAGATAAATCATTCTTATTTTTGCCTATTGAAGTTTAATTGGTGATGTTCTTACCCTTTGTTCTCTTTAATTCATTGTTTGTAGTGATTAGATTGTTAATTGCTTTCTTAGATTTTCTAGCCATGGCTTTTGCTTGTAGCACCATGGGCTAATAGCTTTGTGCTTGGGATAATTGAAATTAGGGATGAAGTGATCACCTCATGCTATGATTGTTGATAATTGTGATTCTTAATTGTGCTTCATGAAAAATTGTCTCTTTTGATTAATGGTTGATCACCCTAGCAATAGGCGAGAGTTGAGCTAACGTGATTAGGTGTTAATCGGGTTTCAATTTTGCATGATTGTATGAATTGGGGACTTCTACATTGAGAGATGGGAAGAACTAAGGATACTCACATTAGGCATTGTGATGTTAATGGAGTGATTAATTTCATGATGGTTTATGCTTTTTAATTTGATTGATTTGCATTTGGATACAATCATAGCTTGTTAATCATGGATTCCTTGATGGAGATTATCCCTTGCACCCAATTCCCCCATTGATTTTAGTATATTTGATCTTGCATTCTAGGTGTTTGATAAATTGTTTGCATAATCTTGACATTTAAATTCTTGCATTTTGTAGTGATTTAGTCCAAAAACTTGTTGCAACTTTAGCCATTTAGAACTCTTATCCTTGAATTTCGTTTGCATACTTTCTCCCTTGGGTTCGATATTTTGTTGATTGGTCTTAATAACTCTTACCCTATACACTCCAATCACCGAATCTTCTGAAACTAAAGTTAGACGTGAGAAAAAAGGAGTTGATTTAACAAATGATGAAAGAAACTTGGATCAAGTAGCAAGAACTGAGATCAGAGAAACTCTTAGTAAAGACTGGATTGAAAAGGTAAAATGTTGTAAGACTGCTAAGGAGATGTGGGAAACTTTGGCGAACATGTGAAGGATCAGATCAAGTTAAAGAGAACAAGCTACAATCTGTTTTGCACACATTTGATACTTTCAAAATGAAGGAGGGTGAATCAATCGATTAGTTGGATTTTAGGTTGACAAATCTTCTCAATAAGGCTGCTGACTTAGGAAAGTCCTATACAGAGAAAGAGATTAATAACAAGATTCTCAGATCATTGAGCAAAAGATGGAGAGAGAAGGCTAGTATTCTTAATGCCACACAAAATTTATCTTCAATTTCTCACCATACACTATTTTCACATCTTAAAGCTTTAGAATATGACATTCAGATTGAAGATGAAGAGGATGAAGCTAAGTCATCTACTTCTGGAAAAACAGTTGCATTTCTTCATCAAGAAGATTCAGATAAGGTATCCAAAGCTCCTGATTTATCAATCAAGGAAGAAATGGCACTATTGATGAAAAGATATGAAAGGCTCAAGATGAAGTATAAAAGAAATAAAAAGGACAGACCAGTTCGAAGAAACTACAAGCCAGATAGAGAAGAAAAGAGTTCAGATAATGAGAAGAAAAAGGATCAGTCAAGGAGGTTCAGATCGCCTGTCAGAAGAGGAGAAAGTAGTCCAAAATCAGATAGAAGAGACAACTGTTATACCAGTAATAAGCCTGGTCACTACAGCTATGATTGTCCTTAGCTAACACCACCAAAGACAGTAGTGAGCCTCTTGTTTGGTAGAGGGAACTGGCCTCCTAGGTGTTGTTGAAAACACCAAGTCCTCCCAATTAGGTCCAAGGACCTCATCCTCCTCATCATATCGGTGGTAAGGTCGGGACCCTCCAATGCTCTCAAATTATGGGTCGGAATTCCAAAGTGCTCGGCTATCAATGTGATTAGACCCCCAAACTGTACTTTGGCGAATCGGGTGCTCTTTACCCTCTCGAACAAGTAGCACAAGTATGCTTCGGCATTGAATCTTACCCCATGGAGGAAATACCACATAACATAGAGCTCTTCCAATACCACGGCCCCTCCCTCGGATCGAGCAAAGATTGTGCACAAGAGGATCTTCTCCAAATATCTCATGACTGGGTTACGGATGTGGGTACTCTTAGACTTCCCGGGTGTGAATTGTGGTTGCTCTGGTGCTCTCGAATCCGATATCCATCTCTAAAATTTCTTTGCATTATACTCTCTTCTTGGCTTCAATAATGTGCCGTCCGAATCGGTCGATGTTCCCAAGATCTCATTCACTTCATTCACCGTTAAGGTGTACTCGTTCCCCATTAACTCGAAAGTGATTGCCCTTGGAAATTTTGCCTTCCTTGCCTTGTCAAAAGTGACTGTGCTCAAGAATTCCAAGGTTAGGCTTAGATACGTGCGTGGCCTCTTCGCCAAGAACTCCGACATTCCCACTTGCTCAAATAGCCATGGGATGTCGTCCTCGATCCCTATTGCCACCATACAGTCGTGGTCTACTAGACGAGTTTTGACCACCTTATCGTATAATTTCCCATATAGGATAGAGTACATCCTCCATTCATAGTCATTCCACGTTATCCCCAATTGGGCTGGCTTCTTGTTTGCAAATCTCAATTTGTCTACCACCTTCTGGAAATCAACGTCGGAATACTCGTGACCGTCGGCCCCTCGAAACATTTTCCTACACATTGTCAAGGCATGATTAACACCATAATCATCTCACGAGGGCAATACACATAATAGTAAAGGAGAATGAACGAATCATGCATTGCAAAGCTCCAACACTCAATTATTCCTATGTGAACCAATCAACTAACTCAAACAATTTGGTCAAGTACACAACTCAATCAATTAGGCAATACGTGTGCTCAATTTCTCACTCAATAAAATGGCCTTAATTATCAATAAACCACAATTAAGCTCATAATAATATGCACTATGCTTCAACAAAAATTTTATCCCAAAATTAGCCACTCAATCAAGTAATTCATCAATTCAATCACATATAAAGCAACTATATCCTAGTTATAATGCAACATGACCATTATCAATTAATTGTTCACAAGGAATTATACCTAATCATCCAAACTTATTCACAAGACTAGGAATCAACTAAGCCTAATACAATAAGCTCAAATCATCACAAATATGCCTTCTTGTTCTCCAATTAATCCAAACTATTCAACAAATCCCTCAAATTCGTCCAAAATATTATGCACACAAAGTGTTTAATAAAATGCTACAATGTAATTCCTAACTCAAATCACAAAATTGGACATAATAATCAATACCCATGCATCAGTTATCCACAAAACGATATTTTTAAAGCAAATGGATGAACAAACGTACCTTTTTGTAGAATGATTCGGACTTGGGAGGAATTAGGACACCCACACACTTCTTACTCAAAAATCCCCAAAATTTTCTTCACAAAACCCTCAAAATTTGAAATTTTATGATGAGAATGAGGAACAATGGATTAAATATGAGAGTAATGGTGGAAATTATGTGCAATATTGGTGGAGACAGTGAAAATCGCGAGAGAGAGGAAAAAAACTAGGGCTCGAATCGAGATGTGGGAATGGGGGAAACTGCTGCGCTATTTAAAAATATCCCCAGCCTCGAGTCGTGCTTCAGACCTTCGACTCGAGGTTGATTGAAAAATGCTCCCCTCGACTCAGGGTCCAGCCCTCGAGTCGTGTTTGCCAATTTTATTCTCGCCTCGACTCGAGGCTCAAAGCTCGAGTCGAGCTCGATGACTTTTTCAAAAAAATTTCACTAAGGCAAAATCCCTCAGGCCGAGGTCCTTGCACCTCGACCTATGGTCGAGTCCAGGGCTATTTTACGAAATTCCAGACCCGGCTCGACCCCCGAATCACCTAAAATCGACCCTAACGACCCCCAACGAACCCCAATATGCACATTCTAACCTTTTTGGTCCCTCGATTTAAGCCCAGTCGCTCATTCGATCAAGGAAACCGGGGTCTCTTCCTTTTTGTCTAAATTCACCAACTTTTATGCACTTTTCCTTCTTGCTTTTGCATTTTCTTGCAATTCCAATACTCCACAATCCAATCTAGCAAGTTTACCTACAATTGAGCACAAGACGAGAATGATCATCACCCCCAAACTTGAATTTTAGCATAAAATTCAAAGTTTGGCAAAAGAGTGATTCAATGACATGCAACTTCCAAAGGTATCAAATAAGCTCACTCATTCTAGTCATCCCATAACAATATACATCACAATCACCTAAGCATCATCAATTAAGCTCCAAGCATTTTCTCCAAAACAACACAAACAAAAACAAAACACAAGAAGCACACAACAACACCTAAAAGCAACAAGAGATGGGTTGCCTACCATCAAGCGCTATTTTTAACGTCCTATGCCGGACGGAACTCAAGGAATTCATACTTCCCTTTCAATGAGGACGTTAGGCACTTCCTTGTGCCTCACTAGGGTTTTCTTTGCAAAGAGGCAACATCCCTATTTGTCTTCCAATAGAAGCTTCCCTCCTTCTTTGATTTCTTTCACAATCAAGACTTTTTTTAGTCTTTCTACTCCAAGCAACCTACTCCAATTGGAATCACTCCACACCACTTGATCACCAACCACAAAGCTAACTTCTTTCTTCTCAAGTGGCACCTTCCTTTCTTCTAACACCCCCAAACTTGAGCCTTGCTAAAGTTTGGTCAACTTCTTCACTCTTTCTTCATCTTTCCATCTCCCGGGTCAAGCAAAGGTGCAATAAGAGCATTTTCCTTCCTAAGATCATCAAAAAAAATACAAGACTTATTAGAAATCAAATTACAAGAAGGAATAAGATGATTATGAATTAAAGACATAGGAGAAGTAGAAGGAGTAGAATCATCTCTATCCTCTTGAGGGCACAAGTCAATGATCTCTATATAGCCATATTTCTTCTTCTCCAAAGCACTTGAAGCATCTTCCACTAATAGAGCTCTAGAAAATGTCACCTCTTCTCCGTTAAAGCTCAATTTGAGCTCTCCTTTTTCCACATTAATCATGGCTCTTCCGGTAGCAAGGAAAGGTCTACCAAGAATGATAGGTGTCTCAAGCTCTTCCTTCATATCAAGTACTACAAAATCCACCGGGAAGATAAACTTGTCAATTTCCACTAACACATCTTCAATAATACCATAAGGAAGAGAAAAAGATTGATCCGCCAATTGAAGATTAATAGTGGTGGGAGTCACCTCTCCTAACTCCAACTTTTTAGCTCCCAAATCGCATAAGCCTTGCACTTTCCCATTTTCACCAATTTCATAAGGGATCACAGAATTCCCTGGATCCTTAAGCTTTTGAGGAAGGTATCTCTCAAGAATCTCCCTGTATTCTTCCACCAATTTGATTGCTCCTTTCTCATCCCATTTTCTCTTCTTTGACATTATCTCCTTAAAAAATTTCTTGTAATGGGGAATTTGCTCAAGGGCATCTAGAAGTGGAATGTCAACATGCAAGCTTTTAAACACCTCCAAGAACTTACCAAACTCCTTATCTAGCTTCTTCTTCACTAGTCTTTGTGGATAGGGAACCGGAATGGGAGTCATTGGCACTCCCAACCATCTTTGGAGAACTCTTCTTTCTTTTTCTCTTCCTTTGCTTTGATCACTTCTTCACTTTCTTTCAATAACCTCTTCTTTCTCAACCTCTTTCTCAACTCCAACTTCCTTGGGCATTTTAGGATCTTCATATCTAGCACCACTCCTTAATTGTATAGCACTACAAAACTTTCTTGGATTAGGCTCGGTGGTAGACAGATATTTCCCCTTATTTTGCAAGTGATCCACCGTAGATGAGAGTTTTCCAACCGTTGTGGCCAATTACCCCACTTGGTGCTCAATGTCTTGAATCTTGAGTCCATTTGCTTCCCAATATCATCCAATCTTGAGTCATTGGACTCTAGCCTCTTCACAATCATCCCAAGTAGCTCCTCCATAGTTGCTTTTCCCTCATTATTAGGAGCTTTTGCACCCGGATCAAACCCGGGTGGAAATTAAACGGCGGCTCTCGGATTAGCATAAGAGAAATTTTCATGTCTTCTCCAATTGTTAGCATTATATGGAGCTTGAGGTTGAGGAGGCAAATTACCTTGAGGCCTATTTTGATAAGGCAATTGATAGGGCCTTGCATTTAGGTAATTGCCTTGATAGTTGCTTTTATATCCTCCTTGGTATGGAGGCCTCCCCATATAATTCACTTCTTCAATAGGCACTTGGCCTTGACAAAAATAAACTTGAGGAATGGGTGGATTTACACTTTGTTGAGTTTGAGAGGTTGTAAGAGCCTCTAATCGATCCATCATCGTCAACATCATTGTCTTCATCGATTCAATCTCTTCCACATGGTACACTCTATGATGAGCTCCTCGATTTACCGTCACTTGAAAAGAGTCTTGGGCAATATTCTCCATTATCTCGTTCATTTAACCCACCATCTTTGACGAAATCGAACCATTAGCACGAGCATTGAGGAAAGATCTATCACCATTTGTTAAGCCATTACAAAAGTACATAATAGTTTGCTCCTCCGGGAAGCCATGTTGTGGGCAAGCAATAAGCAATGTTCCATATCTTTCCCATGCTTCCGGTATAGTCTCTCCACTCTTTTGACGAAAATGAGAGATAGCTTCTTTGGCTTGAAACGTCTTAGATGGTGGATAGAACTTCATAAGAAATCTCTTGCTAAGGTCCTCCCAAGTACGAACGGTTCCGGGAGGGATAGAATTGAGCCATGCCTTGACTCTCCCCTTAAGAGTGAAGGCAAATAGCCTTAGCTTTTTAGCATCTTCGGATACTCCATTGTACTTGGTGGTGTCGAAAATCTCCAAAAATTGTGCCATGTGTTGATGAGGGCACTCTTCTTCATCTTTTTCTTCAAATTGCTTCTCCCTCAACATCCTCAAAAGTGCCGGACTTATCTCAAAATTATTAGTCGTGATCCTTGGCCTTGCAATGCCATCATAATACTCACGAAGTTGAGGCTCAAAGAACTCCGTTAGTGGCCTACCTTGAGGTGGAGGATCTTGAATAGGAGGAGGTTGGGCTTGTGGTATATGTGGTGGCTCTTGATATCTAGGCTCTTGAGGATATGACATTTGTGGATAATATGGTGGGAATTATTGTGGATGAGGTGGATAATATGGATATTGGTGAGATTTTAGATGGTATGGGTATGGATTTTGGTATGGGAATTGATTTGGAGGCATCCCTTGAGGGAAAGGGCCAACTTGAGCATTGTAAGGTTGATTGTGCCCATTGCCTCCTCTATTGTCCTGCACTCCCCCATCTTCTTTACCATTTCCATTTACCTCCTCCACATGAGGTTCACCAACTCTTTCTTCATTCAACAACTCTTCACCCTCCATTATTTCTCTTCTTCTTCTCCCACGGTTTCTTCGAAGTGTAGCTTCTATTTCCTGATTGAGTGGCTCGGGTGGTATACCACGAGATCTCGTGATCATGCACCTACACACCACCAATCAAAGTATCAAAATCAAACAAAAATAAAGAACAAAACAAACACACAAAAGCAACAAGTAGCCACTTCCAACTAATCCTAAGTCTCACTTAAGCACATAAACATATCCCCGACAACGGCGCCATTTTGATTGTGGTATAATCGGGTAAGTGTTATTAAGACCAAATCAAGTTTATCGAACCTAAGGGATAAGATATGCAATGAGGCCCCAGGACATGAGTTTTCGATGACTATTGATGCAAGCTCGGATTTCAACTAAACAATCTATCAACAAGGAAATACCAATGACAATTACATAAGCAATTAAACTAGGAATTAAACTAGAACAATTAACAAGCTAAGAAAACTTCAAGTAATCAAATGGGGAAGGGGTGCTAGGGATAATCTCCACCAAAGAATCAATGATCACAACTATAATTGTTAGGTAAGAAAAGTTATATTTAGTTTTGATGTGTTAAAAGTGTAAAATAGGATGATCAGCTGAGCATTATGTATAGACAGCTGAAGTATGTAATTGTAAATAAAGCTAAGTACAAGTAAGATAAGGACAAGAAGTCAGACTAGGTTAAGAAATCAGACTAGGACAAGAAATCAGATGAGGACAAAAAGTCAGACGAAGTACAACGCAAGGAAGACAGATGAAGTCTAACACAATATACAATCACTCAGTCATAGAAGGAAGACGCAGACAGGGTGAGACAAATAGCAGACGATGAAGTGTTAGAAAAATTTCATGCAAGTTTCAAGAAGCAGTTTCAACTAACCAAGAGGAAGTTACAAGATTCAGTTATGTTGTTATAACTGATTCAAAACAGAATTCAAGGAAATTACAACTACCAAATAAAGATCTCTATAAATAGGGATAGAAATTAGAATAGAATTACTTTTGATACTTTGCATTCACATCTATTCACACATTCTATACAAGTCATAAAAGTTGTAAACACACACAAACGTTCTATACGTTTTCAGTTTTAGTGTTTGTAGAACACTTTTCACAGAACATCTTCAAGCCATAGATATTCAGAAATTAGGAAGAAATCGTTGTAAGGCTGAAGATTCACACTTGTAAGTGAGTAAGGAAGAAGGAAAGATAGTAAGTGAAGACCCTTCTTCAAGTTGAAGAAGGAACAGGATGTAGGATTTTTATAATCCGAACCACTATAAATCTGGTGTTCTTTATTGCTTTGATTTACTTACCTGTTTTTTTCAATTTTCAGTTCATTAATCAAAGATTAATTTCAGGATCAAAGTAGTTAGAACTAAAATATCAGTTTGCTTTTGATCTTGTTAAAGTTGGGTTTAAAAGTTTTTTTCCGTTGTGTTACTTTGGTGCTTTGAATAAGTTTCGAAAGATTTGTAAAAATCTGAAAAATCTATTCAACCCCCCCTTCTAGATTTTTCCTAGAAAGGTTGTTTAAGTTTCGTCTAAACTCTCAACTAATCGGTCGGGACCAACAATAATTGCATCAAATTGCTATTTAACCAAGATAGAAAGAATGAACATCATGCAATAATGTCTCCATTCATCACACATGCCTAAATGTGAGTATTCTTAGTGCAACTATTCTCTCAATTATGAAGCACCTAATTTTTACAATCATATACAATTATAACTCGATTAATCTCCAATCACGTTAGCTCAACTTTCGTTTGTTGCTAGGGTGATCAAACACTAATCAAAAGAGATAAAAATGTATGAAGCACAATTAGCATCATCAATTAGGAAACTATCTATCTCAATTAAATAACAATCACCAACAATTATAGCAAGACAAATCAAACTATCCTCAATTTCAATTATCCCAAGCACAAGAGAGTTAGCCCATGGAGCAAGGTGCAAAATCCATGGGTCTGAAATCTAATTGCATGAACATAATGAGAATCACAACAATTAAGCAATAGAAATTAAGAAAGAGGAAGAACATCACCAATTTGGCCAAATGATTAATTAATTGAATGCTTGAATCTTCAAATGTAACTTCTCTTCTTCAATGGAATTACAACTTGAATCACTAATCTAATGGAATAAAACTCTAATCTAATCAATAATTAAATGGAAATCTAGCTAAAACTATGAATCTAATCAACCTAGTAGGAGAATGTTGCTTGGAAACTGAAAAATTGCCCAAAAACTGAAAGGTAACTGCTATGGAATGATGTATACTCTGTTTTTCGTCCAAGGGGATTAAATTGAGAGTTTTCTGAAAATCGGAAGCCTCGACTCGAGCCTGAGGACCTCGAGTCAAGCTTGGCGAAGTCGTGGCCACGATTCTTTAATATTTCATCTGCCTCGACTCGAGCTTCAAGCCTCGACTCGAGCTTGCCGCTTTTCTCGCATCCCTCAACTCGAGCTTGGTGCCCTCGAGTCGAGGCCTTCAACACTTTGGCAACTTTTTGAAGCAGTTTCACCCTCGAGTCAAGGTGCCTGGACCTCGACCAAAGGTCGAGTCCAGGTATTTTTCCTGACCCGTTGACCATCTTTGACCCCCGATTTCTATCGTCTCATTCTTCTCATTCTCGTGTGAATATCCATGTGCTTGGTTTGGTCAGATTCCACCAAAATACTTGAAAACGAGACGAAACACATCAAAAATTCATTAATTCCACACTTGTGATACTTTTCATACAAAGAAGTGATACCTTACACCTTAAAGCTCAAAAACTAATACTTTTCATCACTTTTTGCAAATAAACACCACATTTTTCATATACTCCTAACCACTTGATTGGAGTAGTTTTTTTTGGGTAAGCGTTATTAAGACCAATCAACAAATATCGAACCCATGGGAAAAAGTATGCACATGAGGCCCTAGAAATAGGAGTTCTTAGTGACTATTGATGCAACAAGGTATGACACTAACACTACCAAACACTTGCAAAATACAAACTAAAATCAAGCAAACAAATGATCGAACACTTAGAATGCGATAACAAAAACAACAATAAATGGTGGGATAGAGGTGCTAGGATTAACATCCATCAATGAATCATCAATCAACAAGCTACAATTGAGACAAATTGCAAATCAACTAAGATAGAAAGCATAAAACCATCATGAAATTGATCACTCCATTAAAATCACAATGCCTAATGTGAGTATTCTTAGTCCTTCCCATTTCTCAATGTAGAAGTCCCCAATTCATAAAATCATGCAAAATTGAAACCCGATTAACACCTAATCACGTTAGTCCAACTCTCGCCTATTGCTAGGGTGATCAACCAATAATCTAAAGAGACAAATTCACATGAAGCACAATTAAGAATCACAATTAGGAAACAAACTAATGTGAGTATCCTTAGTGCAACTAATCTCTCGATTCCGAAGCACCCAATCCACACATTCATACACAATTATCACCCGATTAATCCCGGATCACGTTAGCGCAACTCTCGTCTATAGCTAGGGTGATAAAACACTAATCTAAAGAGATAATTATGCATGCAGCACAATTGAGAATCACAATTAGTAAGCAATCTACTCAATTAATCTCCAATCATCAACAATCATAGCATAGTCAATCAAATCATCATCAATTTCAATTGACCCAAGCACAAGAGAGTTAGCCCATGGTACCACAAACAATACCCATGGGAAGAAGATAAAATTGAACAATCACAAAGCAAATCATAACAATTAAGAAATTAAAGAGACAAGAGAGGAAAAACATCACCAATTGATCTTCAATCAACAAAAATAGGAATGCTTGAGTCTTCTACACCAATCTCCAAATGAAATACAAGCTTGAATTGAATGAAAAACAAGGATCTAGAGCTAATCTACCAACATCAATTGAAATCTAATCCTAATTCTATCTCTAATCTACCTACAAGGAAGAAATGGCTTGGGGCCTGAGAAATCGCCCCAAAACTGCTCTTAACTGCTATTAGGAAAGTTCTATATGGATTGCTCTGCTTCAGCTCTTTAAATAACGAAATTTTGGAAATCTTCCCCCTCGAGTCGAGGGTCAGGCCTCGACTCGAGGCCCTTGCATTTCTCCACTCCCTCGACTCGAGGGTCAGACCTCGAGTCGAGGCTCCTGCCTTTTCTCCAATTTTTCTCTTTTCAGCACAGCTCTCGACTTGAGGCTCATGGTCCTCGACCAGAGCTCGAGTCCAGGGCACTTTTCTTGCGCGGGGCTTCGGCCCCGACCCCCGTTTTTGTCCGATATGTACGTCTCTTCATTCTAAGCTCAATGGTACTCTCGGTTTGGCAAAATTCCACCGAATTACTTGCAAAAATGGACGAAAAACATCAAAATCTCACAAATAATACTTTTTAAGCAAAAGGGTGATACTTTTCACATTTAGGCACAAAAATAAACACTTCAGCTCACTTTTTGCACTAAAATAACCCCTAAAATCATGCATCAATTCACTCCAATCATACCCCCAAACTTGAAGTGTTGCTCATCCTCGAGCAACGTAGAAACTAAGAACAAAGGAGTGAATTGATTGCAATTATGTCACATGGCACCATAGACGAAGTATAAGACAATTGAACTCATCAATGAACATTTGTATCAATGCAACTATCCACTAGCAATCAAGATAGATCATGCTCAAATAAATGCTCAATCAAACACTTAACACATTGCTCCTTCCATGGAGTGTTTCACTCTTCTCTCAAGTGTATGAAGGTATATTGCACTCATTCATCAAATTCACAAATAAGTACACCATATGCTTGCCAAAAGACTTAATCTCAATCAAAATCATTTATGATCATTCAAGAATCAAAGAGGTCTTTCTTCTAGGTTGTAATGTAGGCTCTTTGGAGAGGTGGGATGTTTATGGATAAGAGTGACTAAATAGTAGAGACTTGAAAGTTCACTAATCAATACCATTCACATCTCTTCACTTTTCATCAAGTAACACTCTTTCTTTTGAACTTCAATGATCAATCCACCATTCACTTGAGCTTTCTTTTTCACTTAAGCTCACAAATTGAATATCTATTTCATTCACTTCACACATTCTTCTTCACAATTCAATTTTTCTTCTCAACCTTTCTTCTTTTTTTCTTTCAAGCATCATCACTTAGCAAATTATTCCCACCACACTTAGCAATCAAATCACCATCATTAGCCAACAATTCAAGCTCTACTAAGCATAGGACAAAAAGGCTCATAAAAATAGGCAAATGGTTTCAATTTCACTTGGCTTGCCAAAGAATATGGAAAATAAGGCTCAACATGGCTTACTAAGGAAATCAAATGTGTTTGGTGGGGAAAAATTTTGTTAAGTGACTCATCAATCCAAACATGGCCTCTTATCACTTTAATGACATCACACAAATATCAATATCAATAAGTCCAAGGGCAAGTTCTAGCATACAAATCCATGAATGATACACTCACAAAGAAATCATATCAACCGTATAAGATGTACGATTATTAAGGCACAAAAGCTCACGGGCTTAAATTGAGCAATGAATCAAGCATTATCAATCACATCCATCTTTACACGATCATCAAGAATGCTAGCATCAAGCTACAAATCAACTTATGATCAAATCTGAATTCAATAAATCTTACAAATCAAGCACAAGTGCTCATGTACATAAATCCAACCATACTCACTACATCAAGAATGATACTCAAAGATATGACAATAATTCCACAATGAAACTCATAACAAATTAATCTCAAAAGCTAGGAATAAGAAATCCAAAGGAATCATCAAGGTATAATCCTCAAGAAATCATAAGCTCAAAAAGATCAAGATAATCAAAATCATCATCAAATCAACAAGTAATCCAAATCATCACATCAAAGAGTACAATCACCATCAAAAGTACAAATCATCAAGAAGATAAGAATCTAAAAGCTCAGGAGAGGGAATGAGGAATAGGGGATAGCCCTAAGAGTCGGACGGTGGCGGTGGAGGGTAGTGGCTCGGCCCGAAGTTCCACAAGCTGAACTGCTGTAAGAGGGCATATATGTCTTGCTGAGTCCGACACGTCTCCTCTATCATCCGATACATCTCATCCTCTGGCTATCGGCCCACATCTCCTCAGTCAACACCCATGGCCTCTGTGATGAGCTCCCAGCCTCATACTCACGACTCCTCATCTCATCCTGCCAGTACATGTTAATTTCGGGCTGATAATCTTCGTCCATCTGTACCGGTAGCTCCTCCTGCTCTGGCTCTTCATACTCCATCCTCCTCATCATCATCTCCTGCATCTGCCTCAGCTCCCTCTGCAGCATCCTCACCTTCATCATCATCAGACCCCGACTGCTGGCCCTCATCATCATCGCCATCGTCCTCATCTCGGAGAACATCCCCGTGCTCTCTAGTATAGGCGTCGATCGCCTCAGTATGACGCTGTGACCACATGCCCAGATTAATGGTCACGAAGGCAGTAGAACCAAATACTGTAGTCAACCTCTTATTCGGAAGAGGGAATCGGCCACCATGGTGCTGCTGGAGACACCAAGTCCTACCAATGAGGTCTAGTGTCCTCATGCGCCGCATGGTATCAAGTGTAAGATCGGGGCCCTCTACTACTCTGAAATTGTGAGTGGGGATGCCGAGGTGCTCGGCTATCAACGTGATCATCCCTTCAAAATTAATCTTCTTAAACTTCGTGCTAATGGCTCTCTCAAACAGGTAACAGAGGTACGCAGCCGCATTGAATCGAACTCCATGGAGGAAACACCAAATGACATACAACTCCTCCGAAACCACAGCTCCTCCCTCAGATCTCGCGAAGATAGTGCTCGCGAGAATCTTCTCTAAATATCTCACCACTGGGTTCCGGATGTGAGTGCTCTTAGACTTCCCCGGAATAAAATCAGGCTGATTCGAGGCCCCTGAATCTGAAATCCGCCTCCAAATTTTTTTGGCATTGTACTCTTTCCTCATGTTCAGAAGTGATCGGTCCGGGTCTGTAGGTGCTCCAATGATTTTGTTGACCTTGTCCACAGTCAACGAATACTCCCGTCCCATAAGCTCAAAAGTAATACCCCTCGGGAATTTGGCCCTCCTGGCCTTACCAATCTTGATGGTGCACAGAAACTCCAGAGTGAGTCCGAGATAGGTCTGAGGCCTCTTCGTCAAGAAACCCCCCATACCGATCTGCTCAAACAACCGAGGAATGTCCTCCTCGATACCCATCGATACCATACAATCGTGATCCACCAATTTGGTCTTGACTACCTTCTTGTACAGCTCAGCGTAGAGAATAATATTCTTCCTCCATCGGTAATCATCCCACTGAATACCGAGCTTAGCGGGCATCCTATGTGCAAACCGGATGGCCTCCTCTCTCTCTCGGATATCTGCATCCAAGAAGTTATGACCGTCAAATCCACTAAACATGATTCCTGCAAAATATTCCCAAGAGCAAAAATCAATCTCCACGAGTAAAATACGAACTCAAAATATCAATCTAACCATGGAAGAGTCAATCAAGCAATAATATCTCCAATAAATCATAACCCTTAGTGTCTAGCCAACAATCCTCAACACATGGTCAACGAGTCAACAAAGCAAGTACAACCAATAGAAGTGTTCAAATATTCCCCAAAACATGCATACTTACTAACATGGCCTCAACAATTAATACACAAGTAAGCTCAATAATAATCATGTAATTAAGCTCCAAAAATTATATCTAAAAGCATGAGCCAACTAGCAAGTATTTGTACAAATAAGCATCAACAATTAATTCACTCCCATCATCAATACTCAACTCAACTTGACCAAATATACCAATAATTACACTAGGAATTACTAAAAATATGCCCAAAAATCCAATTTCCAAGCTAAAACCACAAATAAACGAGCAAGGTATCATATTCAATCCTATATATGCTCCTAAACTCATCAATCAATTCGAATAATCTCAATCATAGCTTCAATTCATCAAAATAAATCATGCATATAAGGTGTTTGCCACAATGCCCAAAAGAAATATTCAAATCAAAGAATTCTAGCATAAATCATAACACCTATGCAAATAATCATCACAACTATGAAATTGAAAGCCAATAGACAATGAATTACGTACCTTGTTTGAAAATTTGGCCGAAAAACGGATTTGGAAGACACCCAAGCAATCTCAACCAAAAATCCCCAAATTTGATTCCAAAAACCCTCAAAATCCAAACTTTGATACAATATGATAACAATATGATGAAATGATGGTGATTGAACGGTGGAGTCGACGTGAAATAGCCGAAAATATGATGGGAGGACGAAGGGAATTGGGGACTAGGTTAACCCTCGAGTCGTGATTTCTGAATCGGAACCGCGATTTTTATAAAAAATCACCAGCCTCGAGTCGAGGGTCAGGCCTCGACTCGAGGGATCTGAAATTTTAACTGCCTCGACTCGAGGTCTCACGCAAGACTCGGGGGATATGAAAAAATGAGCTCCTCGACTCGAGGTTTCACCCTCGACTCGAGGAATGTATAGAATTTTGAAATTTTGCCTAAGTGTAAATCCCTCGACCCGAGGGCTGTGCAATCTCGACCTTGGGTCAAGTCCAGGGAATTTTTGACGATTTCCTGGCCCGACCCAACCCCCGAAACTCCTAAAAATGACCTATACGCCCCTAACGAACCTAAATATGCAAGAAATTACCGTTTTGATCCCTCGATTTAAGCCCGGTCACTCATTCGATCGAGGAGACCGGGTTCTCTTCCTTTTCGCTCATTTTCATCAACTTTTAAGCTCTCCATCCTTCTCGATTCCTTAATTACCTTTGCAATTTCGATCCTTTTCCAATCCAAGTAGTGAGTATCCTACAAACGACAAACAATAATCAAATAATCATCACTAAGAGATGCAATTCTACCATAAATGACACACACCCCCAAACTTGAATGAAGATATGAATTCAAGTTTGGAATGAGAGTGAGAAAATATGTGTTAGATCAAGAAGTTTTGATGAGTTAAAGAAGTAGCTCAGATGATCAGACGACCTGAAGAACAGCTGAGATTGAGATCTTAAGCTAAGCTGATCAGACGGGGTCGAGAACCAATCTAGTCAACTGAGGTCTGGAAGACTACAAGTCATCTGAAGATGAGTTCAAGTCTAGTCATCTGCAGGAGACAAATATGAAGAACTCAGATGAGGTCGAGACAAGCTGAGTAGAATAAGAAAGGCGAGTCTTCACCAAGTCAGCTGCAGACGAGTAGAGTAAAACCAGCTGAGGTCTAGAGCAGTTTTCAAGATTGAGTTTGTTAAAGCGGTTTTTAGTTTGTTAGAACTGACTAACAAACTAACTGACTTTTCAGACTTATAAATATGTCTAGGCACTTTATTAAAAACACACAGAACACACGAGTTATTTCTCCAGAAAGATATTCTCTAAAATTACTAGTTTTCTAAAAGCACAAAATAGTTTTCCAAGATTTCTTCATATTTTTTTTAAGTGTTTATAGAACACTTCCTTGCACATCTTCAAATACACTTCTTTATCTTGGAGTTAGATTTCACAGATTTGGTTAGGATTTTGAAGAATTGAAGATCATATTGAAGTTTGTAAGTTGTACGATTGTAAAGTAAGTAAGTAAGCAGATAGTGGAGACCCTTCTTTAAGTTGGAGAAGGAGAGTGGATGTAGAATTGTTATAATCCGAACCACAATAAAATCTGGTGTTCTTTACTGCTTTTATTTACTTATCTATTCAATTTCCAATTTATTGTTCAAGGATTAATTTCAGAATCATAGTTAAAATCTGAATATCAGTTTGCTTTTGATCTTAATAAAGTTGAGATTAATATTGAATTTCCACTGTGTTAATCTGGTACTTTGAATAAATTTTGAAAGATTTTGAAAATCTGAAAAATCTATTCAACCCCCCCTTCTAGATTTTTCCTAGAAGGCTGATACACGTTTTTCTCAATCTGTTCAACTAATCGGGACCAACAATATGCAACTCTAAATGATATCAACAAGTAAGCTCAACACTATATGAATCCCAAAGCATAGAGCATAATTTCCTAAGCATGAGCAATTAAGTAGCAAGCCAAACCTTCCAAAAATAAAACAAAAACACTAATCTACCAAAAAGCACACAAAAGCAAAAATAAAAAGGATGGGTTGCCTCCCATCAAGCGCTATTTTTATTATCCTTTGCCGGACTTTTTTGTTCACGTCCAACATCCTTCATCGGAATGGCCAAGGGTAGCGATCCTCCTTCCCATTATATTTCAATCTTTGTGCTTCGAAATCAAGGTGGTTCACCGCATAGATAGGGCAACCACATATAGAAATGCTTAATGTCCATGGTTGTTCCCCTTTCTTTTCCATTCCTTTTCTTCAAGGATGCCCAAGCGCTTCTTCAACTCTTCCCTATAATCAAAATTCACAAGAGGCAAAATGTTGAATCAAGAAGTTTTGATGAGTAAAAAAGAAGCAGCTCAGTTGATCAGACGATCTGAAGATCAGCTGAGGTTAAGCTAAACAGATCAGACGAGGTCTAGAACCAATTCAGTCAGCTGAGATCTAGTCATCTGCAGGAGACGATCATGAAAAGCTCAGACGAGGTCAAGACAAGCTGAGTAGAATAAGAAAGACAAATCTTCACCAAGTAAGCTGCAGAAGAGTAAGAATAATCAGCTGAGTCAAGAGCAGTTTCCAAGATTAAGTTTGTTGAGCAGTTTCCAGTTTGTTAGAACTAACTAACAAACTAATTGTCTTTTCAGACTTATAAATAGGACTAGATTTTATTATTCAATACACTTATGCGAATTTGATTTTTCACACTATTCATTATTGATTTCACAAAGTATTTTTCAAGAGAGATTTCAAATATTTTCTAAGTGTTTATAGAACACTTCACTTCACATCTTTAAAAACACATCTTGTTCTTAGAGTTAGATTTTAGAAAGTTGATTAGTTTTTGAAGAGTTGAAGATCAAGTTGTAATTTGTAAAGTTTGTACAGTGAGTAAGTAAGCAGCTAGTGAAGACCCTTCTTCAAAGTTTGGAGAAGGAGAGTGGATGTAGGATTGTTAAAATCCGAACCACTATAAATCCTGGTGTTATTTCTTGCTTTCTTTAATTTCTGTTCAAGTTACAATTTTGTTAATTCAAGATTAAAATTCAGAATCTTAACTAGAATCTAAATATCAGCCTTGCTTTTGATCTTGTTAAAAGTTGAGTTTACAATTGTTTTCCGTTGTGTTTAATCTGATATTTTGAATTGATTTTGAGAGATTCGAAAAATCTACAAAATCTATTCAAACCCCCCCTTTCTAGATTTTGGTTCTAGAAGGTTATCTCAAGGTTTTAAATCAGTTCAAAATTCAGGGACCAACACAAAATTAAATCATTAGAAGCATCATTATCAATTAAATCACAAACTGAAGAGTTAGAGGGTATAGAAATGCTCATTTCAATCTTCAAAGCTTCTTTTGGTGCTTCTAAATTTCCCTTCTCATTATAGCTCATGTCCATCAATGGACATTCCTCTTCCTCACTTTTGACAAGGAAATTTCTCTTTTCATCCTCATTGCTTGGACCCTTTACTACATCTTCTTCTCTTGCATTTTCTTCCTCCCCTTCTTCTTCTAGATTCTCCATGATAGTCATGTTCTTTACTTGGCGTAGGAAATTTTTGAGTTGACTCTTTATAAACATCAAATGAACTTCGGTGATCTCCATGTTCCCCTCTATTCATGAATTAACCTTTTCTTTGGTCTCATACATTTCTTCGTACAAGGGAAGCATTTGATCACATCTCGCATCATCTTCCTCAAATTTTTCCAACAACAATCCAAGCATCTCTAATAATATGGCTCTCATATCATGGAGTCCCCATTCTTCAAATTGAGGAGAAGATTGTGGCATTGGATAATCACACTCATAGCTTCTCCTATCATCATTGTAATCACCTCCCGATGCTTCTTGAAACTCAAATCCAAGACATGGATCAAATTTTTGATCATAAGGCTCATAGTATGGGAACATCTCTTTAGGTGGGTGAGGAATTTCTTTACATATCCAATCTTCATAATTGGAAGGAACTTGTTGCAATTGAGAATTATCTTCATAGTTCCTCCAATTATTGTATCCAAATTCTTCAAAGTGTGGAGAATACACCCTACTATCTTGATAATACTCTTGATTCCACATGTATGAGTTGTATCCTTCCATCTAGACAAGATATCAAAGTATCAAATTCAAACAAAAATAATAAAACAAATAAAAATACAAAGGCAACAAGTAGCCACTTCAAACAATTCCTAAGTCTCACACTTAAGGCGCAAAAACTAATTCCCCGGCAACGGCGCCATTTGATTGGAGTAGTTTTTTTCGGGTAAGCGTTATTAAGACCAATCAACAAATATCGAACCCATGGGAAAAAGTATGCACATGAGGCCCTAGAAATATGAGTTCTTAGTGACTATTGATGCAACAAGGTATGACACTAATACTACCAAACACTTGCAAAATACAAACTAAAATCAAGCAAACAAATGATCGAACACTTAGAATGCGATAACAAAAACAACAATAAATGGTGGGGTAGAGGTGCTAAGATTAACATCCATAAATGAATCATCAATCAACAAGCTACAATTGAGACAAATTGCAAATCAACTAAGTTAGAAAGCATAAAACCATCATGAAATTGATCACTCCATTAAAATCACAATGCCTAATGTGAGTATTCTTAGTCCTTCCCATTTCTCAATGTAGAAGTCCCCAATTCATACAATCATGCAAAATTGAAACCCGATTAACATCTAATCACGTTAGCTCAACTCTCGCCTATTGCTAGGGTGATCAACCAATAATCTAAAGAGACAATTTCACATGAAGCACAATTAAGAATCATAATTAGGAAACAAACTAATGTGAGTATCCTTAGTGCGACTAATCTCTCGATTCCGAAGCACCCAATCCACACATTCATACACAATTATCACCCGATTAGTCCCGAATCATGTTAGCGCAACTCTCGTCTATAACTAGGGTGATCAAACACTAATTTAAAGAGATAATTATGCATGAAGCACAATTGAGAATCACAATTAGTAAGTAATCTACTCAATTAATCTCCAATCATCAACAATCATAGCATAGTCAATCAAATCATCATCAATTTCAATTGACCCAAGCACAAGTGAGTTAGCCCATGGTACCACAAACAATACCCATGGGAAGAAGATAAAATTGAACAATCACAAAGCAAATCATAACAATTAAGAAATTAAAGAGACAAGAGAAGAAAAACATCACCAATTGATCTTCAATCAACAAAAATAGGAATGCTTGAGTCTTCTACACCAATCTCCAAATGAAATACAAGCTTGAATTGAATGAAAAAAAGGATCTAGAGCTAATCTACCAACATCAATTGAAATCTGATCCTAATTCTATCTCTAATCTACCTACAAGGAAGAAATGGCTTGGGGCCTGAGAAATCACCCCAAAACTGCTCTAAACTGCTATTCGGAAAGGTCTATATGGATTGCTCTGCTTAAGCTCTTTAAATAACGAAATTCTGGAAATCTTCCCCCTCGAGTCGAGGGTCAGGCCTCGACTCGAGGCCCTTGCATTTCTCCACTCCCTCGACTCGAGGGTCAGACCTCGAGTCGAGGCTCCTGCCTTTTCTCCAATTTTTCTCTTTTCAGCACAGCTCTCGACTTGAGGCTCATGGTCCTCGACCAGAGCTCGAGTCCAGGGCACTTTTCTTGCGCGGGGCTTCTGCCCCGACCCCCGTTTTCGTCCGATATGTACGTCTCTTCATTCTAAGCTCAATGGTACTCTTGATTTGGCAAAATTCCTCCGAATTACCTGCAAAAATGGACAAAAAATATCAAAATCTCACAAATAATACTTTTTAAGCAAAAGAGTGATACTTTTCACATTTAGGCGCAAAAATCAACACTTTAGCTCACTTTTTGCACTAAAATAACCCCTAAAATCATGCATCAATTCACTCCAATCACCACTCACCAGAACCCACCGAATCTGAAGCTGAAGAAATTCCTGTGCAAGATCCTGCGCGCATCCAGACCATTCAACCCTCATCATCAAGTGAACTAGCTGGAAAAGCTAAGGCTTCTAGCCAATATAAGAAAACTCCAACTGAGTTGGCAGAAGAGGAGAAAATCAAGAAGAGGAAGAGGGAGGAAGTGGCCAAATATAAAAGAAGAGATGCCAAGAGAAGGAGGGAAAAGGAGAAGGCCGCAGGGAAGTTTTATGATCGAAAGATGAGGAGATGGGTTTAGAGAGCTACAAATGAACAGTGTGTAGAGATCTTTTGACCATACCACAGAAGTGAAGTTGTGCCTAAAGAAGTCCTGCTGATGGGAGACCAAGAGAGATGGAGATCTTTTGAGGCAGAATGGATCTTTGCCTTTCATGTCTGCAAAAAGATCAAGTGGGGCTTGGATGAAAACATTGAATTTCACTAGTGGTTGGAAGAAAGAGACTCAACATTCTATCAGTACCTGATCAACATTGCCCATGATGAATTCAATGCTGATGTAGTCGCACCGGCCTACTCACCGATGGCTCCTCCCATGACAAGAGAGGGTCGTCTGGACCATGAAAAGGTGAAGCAGCTATTAATCAAAGCAGAAGGAGGAGAAACGGTGTCCCTGAAGAACAGGGTCTTCGACTGGTTAAGTGTACCAGAAGAAGATAGGTGGTATGACTAGATCTTATCTTTACATGATCTCTGTCTGATATAATTTTGTAAGTGCTGATCTCTGTAAAATTATCTAAAATACTTGTGAATATACCTTGATCCATTCATATGAGACTGTTGCTTTAAACTAACTTGTCTGACTTAATCTTTTAAATTACTAAATCGTGAGAATAAAACTAAGTAAAAAGAACTTGATTAAAGTGTATAACACTAATTCATCTGTAAAAAGCTGGTTAGCTTGACTATCCTGAGAATGTCTGACTATCTGACTGTGACTTAACTGTCTATACTTTGACTATCGGACTTGTTAGATCAAGAAGAGTTTTGATGAGTTAAAAGAACAATCCAGATGAGCAAACAACGTTGATAAACAGCTCAGATCAGAGGTCGATGCTAAGCTGATCAGAATAGGTCGAGAGCTGATTAAGTTAGCTGGAGATCAGAGTTTATAGGTCATCTAGAGACAAGCTCAAATCTTATCATCTGCAGGAGATGATCATAAAGAGCTCAGACGAGGTCAAGACAAGCTGAGTAGAATAAGAAAGGCAAGTCTTCACCAAGTCAACTGCAGACGAGTAGGAAGAATCATCTGAGGTCGAGAGTAGTTTTCAAGAATAGGTTTGTTAAGCAGTTTTCTGTTTGTTAGAACTAACTAACAAACTAATTGTCTTTTCAGACTTATAAATAGGACTAGATTTTATTTTTCTAGACACTTATGCAAATTTGATTTTTCACACTATTCACTATTGATTTCACAAAGTATTTGTCAAGAGAGATTTCAAATATTTTCTAAGTGTTTATAGAACACTTCACTTCACATCTTCAAAAACACATCTTATTCTTAGAGTTAGATTTCAGAGAGTTGATTAGATTGTTGAAGAGTTGAAGATCGAGTTGTAATTTGTAAAGATTGTACAGTAAGTAATTAAGCAGCTAGTGAAGACCCTTCTTCAAAGTTTGGAGAAGGAGAGTGGATGTAGGATTGTTATAATCCGAACCACTATAAATCCTGGTGTTATTTCTTGCTTTCTTTAATTTCTGTTCAAATTACAATATTTTTAATTCAAGATTAAAGTTCAGAATCTTAACTAAAATCTGAATATCAGTCTTGCTTTTGATCTTGTTAAAAGTTGAGTTCTCAATTATATTCCCAGAGAGAGAGAAGAAAAGAGGAAGAAAAGAGATAGAAGGTATGCTGACCAGAGAGCTCTACTAGCTGAGAAAGAAGAAGCTCGTGAGACATCATCATCTGATTTTGGGTCAGATGATGACATATGTCTAATGGCTAAAGAGGTACATTACTATTCATCATCAGATAATGACTGTGATACCTTATCCGAAACTGATCCCAGTCTTATTGATAAACTGTTGAAAGATTTGGAGATTGCTCTATCTGCTTATAAACAGATAGAGACTGAAAATCTTAATTTAAAGAATTAAATTTTTGATCTAACTAAGGTCAATCAGACTAAGGAAAGTGAGAAATCAGACTGTACATTCAAGGGGGAATGTCAGACTGAGATGATCACCAGTACCTTGTCTGATAAGACAGATAAGTTAGAACAGGAACTGAGTTCTTTAAAAATAAAATTTTCAAATATCTATTCTGAGAATGAAAATTATAAAAGGACTAACAGGGAATTAAATCTCAAGTTGGGACTTTTGAATAATTCTCAAACTACAATAGATAAAATCTTCAATTCATCTCAAAAGTCTAATGATAAAACTGGATTAGGTTTTGATAGGAATAAGAAAAATGATCCTATAAAACCTAGAGTCTTTATGAAAGCAACTAAACCTAAGGTAGAAACTTTATTCAGTCCCTGGAAACCAAAGGAATTAATCACCTCATCTGATACTTCTGAAAAGAAAATCAGACGAGGAAAGTAACTCCTAAGGCTAAACCTAAGACTAAATCAAAGATCTATCCTAGGTATAATAGCTTTGATGGAAGAAGCAGATCTTATCCATTCTTACCAAGATTCAAGACAATTTCAAAAGATCAACTAAATCAGATTGATCTTGAAAGTCTTATCTTAGTTGATAGATATGGATGCAAGCTTCAATCTATGGTTCTAAGGAACATTGATATTTTTATCTGGATTCCCAAGAGTCAACTTAACTTGAAAGGACCCAAAGTACAAAGGGTACCTAAGAAATAAATTTGTGATTGCAGGAAGACAAGAAGATAGTTGATAGAGGAGACATTCTTGAGGTCATCTGGTATATTGATAGTGGCTGTTCAAAGCACATGACCTATGAAAGACGACTTCTCTCTAACTATCAAACCATTGATGGACCAAGAGTGATGTTTGGAGACAAAAACTATGGACTTACTAAAGGTGTTGGAACACTAATGATTGGAGATGTTCAAGTTCAAAAAGTTTACTACATGGAAGGATTGAAGCACAACCTATTATCTGTTTCACAATTTTGTGATAAAGGGTTTTGTGTCAAATTTACTCATAATGCATGCTATGTATTAGATGGTTTAAATGAAAATATTCTATTGGCTGGAGTAAGACAAGGTAACATTTATGTAGCTAACTTCAAAAGCTGTCCTAAAGATACTTGTCTTGTTGCTAAGAGTTCAGATGACCTAGAAGATTCAAAATGAAATGGGATTAAATATTGTTAAAATTAGAAGTGATAAAGGTACTGAATTCCTAAATAAATTGATTTCTAACTACTGCATTGAGAATGGCATAGCTCAGGAAACATCTGCAGCAAGGACTCCACAACAAAATGGAGTTGTTGAGAGAAGAAACAGAACCTTGAAAGAGGCAGCTAGAACAATTCTATCTGAATTTAACACTCCTCATAGGTTTTGGGCAGAAGCAGTGAATACAGCCTGCTATGTTCAAAATAGGAGTCTGATTGTCAAGGATAAGTGTAAAAATCCCTATGAAATTTGGAAGGGAAGATCTCCCAAAATTTCATATTTTCATATATTTGGTTGTAAATGTTTCATACACAATAATGGGAAATCTCAATTAAAAACTTTTGATGCCAAGATAGCAGATGGGATATTCTTAGGATACTCATCTATATCAAAGGCATATAGAGTTTTTAATAAGCAACCTTATGTGTAGAAGAAACACCCCATGTTGTATTTGATGAATCTTTTTTTGAGTTTGATAAGACAAGGGACATTACAAAGATATCAGATGATCTGGATCAGATGAATATCAAAAGATCAACCATAAAATTCTACAATCAAGAATCAGATTCAGATGAAGAGGAAGAACCAGACAAAGGAAAGGAACCTGAAAGAACTTCCTCAACAGCTGATCTACCAACTGATCAGACGACCAACGACACATCAGCAAAACTTATTCAAAACACCAAAGTTACACAACGGAATTCAATTTTAAACTCAACTTTATTTAGATCAAAAGCACATTGATATTTAGTTCTAACCTTAATTCTGAAATTAATCTTTGATTGATAAACTGAAAATTGAGAAGAACAGATAAGTATATGAAAGTAATAAAGGACACCAAGATTTATAGTGGTTCGGATTATGAATAATCCTACATCCACTCTCCTTCTCCAACATGAAGAAGTGACTCTGCTTACCACTTACTTACTTTCAATCCAACTTACAGCTTACAACTTACAAAGATCTTCCAATCTTCAAACTCCTAAATTCTTCTCTGAAATCTAACTATTACAGTGAGTATTGAACTTTGAAGATTACAAGCAAAGTGTTCTATAAACACTTAGAACTTTTTGAGAACTCTTTTGAAAAACTTGTGAATTGATTGTGAAGATAGAAATCTGAATTGTGAATAATGTGTAAATCGTGTTGTGTTAATTGTATTTGAAAAATGAAAACCTAGACCTATTTATAAGTCTGGAAAGACAGTTAGTTTGTTAGTCAGTTCTAACAAACTGAAACTGCTCAACAAACTTAATCTTGAAAACTACTCTGCTCCTCAGCTGATTTTTCCTACTCGTCTGCAGCTGACTTGGTGAAGACTCGCCTTTCTTATTCTACTCAGCTTGTCTTGACCTCGTCTGAGCTCTTCATACTCGTCTCCTTGATTAGAGTAGTTTTTCAGGTAAGTGTTATTAAGACCAATCAACAAAATATCGAACCCATGGGAAAAAGTATGCACATGAGGCCCTAGAAATACGAGTTCTTAGTGACTATTGATGCAACAAGGGATGACACTAACACTACCAAACACTTGCAAAATACAAACAAAAACAAGCAAACAAATGATCGAACACTTAAAATGCGAGAACAAAAACAACAGTAAATGGTGGGATAGAGGTGCTAGGATTAACATCCATCAATGAATCATCAATCAACAACCTACAATTGAATCAAATTGCAAATCAACTAAGATAGAAAGCATTAAACCATCATGAAATTAATCACTCCATTAAAATCACAATGCCTAATGTGAGTATCCTTAGTCTTTCCCATCTCTCAATGTAGAAATCTCCAATTCATACAATCATGCAAAATTAAAACTCGATCAACACCTAATCACGTTAGCTCAACTCTCGCCTATTGCTAGGGTGATCAACCATTAATCAAAAGAGATAATTTTACATAAAGCACAATTAAGAATCACAATTAGGAAACAAACTAATGTGAGTATCCTTAGTGCAACTAATCTCTCGATTCTGAAGCACCAAATCCACGCATTCATACATAATTATAACCCGATTAATCCCGAATCCCGTTAGTGCAACTCTCGTCTATAGCTAGGGTGATCAAACACTAATCTAAAGAGATAATTATGCATGAAGCACAATTGAGAATCACAATTAGTAAGCCATCTACTCAATTGATCTCCAATCATCAACAATCATAGCATAATCAATCAATTCATCATCAATTTCAATTAACCCAAGCACAAGAGATTTAGCCCATGGTACCACAAACAATACCCATGGGAAGAAGATAGAATTGATCAAACACTAAACAAATCACAACAATTAAGAAATTAAAGAGACAAAAGAGGAAAAACATCACCAAATGATCTTCAATCAACAACAATAGGAATGCTTGAGTCTTCAACATCAATCTCCAAATGAATTACAAGCTTGAATTGAATGGAATTACAATGATCAAATGCTATTCTAATGCTAATCTAGCAACAATTAATGGAAATCTAAATCTATCAATCTACTCTACCTAAAGAAGAAATGGCTTGGGGCCTGAGAAAATCGCCCCAAAACCGCTACTAACTGCTATTATCCAAGTTCTCTCTGGATTGCCCTGCTTCTCCTCTTTAAATACTGAATTTCAGAAAAACTACCCCCTCGAGTCGAGGGTCAGGCCTCGACTCGAGGCATCCTCATTTTCTCCTCCCTCGACTCGAGGGTCAGGCCTCGAGTCGAGGCTCCTGCTTTTTTCCGTTTTTGATCCTTTTTTGCACATCCCTCGACTCGAGGCTCATGGTCCTCAACCAGAGCTCGAGTCCAGGGCACTTTTCTCGCACGGGGCTTCGGCCCCGACCCCCGTTTTCGTCCGATATGTCCGTCTCTTCATTCTAAGTCCAATGGTACTCTCGGGTTGGCAAAATTCCACCGAATTACCTGCAAAATGGACGAAAAACATCAAAATCTCACAAATAGTACTTTTTAAGCAAAAGAGTGATACTTTTCACATTTAGGCATAAAAACTAACACTTTAGCTCACTTTTTGCACTAAAATAGACCCTAAAAATATGCATCAATTCACTCCAATCATACCCCCAAACTTGAATTGTTGCTCGTCCTCGAGCAACGTAGAAACTAAGAACAAAGGAGTGAATTGATTGTAATTATGTCACATGGCACTATAGACGAAGTATAAGACAATCGAACTCATCAATGAACATAAGTATCAATGCAAACTATCCACTAGCCATCAAGATAAATCATGATCAAACAAATGCCCAATCAAACACTTAACACATTGCTCCTTCCATGGAGTGTTTCACTCTTCTCTCAAGTGTATCAAGCTATATTGCACTCATTCATCAAATTCACAAACTTCCACACCATATGCTTGCCAAAAGACTTAATCTCAATCAAAATCATTTGTATTCAATCAAGAATCAAAGAGGTCTTTCATCAAGGTTGTAATGTATGCTCTTTGGAAAGGTAGGATATATATGGATAAGAGTGACTAAGTAGTAGAGACTTGAATGTAAGCTAATCAATACAAAACACATCTCTTCTCTTTTCATCAAGCACACTCTTCCTTTTTAACTTCAATGATCAATCCACCATTCACTTGAACTTTCTCTTTTTAAGCTCACAAATTGAATTTTTCCTTCACTTCATGTTCACCTTTTCACAATTCAATTTTTCACAACCTTTCTTTTCTTTTATGCTTCATTCATCACTTAGCTCATCATCTTCCCACACTTAGTAATCAAATCACCATCATTAGACAACATTCAAGCTCAACTAAATATAGGACAAGAAAGGCTCATAAAAATAGGCTAATGGTTTCCATCTCACTTGGCTTGCCAAAGAATAAGGATCATAAGGCTCAACAATGCTTACTAAGGAAATCAAATGTATTTGGTGGGGAAAATTTGGCAAAGTGACTAATCATTCCAAACATGGCCTCTTATCACTTTCAAGACATCACACAAAGATCAATATCCACAAGTCGATTGGCAAGTTCTAGCATACAAATCATGAATGATGCACTCACAAAGGATTAATATCAACCGTATAAGATGTACGATTATTAAGGCACAAAAGCTCACGGGCTTAAATTGAGCAATAAATCAAGCGTTATCAATCACATCCATCCTTACACAATCAATCAAGAATACTAGCATCAAGCCACAAATCAACTCATGATCAAATCAAAATCCAACAAATCTTGCAAATCAAACACAAGTGCTCATGTACATAAATCTAAGCATACTCACTACAACAATAATGATACTCAAAGATATGTCGATAAATCCACAATGAAACTCAAAATCAAAGAATAAGGAATCATAGGAATAAGGAATCCAAAGGATCATCACAACCTAATCATCAATAGACAATAAAGTCAAATAGATCAAAATAATCATGCATCATCAATAAAATCAACCAACAATCCAAAACATCACATCATCAAGAGTACAATCACCATCAAGAGTATAAATCATCAAGAAGATAGGAATCTAAAAACTAAGGAGAGGGAATGAGGAATAGGGGATAGCCCTAATAGTCGGACGACAGCGGTGGAGGAGGGTAGTGGCCCGGCCCAAAATTCCACGAGCTCATCTGCTGTAGGAGGGCGTACATGTCATTTTGAGTCTTCAGTGACTCTTCCTGCATCCTCCTAGTCTCTTCGTTGAATCTACGGGACTCCTCAATCATCCGATACATCTCATCTTGGCTAGTCAGACTCTCAATATGCATCCACTGACTATCCGCCCACATCTGCTCAGTCAATACCCACGGCCTCTGAGATGAGCTCCCAGCCTCATACTCTCTACTCCTCATCTCGTCCTGCCAGTACATGTTAATCTCTGGCTGATAATCCTCATCCATCTGTACCGGCGGCTCCTCCTCCTCTGGCTCCTCATACTCATCCTCCTCATCATCATCTCTTACCTCTGCCTCAGCTCCCTCTGCATCACCCTCACCCTCATCATCATCAGATCCTGACTGCTAGCCCCCATCATCATCATCATCGTCCTCATCTCGGAGAACATCTCCGTGCTCTCTCGTATAGGCATCTATCGCCTCAGTGTGGCGTTGTGACCACATGCGCAGGTTGATGGTCACGAAAGTAGTAGAACCAAACACAGTCGTCAACCTCTTATTCGGAAGAGGGAATCGGCCACCGTGGTGCTGCTGGAGACACCACGTCCTACCGATGCGGTCGAGCGTCCTCATGCGCCGCATGGTATCGGTAGTAAGATCGGGTCCCGCTAAGGCTCGGAGATTGTGAGTGGGAATACCGAGGTGCTCGGTAATCAAAGTAATCATCCCTCCAAAATTGATCTTCTTAAACTTTGGGCTAATGGCTCTCTCGAACAGATAATAGAGGTACGCGGCCGCGTTGAATCGAACCCCGTGCAAGAAACACCATATGACATATAACTCCTCAGAAACCACGGCTCCTCCCTCCGATCTCGCGAATATAGTGCTCGCGAGAATCTTCTCCAAGTATCGGACTACCGGGTTCTGGATGTGCGTGCTCTTTGACTTCCCAGGAATGAACTCAGGCTGACTCGGTGCCCCTGAATCTGAAATCTGCCTCCAAAACTTCTTGGCGTTGTACTCTTTTCTCATATTAAGCAGTGATCGATCGGGATCGGTGGGTGCTCCAATAATCTCGTTGATCTCATCCAACGTCAACGAATACTCTCGTCACATCAACTCAAAGGTGATACCCCTGGGAAATTTGGCCCTCCTGGCCTTATCAATTTTGACAGTGCAGAGAAACTCTAAGGTGAGTCCGAGATAAGTCTGAGGCCTCTGCATCAGGAAGCCTCCCATGCCGATCTGCTCAAATAACCGAGGAATATCCTCCTCGATAACCATCGACTCCATACAATCCTGGTCCACCAAACGGGTCTTGACCACCCTGTTATATAACTCGGCATAGAGACCAATGTGCGTCCTCCACTGATGGTCATCCCACTGAATCCCAAGTTCGGCGGGCATACGGTGAGCGAATCTGATGGCCTCTTCCCTCTCACGGATCTCTGCATCCGAGAGGTTGTGTCCATCTCTTCCCCTAAACATTGTGCCTGCAAAAATAATCCCAAGAGCAAAATCAATCTCCCACATAGAATACAAGCTCAAAAAAATATCAATCATACCATGAACGAGTCAACAAGCAAGAATATCTCAAATAAACAAAATCCCTAGTGTCTAGGCAACAAAACCTCAACAAATGGTCAAAGAGTCAACAAGCAAATATAACCAATAGAAGTGTTCAAATAATCCTCAAACATAGGTAAACTTACTAAAATGGCCCCACAATTAATTAACACCAAATAAGCTCATCAAAAATCATGCAAATTAGCTCAACTAAATTCCGAAAAAAAAATTAAGAGCCATCTAGCAAGTAATTAGACAATTAAGCATCAACGATTCATACACTTCTATCATAACAATAACTCAACTTGACCAAATGATCCCAACATATTTCACTAAGAATGTCCAAACATGCCACAATAAATTTCCAAGCCAAATCCACTCATAAACGAGCAAGATATCCCCTAAAATTCAACACATACTCCTAAACTCATCAATTAATTCAAATAATCTCAACAATGGCTTCAATTCGTAAAAAATCAATAAGGCATAGAAGGTGCTCAAAAAAATGCCCAAATGAGAATTTCAATTCAAAGAAATCTAGCACAAATCTTAACACCCATGCAATAATCACAATATAACTACGAAATTGAAGCCAATAGGAGTTGAATTACATACCTTATGTGCGAATTTTGGCCGAAAATCGAATTGGAAGGAACACCCAAGCAAAAATCACAAAAAGCCCCAAATTCTCTCAACAAAACCCTCAAAATCCTATCTTTGATGCAATGTGAAGACAATATGGTGAAATTATGGTGATTGAACGGTGAAAACGAGCGTACTTGGTCGGATTTTGACGTTGGGAACGAAGGGGATCAAAATTAGGGCTAACTCCTCGAGTCGTGGCTGCTGAATCTGAACCTGCGTATTTAACTAAAACACCAGCCTCGAGTCGAGGGTCAGGCCTCGACTCGAGGGATCCCAAATTTTAAATACCTCGACTCGAGGTATCACCCTCGACTCGAGGACCCTGCAAATTTTTGAATTTTTTTCTAAGTGTAAGTCCCTCGACCTGGGGTCGAGTCCAGGGAATTTTTGACGATTCCCGGGCCCAACCCAACCCCCAAAACTCCTAAAAATGACCTCTATGCCCCTAACGAACCCAAATATACAAGAAATTACCATTTTGGTCCCTCGATTTAAGCCCGGTCGCTCATTCGATCGAGGAGACCGGGTTCTCTTCCTTTATGCTCATTTTCACCAACTTTTAAGCTCTCCTTTCCTTCTCGACTCCTTGATTCCTTTGCAATTTCGATCCTTTTTCAATCCACGTAGGGAATATACTTACACACGGGCAAAACAATTCATCAAATAATCATCACTAAGAGATGCATTTCTACCCTAAATGACACACACCCCCAAACTTGAATGAAGATATGAATTCAAGTTTGGCTCAAAATATATGCAACTCATAATGATATCAACAAGTAAGCTCAACACTATCATCTATACCCAAAGCAAAGAGCATAATTTTCTAGGAACGAGCAATTAAGTAGCAAGCCAAATCTCCCAAAAACGAAACTAAAACACTAATCTACCAAGAGAACACAAGAAAAGAAATAAAAGGATGGGTTGCCTCCCATCAAGCGCTATTTTTATTGTCCTTTGCTGGACTTATTTGTTCACGTCCAACATCCTTCATCGGAATGGCCAAGGGTAGCGATCCTCCTTCCCATTATATCTCAATCTTTGTGCTTCAAAATCTAGGAGGTTCACCGAATAGATAGGACAACCACATATAGATATGCAAAGTGTCCATGGTGTCCCCCTTTTTCTCTTGCCACCCTCCTCTTCCATTCTTTTTCTTCAAGGATGCCCAAGCGTTTCTTCAACTCTTCCCTATAATCAAAATTCACAAGAGGCGAAATTAAATCATTAGAAGCATCAATTTCATTTAAATCACAAATTGAAGAGTTAGAGGGTATAGAAATGCTCATTTCAATCTTCAATGCCTCCTTAGGTGCTTCTAGATTTTCTTTCTCATTATAGCTCATGTCCATTAATGGACACTCCTCTTCCTCATTTTTGACAAGGAAATTCTTCCTTTCATCCTCATTGCTTGGACCCTTTTCTACATCTTCTTCTCTTGTATTTTCTTCCTCCCCTTCTTCTTCTTGATTCTCCATGATAGTCATGTTCTTTACTTGGCGTAGGAAATTTTTGAGTTGACTCTTTATAAACATGAAATGAACTCCGGCGATCTCCATGTTCCCCTCTATCCATGAATTAGCCTTTGACTTGGTCTCATACATTTCTTCATACAAGGGAAGCATTTGATCACATCTAACATCATCTTCCTCAAATTTTTCCAACAAAAATCCAAGCATCTCTTGCAATATGGCTCTCATATCATGGAGTCTCCATTCTTCAAATTGAGGAGAAGCTTGTGGCATTGAATGATCAAACTCATGGCTTCTCCTATCATCATAGCAATCACCTCCTTCCGATGCTCCTTGACACTCATATCTAAAACATGGATCAAATGTTTGATCATAAGGCTCGTAGTATGGAAACATCTCTTGAGGTTGGGGAGGAATTTCTTCATATATCCAATCTTCATAATTGGAAGGAACTTGTTGCAATTGAGAATTATCTTCATAGTTCCTCCAATCCTCGTAGCCAACTCCATCAAAGTATGGAGAATACACTCTACTATCTTGATAATACTCTTGATTCCACATGTATGAGTTGTATATCCTTCCATCTAGACAAGATAAGCAAGTATCAAATTCCAATAAAAATAACAAAACAAACAAAAATACAAAGGCAACAAGTAGCCACTTCAAACAATTCCTAGGTCTCACTTAAGGTGCCAAAACTAATTCCCCGACAACGGCGCCATTTGATTGGAGTAGTTTTTCGGGTAAGTGTTATTAAGACCAATCAACAAAATATCGAACCCATGGGAAAAAGTATGCACATGAGGCCCTAGAAATACGAGTTCTTAGTGACTATTGATGCAACAAGGGATGACACTAACACTACTAAACACTTGCAAAATACAAATAAAAACAAGCAAACAAATGATCGAATACTTAAAATGCGAGAACAAAAACAACAATAAATGGTGGGATAGAGGTGCTAGGATTAACATCCATCAATGAATCATCAATTAACAAGCTACAATTGAATCAAATTGCAAATCAACTAAGATAGAAAGCATTAAACCATCATGGAATTAATCACTCCATTAAAATCACAATGCCTAATGTGAGTATCATTAGTCTTTCCCATCTCTCAATGTAGAAATCCCCAATTCATACAATCATGCAAAATTGAAACTCGATCAACACCTAATCACGTTAGCTCAACTCTCGCCTATTGCTAGGGTGATCAACCATTAATCAAAAGAGACAATTTTGCATAAAGCACAATTAAGAATCACAATTAGGAAATAAACTAATGTGAGTATCCTTAGTGCAACTAATCTCTCGATTCTGAAGCACCCAATCCACGCATTCATACACAATTATAACCCGATTAATCCCAGATCACGTTAGTGCAACTCTCGTCTATAGCTAGGATGATCAAACACTAATCTAAAGAGATAATTATGCATGAAGCACAATTGAGAATCACAATTAGTAAGAAATCTACTCAATTGATCTCCAACCATCAACAATCATAGCATAATCAATCAATTCATCATCAATTTCAATTAACCCAAGCACAAGAGATTTAGCCCATGGTACCACAAACAATACCCATAGGAAGAAGATAGAATTGATCAAACACTAAACAAATCACAACAATTAAGAAATTAAAGAGACAAAAGAGGAAAAACATCACCAAATGATCTTCAATCAACAACAATAGGAATGCTTGAGTCTTCAACATCAATCTCCAAATGAATTACAAGCTTGAATTGAATGGAATTACAATGATCAAATGCTATTCTAATGCTAATCTAGCAACAATTAATGGAAATCTAAATCTATCAATCTACTCTACCTAAAGAAGAAATGGCTTGGGGCCTGAGTAAATTGCCCCACTGCTATTATCCAAGTTCTCTCTGGATTGCCCTGCTTCTCCTCTGTAAATACCGAATTTCAGAAAAACTACCCCGTCGAGTCTAGGGTCAGGCCTCGACTCGAGGCATCCTCATTTTCTCCTCCCTCGACTCGAGGGTCAGGCCTCGAGTCAAGGCTCCTACTTTTTTCCATTTTTGATCCTTTTCTGCACATCCCTTGACTCGATCTCTGACTTGAGGCTCATGGTCCTCGACCAGAGCTCGAGTCCAAGGCACTTTTCTCGCGCGGGGCTTTGGCCCCGACCCCCGTTTTTGTCCAATATGTCCGTCTTTTCATTCTAAGTCCAATGGTACTCTCGGATTGGAAAAATTCACCCGAATTACATGCAAAATGGACGAAAAACATCAAAATCTCACAAATAATACTTTTTAAGCAAAAGAGTGATACTTTTCACATTTAGGCATAAAAACTAACACTTTAGCTCACTTTTTGCACTAAAATAGACCCTAAAAACATGCATCAATTCACTCCAATCACTCATGCAGATGACTAGATTTGAGTTCGTCTCCAGATGACTTGTACCTTTCCAGTTGTTAGCTGACTTGTCCAGTCCTTGACCTAGTCTGATCAGCTTAGTACCAGACCATGACCTCAGCTGTTCTTCCTAGTCTTCTGTTCATCTGGGTTGATCTTTTTAACTCATCAAAACCTTTCTTGACCTAACATCAATGATGGGTGAATTAACATATTTTCTAGGCTTGCAGATTAAGCATATGAGTAAGGGTATATTCATACATCAGACTAAATATGCTAAGGACCTGATTAAGAAATTTGGAATGACTACTAGTAGGGAAGTTAAAATACCTATGGCAACTAACTTCTCTATGAACTCAGATGAGCAGGGGATACCCACAGATGCAACGGAGTATCGTGGACTGATTGGATCCCTTCTCTATCTCACTGCAAGTAGGCCAGACATAGACTTTGCAGTTGGGGTATGTGCAAGATTCTAATCTAATCCCAAGAAAACTCATCTAGAGACTGCTATGAAAATCCTCAAATATCTCAAAAGGACTTTGCAAGTTGGGTTATGGTACCCAGCTGATGACAACTTTGAGCTGGCAGGATATTCAGACCCTGATTTTGGGGGATGTAAGATTGATAGGAAATCTACTTCAGGAACTTGTCAATTCTTAGGCAACAAATTAATTTCTTGATTATCTAAGAAACAGACATCTGTTGCCACCTCCACAACTGAGGCTGAATACATGGCAGCTGGAAGTTGTTGCTCTCAACGCATCTGGATTAGTCAGCAGCTTAGAGATTATAACATTCAAACATCATCTGTTCCTATTTACTGTGATAGTAATAGTGCAATAGCCATGACATACAATCCTGTTCTTCTTTCTAGGTGTAAGCATATAGACATCAGACATCACTTCATTAGAGATCATGTAGAAAAGAATGAGATTAGGATAGAAAAGATAGCCACTGAATCACAAAGAGCAGATCTTCTTACAAAACCATTAGCTGAATCTATATTTAAAGAATTGTGTTTGGAATTAGGATTACTTGATGCATCATTGGCTGATTTTTAATTATCATTGTGTGCATCTGTTATTTGTTTTCCTTATTTCCTTCTTTTCTTTAAATAAATGTCTAGAAAGAATTATCAAACTAGATATGAGTCAAAGGACAATCAGGTAGCTGATATTATTGATTTTCTTTTAGGAATCAAGAATCAAGGATTAGTCATATTGACCTTATCTGACTTGATGATTACTCATCTGACATTAGGTAAATCAGACAAGGACACAATAGTCAGCTGATTTCTTGAAAAATAGATGACTATATGCATCCTATCTGACTTACCTAGGCTACTAATAGTTTTGATGAGTTATTTGCAGGAACAGGTAAATCAACATTGTTAGATCAGTTTACATCCTCTAATCTGAAAATCACCTCCCCTCTGCTTATTCATTTCATGAAAAATATGTTTCCAAAATAACTTTCTCAAGTCTGTTGATACTTTCATTGAATTTCTGTTTTAAAATGTTGTGCTCAAATAATGACATTAAAGTTTGTGTTTTTCAAAATCAGACTCGGAGTAATTTCTTCAAAAATATAAGACAAGGTCACTTTTGACCAAGTCTGACAAAACCCAGTCTGAAATAGGAAACCTTTATGCAAAGAAAGGTAAATTTTGGCTTACGTCAGGTATACTAGTTACCTCTGCATAAATCAAACCTATTAGCCATCTAATCCGTAGGGTAAACGGTTACTTTTACACAATTCAAGACGCATTAATGCCACGCGCCTGAATACGAATCGGTTTTATCGCTAAGTTGTTGATATATTTCACGCGCCTTTAGTAATCAACGGTTAAAAATTACTTCCTGAGATCGTGCCACGTATCAACTTCCTAAGTTTTCCCTCTCTCTCTTCGTGGTTTAAAAACTTACCTTTCTCATTTCAAAATTCACTTTCACATTTCCCCTGCTTCAAATTTACTGCAAATATTTTCTATCTTTCTAAAAGATATACAAATGGCTTCTACTTCTTCTAAAACCCCAAAACCTCCCACTTATATAACCGCTTTCAAATCTGATTTAAAAATGAATACTAAAACTGTCAAGAACAAACTCAAAGCTGAGATGTATGTCGACTTTGAGACTACACGAGACAGAGAATCCAGGGAGATTCTAGATTTATTAGAAGCTTCGAGACTACAAGGTTTTTGTTCGATGAAATCTGCTGAGAACAAAACAATGGATCTAATCGGAGCAGAATTTCTGGTTAACAGTGTTTTCTCAGAAAACGGGTTCGAAACGACGGTTGAAGGAACACAATTATCGTATACTAAAGAAACGGTGGCCAGGATTTTAATACTACGGCAGATAGAGTGAATCCTTTGAGCTATAAGGAAGATGAATGGGAACAATCATTCGACATTTTTGCGAGAGTGACTTACAGAAGAACCCGAAGGGATCTCAAGAAGAATATTCTTCGACGAAAATACCGATTGTTGATGACTATTGTTACAAAGTCCATCTTAGGAGATCAGAGTTCTCATGATGGTGTAACAAAGTCTCGATTGTGTTGCATGAGAGCGATTTTGGATGGTATAAGGGTGGATTGGGTGGATTTGCTATTTAGAAGGTTTAAGGAAGAGAAACTGAGACTGGTGTATAATCCAGATGAGGGTGATTGGACTGCTCAGTCCACTGTGAGTCTATTCAACAAGATCACAGTACTCATTGAAGGGCTGAATAAAAGGATGGAGATGAAAGAAGGCTGGAAAAAGTATTCGAAGCAGAAAGGATTACTGATGAAACATGAAAAGATTGGTGGTTTGCCTGATTCTGACGATGAGTCAGACGAGGCTCGTGAACAGAGAAATCAGGCAGCAGCAGCAGTGGCCCAAAGACAAGCAGCTGGGGTACAAGGAGTGGAGGTACCTAAAGCTGAGGTACCAGCAGCTGAGGTACCAAAAGTACCTGCAGCTGAGGAGCAAGCAGCCAGGGAGACAGTTGCTGTGAAACCAGATGTCATAGTAATGGAGGAGAATAGACCTGAAGTTCCCCTCCAAAGGAGAACCAGGAGGAGGCTGGTTAAAGCTGCAGAGGTGAGGACAGAAGGAGAGTCATCTGTAGCTCCTTCAAGCTTGTTACCAGAAGAAGTGTCACGCTGAAGATAGCAGCAGCAGCAGAGGCTGAGGCAGATGTGCTAGAAGAGCCTAGCTCAGAAAGAACAGTATCCGCTGAAAAGCAAGTCTCGGCAGGTACATCCTCAAACATCTCATCTTCTGATAAATCCCCATCCCACCTAGGCGATGAAGAGGTGACCCAGGCTGGCACCTCCGAGCCTCTTGAACAACCTACACCAATACCAGTCCAAACACAACTCACCTCAACACAACCATCTACCACTCCACCTCCTACCTCATCTCCTCAACAAACTTTTCCAAAAACTCTTTCCACACCATCATCCCAAACCTTTGATTTCCTAGATTTTCTTTCCACCAAATACCCCACTCCCACTCCCCAAATTAGTACAATACATACTCCCAAGCCTGATGGATCTATGGGAAGCTTCGAAATTTCCCTAAGATCAGAAGCCCGGAGGAGACTTGTAGAACTCATTCCTGAACTTCAGTATAATTCTGAAGTAATGAAGGAATTAGTGGAGATTTGGCTGGTTCACCAGGTGACCTAGAGGAGCTAAGTTTGTTTGCTGAAGAGGTTAGCTGAGAGAACCTCATCTGCTGGGAGAAAGCAGTATTGGAGTCTGCAGGAATCACTTCCATATTTTCCATCCTGTCTGAAGAGAAGCTCCTCAATCACTTTCGAGGTCGTCTTGGTTTGCCAGAAACCTCACCTGCCGCTCCTCCCAGCAGCCCAGGATCCACCTTCTCCTCTATCCTGAATCAGCCGGAGAAGCGAATCGAAGACAAGTTCACTCAGATGCTTACAACAAAGACGGTAGACATTGTTGATTATGTCAGCATTACTATGGAAGAAATGCTCAAAGCATCTGAGGTAAACTTCTTATCCACTATTTCAAATTCTATTAAACTTTCTGTGAAAGAAGAAGTTGCTGAGGTAAGGAAGGAGGTTGGTGAGTTGAGAAGCCGAGTACAAGCTGATAATCAAATCTTGGCTGATGAGATTCTGCGAAATCAGACCACAACTTCCACCTATTTTACTGTTGTCAAGGAGCAACTATCTATGCTACTTGATGATGTTAAAAAGGGGGAAGATGTGGAGATCATCAAAGCTGAGCTCAATCAGATAAAACTCTCAACAATCAGCCAAATAGATGAGCTCACTGCCATAAAGATTCGAATTGAGCAGATAGAAGAAGCAATAAAGGCAGATGAGCAGGCCAGGAAGAGAGAAGCTGAGCTGAAATCCGAGAAGTTTATGGCCAAAATCAGAGAAAGGAAGGAAGAGGCTAAGGCCAAGGCTGAAGCTGAGAAGGGTAAGGGAAAGGAGTTGGTGGCTGAGAAGGGAAAGGGGAAGGAGCTTGAGCGGATCTCATCTCCTGTCAGACAGAGTTTGATTACCAAGGCTGCAGGGAAAAGACCACTCGAGAAGTCGGCTGAGCAGATCAGGATTGAGGAATAAAGAGATAGATGGATAAAAGTTGAAAAAGTCTATTATGGCCGTAGGGAGGCAAAGAGGAAAATCAAATCTGCGAAAGAGGCTGGCCGAATATTTGACAGATCTCTGAAGAGATGGGTGGTCCCAGCAGCTGGAAGTCTCCTTGGAGAAGCAGACAAGGCATGGGTTAGGCCACAGGAAAGGACTGATGCTCCTCCGAGGATGATTGCCCACCCCTCTTGGGCTGGTGAATACATGAAATATGAGGCCAAGTGTATATTCTTTTGGTATATCTGCAGAGGAGTCGGAGCATCATCTGAGGATGAAACAATTGCATGGCATGATTGGATGGAGAAGGAAAATCCAGACTTGTACCAAAAACTGATCAATGAAGGAGACGAGTGGTACAATGTGGATTTGGTAGCTCCAGCCTATTCAACAATCCCAATCAAGGTTGCAGATGATGGCTCGATTGACAAGGAGTGGATCAGGTCAACTATCAACTTCGGAATAAATCAGATGAAGTTGACTGATCCTAAGGAGATTGCTGAGCTAAGAACAAGGATATTCGACTGGATGCAGCTCCCGAAAAAGGATAGATGGACAGATTTTTATCTTCTTATCTGATCCATATGTAAATATGTAAATGTGCTCTATATGAATGAGATGACTGAATCTTATTTGATTTACTTGTCTTATTAAAAGTTTTTTTTACTGTTTTAAAAGTAAACTTAAAAATTTTTCTAAGTATTAATCATCTGAGAATATTCCCATCTCAGACTTAATAATTTTCTAAAAAATTTCTAAGTCTGTAAAAATTTTTTAAGTCCTAAGTTTTAAAACCTCTTGCTAAGTCTGAATATTTTTTTAAGACTTAAGAATTTTTACTTCAAAATTTATTTAAGTGTGAATTAAGTGCTCTAACTTGAATAAATCTGAGTTAAAATGTGAATGTGTTCTGATATGCCTATCTGACTATCTTGATTAACTTCGACTAACATCAGATGTGAGTGTGTCACTTTCTTGTAGTTTTAACATCATCAAAAAGGGGGAAATTGTTAGATCAAGAAAGGTTTTGATGAGTTAAAGAGATCTATTCAGATGATCAGATGACTTTGAAAGACAGCTGAAGTCAAGTTCCAGTACTGAGCTGATCAGACTAGGTCAAGGACTGAACAAGTCAGCTGAAGACTGTAAGGTTGAAAGTCATCTGGAGACAAGCTCAAGACAAGTCATCTGCAGGAGACGATTATGAAGAGCTCAGACGAGGTCAAGATAAGCTGAGTAGAATAAGAAAGACAAGTCTTCACCAAGTCAGCTGCAGATGACTAAGGAAAAATCAGCTGGAGACAAGAGCGGTTTTCAAGATTAAGTTTGTTAATTAGTTTTTTAATTTGTTAGAACTGATTAACAAACTAACTGACTTTTCAGACTTATAAATAGGTCTAGGTTTTCACTTTATACATACGGATAACACATTAACACAACATAATATACACTATACTCAGATTTCTACTTTCACATCGATTCACAAAGTTTTTCAAAGAAAGTTTTCAGAAAATTCTAAGTGTTTGCAGAACACTTTATTGTACATCTTCAAAGCTCACCATTCACTGTAAAGCTAGATTTCAGAAGAGTCTAGGAGTTTGAAGATTTGAAGATGTTTGTAAGTTGTAAACTGTAAGTTGGATCGTAAGTAAGTAAGTGGTAAGAAGAGACCCTTCTTCAAGTTGAAGAAGGAGAGTGGATGTAGGATTTCTCATAATCCGAACCACTATAAATCTTGGTGTTCTTTATTGCTTTCATTTACTTATCTGTTCTTCTCAATTTCAGTTTATAATCAAAGTTTAATTTCAGAATTCAAGTTAGACAAATTATCAGTGTGCTTTTGATCCGAATAAAGTTGAGTTTAAAACTAATTCCGCTGTGTAACTTTGGTGTTTTGAATAAGTTTTCAAAGATTTGGAAAATCTGAAAAATCTATTCAACCCCCCCTTCTAGATTTTTCCTAGAAGGCTGTTTCAAGTTCTCTTTAATATACTCAACTAAGTGGGACCAACAACAACCGTTCCAATGGTTTGTCCAAATTCATATTGGTTGTGAGCTCTTATTTATAACCTATAAGGAACTGATAGCATGATCTTTTGTGTGACACCACACACCATGTTATCTACAGTATAGATTAATCTGGACAAAATACTGATATATATAACAATCATAAAAAATAAGTATTTTGATCATAATGAATCTCATATCAAAAGGATGTTCATACTCAAAAAGATGTTCAAACAAAAGCTAGGCTTATAGTATACATCCTAACAATCACCCACTTATACTAAAAGACTATGCTTCCATAATTGTTGTCATACATCTGATTCCCATCCCTTCAATATGCCCATCAAAAGCTTTCGCTGGAAGAGCCTTTGTGAAAGGATCTGCTAGGTTATCCGCTGATGCAATTTTGACGACAACATTTTATCCTCGTTTTACGATCTCTCGTATCAGGTGGTACTTGTGCTCAATGTTTTTGCTTGCTTTGTGGGCTCGTGGTTCCTTCGAGTTTGCCACTGCACCACTATTATCACAATAAATTGTGAAAGCTTTAGGCAAACTAGGAATCACTTCTAAGTCCATCAAGAAGTTTCTAAGCCATACAGCTTCTTTGGCTGCCTCAGAGGCTGCCACATACTCAGCTTCCATGATGGAGTCTGAAACACATTTTTGCTTAACACTCCTCCATACTATGGCTCCACCTCCTAAGGTAAAAACATAACCCGAGGTAGATTTACTGTTGTCCCTATCCGACTGGAAATCAGAATCCGTGTAACCCTCAGGAAGTAAATTATTTGCTTGGTAAACTAGCATACAATTTCTAGTCCTTTCAGGTACTTTAAAATATGCTTTACCGCTGTCCAATGTCCTTGTCCTGGGTTACTTTGATATCTGCTAACCATGCCCACGGCAAAACAGATATCTGGCCTCATACATAGCATTGCATACATTAGGCTTCCTACGGCCGAAGCATAAGGAATTGCCTTCATGTCCTCTATCTCCTTTGGTGTCTTAGGACACATCTCCTTAGATAAAGGTACTCCATGTCGAAAAGGTAGAAAACCTTTCTTGGAGTTTTGCATGCTAAAACAAGCTAAGATAGTATCAATGTATAAAGCTTGAGATAAGCATAACATTCTTTTCTTGCGATCCCTTATAACTTTGATCCCAAGAATATGTCCAACTTCTCCCAAGTCCTTCATATCAAACTGCTTGGATAACCATACCTTTACGTCTGACAACACCTTGACATTGTTGCCAATGAGCAAGATGTCGTCTACGTATGGTATAAGAAATACTACCACGTTTCTGTCACTCTTCTTGTATACACATGACTCATCCGGACATTGAATGAATCCATAAGACTGGATTACCTCATCAAAACGGATGTTCCAAGATCTCAAAGCTTGTTTCAATCCATAAATGGACCGATTAAGCTTACACACAAGATGCTCTTTGCCCTTTACAATGAATCCTTCTGGTTGCTTCATATAGATGTTTTCTTCAAGACTTCCATTAACGAAAGATGTCTTGATATCCATTTGCCAAACCTCATAATTCATATGAGCAGCGATAGACAAAAGAATCGGATAGACTTAAGCATGGCTACCGGCGAAAAGGTTTCCTCATAATCGATTCCTTCTTTTTGAGTGTACCCCTTCGCTATAAGCCTTGCTTTGAAAGTTTCTACTTTCCCGTCTGATCCTCTTTTTATTTTGTAGACCCACTTACAACCAATGGCTTTTACACCATTTGGTGGTTCTTCTAGCTCCCAGACTTGATTAGAATCCATAGATTTTTTCCAAGATTCTGCATCTTTATCTTGGAGTGCTTCGTCATAGCTCCAAGGATCAGATTCGTGTTCACCAGGTACTAAGTCCGAAGACTCTCCCAAAAACATGAATCTATCAGGTTGTCTAACAACCCTCCCACTACGACGAGGCACTTTTGGTAATAGTGTATCATTAGTAATAGATGGTGCTGACCCATGTGGTATCTCATCTTGTACTGCTGGTACTAAAGTAGAAGTTTCTCCCCTTATTTCTTCTAAAATAATTTTACTCATGGGCTTGTGGTCCATTACATAGTCCTCTTCTAAAAATCGGGCATTTGTGCCAATTACCCTCTAATCTTTATTATCATGTCGGATTAAATCCACCTGCAGGGTTTACATGATAATCTTTATGAGCTCCTCAAGGGGACATTATCATCCTAAATAATTAGGACACGGATTCTTTCTATAATCAACAGCACACCATATAAATAGTGCTATCTCCCAATTCACTGAGCCTATTGATTTAATAAATCTCACCCATTGGCAAATTAAAGAAACAAACACCGAGTACACATGCCTATTATTATATAGGGATTAAGAAGACGTACATCCATAATAACAGAGGTCTTGTTCTTTTATATAGTCAGTACAAATTGAACAACCTCATATGGTCCTGCTCAATACATACAAAATATACTAGTATAACTTTATAGTCAAGATAGACTAATGCCAAATTACACCACAACCGTTCCAATGGTTTGTCCAATTTCATCTTGGTTGTGAGCTCTTATAATCTATAAGGAACTGATAGCATGATCATCTGTGTGACACCACACACCATGTTATCTATAATATAGATTAATCTGGACAAAAATAATGATATATGTATCAATCATAAAAATCAAGTATTTTGATCATAATGATTCTCATATCAAAAAGATGTTCATACAAAAAACTAGGCTTATAGTATACATCCTAACAGAAACAAGGAAAGATCTGGGCATGAAGGCCAACGCAGCTGAGTTGGAGGCAGCCAATGAGGACGTCAAACTCAAGTCTGATGAGTTGGCTGCTCTCCAGCTGAGGGTGAGTCAATTGGAGGAAGCCCTGAAGGAGGATGAGGAGAAGAGGAGGAAGGAGGAGGAAGAAAGATCTGAAAAAACTCTTGGCAAGATTAAAGGAAGCAGAGCAAGCAGAGGCCAAGAGCAAAGGAAAAAAGGTAGCAGCTGATGAGCCCAAATCAGCTGACATCTCTCTTAGAGCTGCTACCAAAGGAAAAGGGAAGCGAGAAGCCGACTACTCTAATCTTTCCGAAGAACAGATCAAGAGGATCAGACGAGAGAAAGAATTCTTCAGGAAGAAAGAGAAAAGAAGGCAAAAGAAGGAGAAAGACTCCAAGGTCACCTGAAGCAGAACTGAAAGGAAATGGCTAGTAAAAGGCCAAGGTGCTGGAAGCTTCAGACCCTATCACACCACGTCTGCCCCTTCGAAGATGGCCTGTGGACAATACGAAAAGGAGTACAGGGAAAGGGAAAAGAACCTGGACGCCATGTGGATGTATTTTTGGTACATTCTCAAGGCCCCAGGAACAACTCAGCAAGATCCGGACCTTGCCTGGCATGAGTGGATTGAGAAGGTGGACGAGGACTTCTATCGTCGACTGCTTGTTGAAGCTGATGTTGAGTTCAACGTCAATCTAATCACCCCAGCCTTCGAGTACGCAGTCCCTGCCAAGAAAGCTGATGGAACCCTGGACCTAGACTGGGTCAGGGGTATTGTTCAAAGGGCAGAGGCTGAGTCCGAACTAGCTTAGGAGGAGAACCTAAAGCAGCTTCGGAGGAGGGTGTTCAACTGGTTGATGGTGCCTGAAGAAGATCAGTGGGGTGTTTAGATAAGATTAAGCTTTCTTTTCCTATTCATTTATCTTATCTGAACCAAAATGTAAATGTGTAATCATCTGTGAATATAAGTGAACTTATCTGAACTATCCTGTCTTCTATTTTAAGTTCCTTTACTGCTTTCTAAGAAAAACTTAAAAAATATTCTAAGTATTATTCATTTGAGGAAATTTCTATCTCAGATTAAAATTTTCCTAAAATTTTCTAAGTCCTAGGACTTAAGTTTTTCTAAGTACTAATAATCTGATATAGTCTTTAAGACTTAACCTTTTCTTAAAATTCTTTTTAAATTTTACTAAGTATGAATTAAGTGCTCTTATGTGAACTTGTCTGAGTTAAAGATGCTTAAATGTGCTTATCTGATTATCTTGAATAAACTTGACTAACACCAGCTGTGAGCTTGTTTCTTTCTTATAGTTTTAACTTCATCAAAAAGGGGGAAATTGTTAGATCAGAAGTAGTTTTGATGAGTTAAAGTATAGAGATTAGGATGAGCTCATGTAGATAAGATGACCAGCTGAATTTGTATAGAACAGCTGATGTAATGAACCTTAATACTAGGCTGATCAGACTAGGTAAAGCCAGTATAGTCAGCTGAAGTCTAGAAAGAGTAGGTCATCTGAAGACGATCTTGAAGAAGTCATCTGTTGGAGAGAATAATGAAGAGCTCAAGACGAGGTCGAGACCAGCTAAGTAGAATAAGAAAGGCAAGTCTTCACCAAGTCAGTTGCAGACAACTAGTTCAAGATCAGCTGAAGTCAAGACGGTTTTCAAGATAAGTTTGTTGAATGGTTTTTAGTTTGTTACAACAAACTAACCGTGTCGCAGGCTTATAAATAGAAGTAAGCACAGTTCTGTAAAGAACTTCTAGCATTCACAATTCCAATACTCATGATTTCAAAGGCACTCACAAGTTTTCCATAAAGTTTTCATAAGCTTCTAAGTGTTTATAGAACACTCTCTTGTATATCTTCAAACTGCCTGCACTATAACTTTCAAGTTTCTAGATAGGTTCATAGATTGAAGATAGAATTGAAGAAGAAGATCTTCACATCTTTGTAATTGTAATCTCAGTAAGTAAGTAAGTAAGTAAGCAAGTAAGTGAGTCGAGACCCTTCTTCAAGTTGAAGAAGGAGAGTGTATGTAGGATCAGTTTGATCCGAACCACTATAAATCCCTGTGTTCTTTACTTTCCGTATTTACTTTTCTGTTAATAATCAATTACTCAAGCAAATTAATTTCAAATTAACTTCATATTACTTTTTGATCCTAGAAAGATTGAGTCTTTAATTGCTTTCGTTGTTCAACTTTGATATCTTGAATAGATAATCTGAATTTTGAAAAATTAGAGAATCTATTCAACCCCCCCCTTCTAGATTATCTCTGGGAGGCGTACTAAGCTGTTTTTAATCACTCAATCTCGGGACCAACACTGTGTAGATCAGCTAAAGTAGTACATTTTACTAGTGAGCTGATCAGACTAGGTGAGATGGGTAAAGTCAGCTGAGATCAAGAAGATTGAAGGTCATCTGAAGACGGTTTTGAAGAAGTCAGCTGCTTGAGGGAAATATGAAGAGCTCAAGACAAGGTCAAGACTAGCTGAGTAGAATAAGAAAGACAGGTTTTCACCAAGTTGAAGTCAGACGATAGACTCAAGATCAGCTGAGGTAAGGGCAGTTTTAAAGAAAGGTTTGTTAAGCGGTTTTAAGTTTGTTACAACAAACTAACCGTCTTGCAGCCTTATAAATAGGACTAAGCACAGTCCTTAGAAGGACTTTTGCACTCACATTCTAAGAACACATTTTCAAACGAGTACTCATCTTTTTTAGATCAAAAAATCTTGTGATATTTTTCTAAGTGTTTAAAGAACACTTTCACTTGTAATTTCTTCACGATTCTGCACTGTATTCTAGTTTGATAGATACACTGGTAGATAGAAGAAGATTCAAAGATGAAGATCATCTCAATTTGTAATTTGTAAGCTAGGAAGAAGGAAAGTAAGTAAGCTAGTGAAGACCCTTTCACAAAGTTTGTGAAAGGAGAGTTGATGTAGGATTTTTATAAATCCAAACCACTATAAACCGTGTGTTCTTTACTTTTCTGTATTTCCTTAATTCGTCTTTCAGTTTGCATTCAATTTCATTTGTTCAAACATCCATTCAAGGAATTATCAATCGAATAAAGTATAAATAAATACTTCCGCTGTTAAATCTAATACTTAGAGAATCTGAATTAGTTTGGATTATCTGGATTTAATATTGTGAAAGGAAAATTGGATAGGTTGAAAATCTATTCAATCCCCCCCTTTCTAGATTTTCTGACTAGATAACATTTGATCGGCTGGGACCAACAAGTGGTATCAGAGCAATGTTAAATTGTTTTTGATATATTGGAGGTCTTGAAATTTCTTGAATTGTGTCTTTGCAAATTCTTCCATCATCTATGATTCTCGAACCCTGCAAATAAGTTTTTTTTGAGTATTTTGATAATCATGTCTGCAATTAAGAGCAAAAAGACTAGGAGTTTGCCAGGATTTTTCCATTGAAGATTATGATTACTGGAAGTTTAGGATGGAGAATCATCTGAAGGCTATTCATGATCGAATGGAAGAAATTATGGAGGAAGGTCCAATTAAGTTTTACCATGGGGTTGTGAGTGATGGAGCTGAATCTTCTGAGTACAGAGTAAGAAGTGAAAAAAAGGGTGCTGCATTTGACAAATGATGAGAGAAAGATTCACAACTTGGATCAAGTAGCAAGAACAGAGATTATAGAAACATTGAGTAAAGATTGGATTGAAAAGGTGAAACGTTGCAAGACAACCAAAGAAATGTGGGAGACATTGACAAATATGTGTGAAGGATCAGATCAGGTTAAGGAAAATAAGCTGCAATCTATTCTACATGCATTTGATACATTCAAAATGAAGGAAGAAGAATAAGTTGATAAGTTGGATATTAGGATGACAAATCTTCTCAATAAGGCTGCTGACTTAGGAAAGTCCTATACAGAAAAAGAAATCAATAACAAGATTCTTAGATCATTGAGCAAGAGATTGAGAGTAAAAGCTAACATTCTCAAAGATACTCAAAATCTATCTTCAATTTCTCATCATACACTGTTTTCACATCTCAAAGCATTAGAGTATGATATTCAGATTGAAGATGAAGAAGATGAAGCTGAGTCATCTATTTCTGAAAAAACAGTTGCATTTCTTCATCAAGAAGAGTCAGATAAGGTATCCAAGGCATCTGATTTGTCAATCAAGGAATAAATGGCTCTATTGATAAATAGATATGAAAGGCTCAATATGAAATACAATAGAAATAAAAGGGACAGATCAGGTCGAAGTAGCTACAAGTCAGAAATAGAAGACAAGGGATCAGATAATGAGAAGAAAAAGGATCAGACTAGGAGGTTCAGATCACCTGTCAGACGAGGAGAAAGTAGTCTGAAATCTGATAAAGGAGACAATTGTTATACCTGCAATAAACCTGGTCACTACTGCTATGATTGTCCTCAGCTAACCCCAAGAGAACGTGAGGAAAAGAGAAAGAAACATGACAAGAGATATGCAGATCAGAAAGATCTTCTAGCAGAAAAGGAGGAAGTTTATGAAACATCATCATCTTCATCCTAATCTGGATTTGGGTCAGATGATGACATATGCCTCATGGAAAAAGAGGTAACCTACTGATTGGAGTGAATTGATGCATGTTTTTAGGTTGTATTTTAGTGCAAAAAGTGATCAAAAGTGTTAGATTTTGTGCCTAAATGTGTAGAGTATCACTACTTTGCCTAAAAAGTATTACTTGTGAGATATTTGATGTTTTTCGTCCGTTTTACAGGTAAATCGGTGGAATTTGGCCAAACCGAGAGTATCGGCATTCTAAGGATGAAGAGACGATCGAGACGGATGAAAATAGGGGTCAGAGGCGGAGCCCGGGTCAAAAAAATTCCCTGGACTCGACCTCTGGTCAAGGTCCAGGGGCCTCGACTTGAGGGTGAAGGCAAGGTGCTGAAAATTCAAAAATCAGAGCAGCCTCAACTCGAGGGCTGAGCCTCGAGTCGAGGGATAGGGCGAAGGATGATCCCTCGAGTCGAGGGCTGGAGCTCGACTCGAGGCTGGTGGCAAATTTGCAAAAGCGTGATAGCGACTTCAAGGCCTCGACTCGAGGGCCCCAACCTCGAGTCGAGGGATGCCCAAAACCGAGTTTTTTGCATTTAAACCATTTTGATCGGAAAACAGAGCATATTCTTCCTAGCTTAGATTAGAGCAGTTATTAGACAGTTTTTTGGGTGAAAATCTCATTCCATAGCTTAATTCTCCTTGTAATTAGATTAGATTCATAGTTATAGATTGATTTCAAGCATTTGTACCTTAGATTAGTGATTTGATCCATTAGATTTTCATTTTCAAGTTGTAATTGAAGAGGAGGAGACTGTAATTGAAGAATTGTGAAGACTCAAGCATTCTTATTTTTTATCATTGAAGCCAATTGGTGATGTTCTTCTACTTAATTCCTTTTAATTCATTGTTTGTGTTGATTAGTTTCTTAATTGCTTTCTTAGATTTTCTACCCATGACTTTTGCTCTTAACACCATGGGCTAATCATCTTGTGCTTGGGATAATTGAAATTGGGGATGATGTGACTGGCTTATGCTATGATTGTTGACAATTGTTGATCAATTGAGTAGATTTCTTTCTAATTGTAATTTTCATTGTGCTTCATGCAAAATTATCTCTTTAGATTAATGTTTGATCACCATAGCAGTAGGCGAGAGTTGAGTTAATTTGATTAGGGATTAATCGGGTTATAATTGTGTATGAATGTATGAATTGGGTGCTTCTCAATTGAGAGATTAGAAGTACTAAGGATACTCACATTAGGCATTGTGTAGTTAATGGAGTGATTAATTGCATGATGGTTTATGCTTTCTATCTTGATTGATTTGCAATTTGATACAATCATAGCTTGTTGATCATGGATTCCTTGATGGATATTATCCCGAGCACCCCAATCCCCCATTGAAACCAAGTTAATTGTTTTTGCATATTAGGTGTTTGATCATTTGCTTGCATAGTATTTGGTTTTAATTCTTGCAATTATATTGTAGTGTTTAGTGCCAAAACCCATCTTGCAACAATAGTCACCAATAACTTGTATTCTTAGGGCCTCACGCGCATACTAATTCCCTTGGGTTCGATATACTTGATTGGTCTTAATACTGTTTACCCAGAATTCTACAATTACCTACTACTCGTCCTCTGTTAATGATTGTGAAAATCTATCTGAATCTGATCCAAGTCTTATTAATAAACTTTCGAAAGATCTGGAGACTGCTCTATCTGCTTATAAACAGATAAAGATTGAAAATTTAAAGGATCAAATTCTAAGTCTAACCAAAGAAAGTCATACTAGAATTGGTGAGAAATCAGACTGCTCATTCAAGGGGGAATGTCAGACTAAGATTATCACTAGCTCTTCATCTAAAAAGACTATTGAGTTAGAAAATGAATTGAATTCTTTAAAACTTAAATTATCAAATGTCTATTCGGAGAATGAGAGTTTTAAGATGACTAACAGAGAGTTAAATCTCAAGTTAGGACTCCTTAGTAACACTCAATCTACAACAGATAAAATCTTCAGCACTTCTAAAAAATCTAGTGATAAGACAGGATTAGGATTTGATAGAAACAAAAAGGGTGATCCTGTAAAACCAAGAGTTTTTGTTAAAGCTACTAAAGCTAAAGAGGAGACAAGATTTTGTCCTTGGAAACCTAAGGAACAAATCACCTCATCTGATGTTTCTGCAAAGAAAGTTCAGACGAAGAGAAATGTTCCCAAGGTCAAACCAAAGACTAAGTCAAAATCTCATCCTAAGTACAGTAGTTTTGATGAAAGAAGGAAATCATATCCGTTATTACCTATATATAAGATAATTACTAAAGATCAGCTGAATAATATTGATCTTGATAGTCTTATATTAATTGATAGATATGGTTGCAAACTTCAATCACTGGTTTTAAGAAATATTAATGTGTTTATCTGGATTCCTAAATGTCAACATAACCAAGAAGGACCCAACTTACAAAGGGTACCTAAAATCTAATCTGTGATTGCAGGGAGATACAAGTATAGTGGAAAGGGCAGACGTGCTTGAGGTTATCTGGTACATTAACAGTGGGTGTTCAAAACACATGACCTTTGAAAAGTGTCTACTTACTAACCATCAGACTATAAATGGACCATGAGTCATGTTTGGATCAATTTTGGACTAACCAAAGGAGTTGGAACCTTGGTGATTGGTGATATTCAAGTCAATACCGTGTATTACGTTGAAGGGTTAAAAAATAATTTGTTGTCAGTTTCTCAATTTTGTGATAAGGGTTTTAGTGTAAAATTCACCTGTAATGCATGCTATGTAAGATGGTCTCAATGAAAATATACTATTAGCTGGAGTCAGACAAGGTAACATTTATGTTGCCAACTTCAAAAGTTGTCCTAACGATACTTGTCTTGTTGTGAAGAGTTCAGATGATTTAAGTTGGCTGTGACATAAACGTCTTGGTCACTTAAACTTCAAAACTCTTAACAAAATAGCAAGGAAATCTTTAGTTAAAGGACTTCCAGATAGGGTATTTTCAAAGAGTCATGTGTGTGATGCTTGTAAAAAAGGAAAGCAGACCAAATCTTCTTTTAAAACAATAAATAGTACTTCTTCAGATAGGATTCTGGAACTTCTTCACATGGATCTTTTTGGTCCAGTCACACCTCTCAGCTTCAGTGGAAGAAAATATACTTTGGTAGTTGTAGATGATTTCTTCAGATTTACCTGGGTTATTTTCTTGTACAAGAAGAATAAGACTATGACAAAGATTCCAGAATTTCTTAAAAGAATTCAAAATGAAAAAGGACTAAGTATTGTTAAGATAAGAAGTGATAAAGGTGCTGAATTTCTTAATTCACTTGTTGCTAACTATTGTACTGAGAATTGTGTAGCTCACTAGACATCAGCTGCGAGGACACCTCAACAAAATTGAGTTGTTGAAAGGAGAAACAGAATTCTTAAAAAAGCTACAAGGACTATGCTGACTAGGCTATCTGAGTACAACACTCCACACAGGTTTTGGGCAGAAGCCATTAATACTGTCAGTTTTATTTAAAATAGATGTCTGATTGTTAAAAATAAGTGTAAAACCCTCATGAAATATGGAAGGGTAGATCACATAAGATTTCATATTTTCATATTTTTTTATGCAAGTGTTTCATTCACAACAATGGTAAATCTCATTTAAAAACTTTTGATGCTAAGATTGCAGATGAGATATTCTTAGGATATTCCACTATATCTAAGGCTTATAGAGTTTTAAATAAGATAACCTTGTGTGTGGAAGAAACACCACATGTTGTGTTTGATGAATCTACTTTTGAGTCCAAAGATGCAGATGACGTCACAAAGATTTCAAATGATCTACATAAGATGACTATTAAGAGATCAACAGGTAAAGTTCTATGGACCAGCATCAGACTCAGACAAGGAAGAAGAATCAGACTCAAACAAAGAAAGAGAGCCTGAAAGTTCTTCAAAGTCAGCTGATCAGACAAGTACCTTACCTGACAATCAGGAAGAAGCTTCAGAAGGTAATACATAATCATTTGAAAAGGATATTTCAGACAAGTCTTCATCCTTGGTAAAAGACAAAGGTAAAAAGGTAATGACTTATCATCCAACTGAACAAATAATAGGAGATTTAGATTCTGGAGTTCAAACTAGGATACAACTAAATCTTGATTGTATGTTTAGTTGTTATATTTCATTACTTGAACCTAAGTCAATTACTAAAGCTCTAACTGATTCCAATTAGATTAATTCTATGCAAGAAGAACTGAATCAGTTTCAAAGACAAGACGTGTGGGAGCTTGTTGAAAGGCCTCATCATCAAAAAGTCATTGGAACTAAATGGGTCTTTAAAAATAGAAGGGATGAGAATAATATTGTGGTTAGAAATAAAGACAGACTAGTTGCTCAAGGTTACAATCAGAAAGAATTGATTATGATGAAACCTTTGCACCAGTAGCTCGTCTGGAGGTCATAAGATTGTTCTTAGCCTATGCTGCTTTTAAAAGATTCACAGTTTTTCAAATGGATGTAAAATCAGCATTTCTATATGGAATCTTGGCTGAAGAGGTTTATGTAGAGCAACCTCCAGGCTTTGTCAAATGAGACAAGGTTTATAAACTGAGGAAAGCTCTACATGGACTTAAACGGGCCCCAAGAGCCTTGTATGATACCTTGTCTGATTATTTAATTCAAAATGGTTTTGTTAAGGGCAAAATAGATAGAACTTTATTTCGAAAAGAATATGATAATGATCTTTTATTACTACAAATTTATGTTGGTGATATTATTTTTTAATCTACTAATCTGTCTTTGTGTGAAGAATTTAGTCATCTCATGAAAAGCAGATTTGAAATGTCCATGATGAGTGAGATGACATACTTTCTTGGACTTCAAGTCAGACAGACTAAGAAGGGGATCTTCATCAATCAAGCAAGAAATGTAAAGGATCTTATTGAAAAGTTTTGAATAGGTACCAGCTGAGAGGCTAATATACCTATGATGAAAAACTTCTCCATGGATCCAGATGATAAGGGGGAAGACACTGATCAAACAGAACACAGGGGATTAATAGGCTCTTTATTATACTTAACTGCTAGTAGACCTGATATTTCTTTTGTAGTAAGGTGTCTGTGCACGTTTCCAAGCTAAGCCGAAGAAGAGTCATCTTGAAGCAGCAAAGAAGATTCTTAAATTCTTGAAAGGTACAATAAATGTAGGACTGTGGTACCCAGCTGATGATAATTTTGAGTTGTCAGGATACTCAGATTCAAATTTGGTGGGTGTAAGATAGATAGGAAATCTAATTTTGGAACTTGCCAATTTCTGGGAAGTAAGTTGATTTCATGGTTGTCTAAAAAACAAACCTCTGTAGTTACTTCCACTACTGAAGCTGAGTATATGGCAGCTGGAAGTTGTTGTTCCCAGCTAATCTGGATCAGTCAATAGCTAAGGGATTATAATATTATCACTAGAGATGTACCAATCTTTTGTGACAACAATAGTGCCATAGCTATTACCCAGAACCCAGTTTTACACACTCATTGCAAACATGTTGATATTCGACTTCATTTTATTCGTGATCATGTAGAAAAAGGTGATACCAGATTAGAGAAGATACTAACTGATTTTCAAAGAGCTGATATACTTACTAAACCATTAGCTGAGACTAGGTTTACAGAACTGTGTTTAGAGTTAGGTTTACTTGAGCAGACAACGTTGAGGAACAACTCAGATCAAGAGTTCGGTACTATGCTGATCAGACTAGGTCAAGGACTGATTAAGTCAGCTGAAGATCAAAGTTTGCAAGTCATCTGGAGACAAGCTCAAGTCTAGTCATCTGCAGGAGACGATCATGAAGAGCTCAGACGAGGTCAAGACAAGCTGAGTAGAATAAGAAAGGCAAGTCTTCACCAAGTCAGCTGCAGACGAGTAGAGTGAAATCAGCTGAGATCAAGAGCAGTTTTCAAGATTAAGTTTGTTGAGCAGTTTTCAGTTTGTTAGAACTGACTAACAAACTAACTGTCTTTTCAGACTTATAAAAGGTCTAGATTTTATTTTTCAATACACTTATGAAAATCTGATTTTTCACACTATTCACTATTCAGTTCACAAAGTAATTTTAAAAGAGTTTTCAAATATTTTCAAGTGTTTGTAGAACACTTCACTTCACATCTTCAAAAACACTTCTTATTCTTAGAGTTAGATTTTAGAAGGTTGGTTAGCATTTTTGAAGAGTTGAAGATAAAGTTGTAAGTTGTAAAGATTGTAAAGTAAGTAAGTAAGCAGCTAGTGGAGACCCTTCTTCAAAGTTTGGAGAAGGAGAGTGGATGTAGGATTGTTATAATCCGAACCACTATAAAATCTGGTATTCTTTACTGCTTTCATTTATCTTTCTGTTCAAGTTACAATTTGTTGTTCGAAGTTTAATTTCAAAATTAAAGTTAAGATCTGAATATCAGTGTTGCTTTTGATCTTATTAAAAGTTGAGATTAATATTGAATTCCGCTGTGTACATCTGGTACTTTGAATATATTTTGAAAGATTTGAAAAATCTATTCAACCCCCCCTTCTAGATTTTTCCTAGAAGACTGATATTTATGTTACCTAATCTACTCAACTATTCGGGACCAACAAGTGGTATCAGAGCAGTGTTAAGCTATTCTGATATTGATTTTAGGTCTTAACTGACTCTGAAAGTTTCTTGATTTTCTTCATTCTCTTCATTACTACTAACAGTGCTACTAATTAGTTTGTGGAGTATTTTGTCTCTTTATCTCATCATGTCATCAGGAAAAAGTAAGAAGTCTAGGAATCTTCCTGAATTCTCTATTGAAGATTATGATTATTGGAAATTCAGGATGGAGAATCACCTTAAGGCCATTCATGATAGGATGGAAGAGGTTCTTGAAGAGGGACCTATAAAATTTTATCATGGAGGCACCAGCACTGGAGCTGAGTCAGCTGAATCCAGATCCAGACAGGAGAAAAAGAGTTTTGAATTGACAAATGATGAAAGAAAGGTCCACAATCTTGATCAAGTAGCTCGAACTGAAATCATTGAGACTCTAAGTAAAGATTGGATAGAGAAGGTTAAGAGATGCAAAACTGCTAAAGAAATGTGGCAGACTCTAGCCAATGTTTGTGAAGGATCTGAACAAGTCAAAGAAAACAAGTTGCAGTCAGTCTTGCATGCATTTGAGACATTCAAAATGAAGGAAAACGAGTCTGTGGATCAGTTAGATGTAAGGTTGACCAATCTTCTCAACAAAGCAGCTGACCTTGGAAAGAATTATACAGAAAAGGAGATTAATAACAAGATTCTGAGATCATTAACCAAGAGATGGAGGGAGAAATCCAATATCCTTAAGGCTACTCAAGATTTATCTTCTATTACTCACCATACTTTGTTTTCTCATCTTAAAGCTCTAGAATATGATATTCAAATAGAAGACGAGGAGGATGAGATGGAGTCGAGCACCTCATCCAAGTTTGTTGCCTTTGTCAGTAAAGAAGACAAGGTGTCAACAGAGTCTGTAGGAGCTGACCTATCCTTGAAGGAGCATATGGTTTTACTCACTAAAAGGTATGATAAATTGAGAATGAAGTATAAAAGAAATAAATTGAGATTTGCAGGTAAGGATAAATCAAGATCCAGATCAGGTAGAAAGGAAGATGAGTCTACAGATGATGACAAAAGCAGAAGCCAGACAAGAAGATACAGATCACCTGTCAGAAGAAATCCTTCCAGTCCTAGATCAGACAGGAGTGATACTTGTTACACATGCAACAAGCCAGGACACTTCAGCTATGATTGTCCCCAACTTACTCCTAAGGAAAGGGAAGAAAAGAGGAAGAAGAGAGACAGGAGGTTTGCAGATCAAAGAACTTTGTTGGCTAAAGAAAAGGAGCCAAAGAAATCATCATCATCATCATCATCCTCATCTGATTTCGGATCAGATGATGAAATCTGTCTCATGGCTAAAGAGGTAATTACTATTCATCTCCAGATAATGATTCATGTCAGTCTGCATCAGATCATGACCAAACTGTTATCCATGAATTATTGAGAGATTTAAAGACATCTCTGGTTGCTTATAAACAGCTAGAGACAGAGAATTTGGCTTTAAAGGATCAAATTCAAATTCTAATTAAAGGCAAGCAAGTGATGAACTGTTCAGAAACTGAGGAAACATTCAAGGGGGAATGTTTTCCCCAGGCTGAGGCTAGTACATCAGCCAGCTTACCTGAAAGGTTAGAGAATGAATTGAAACTTTAAAAGACAAATTTGAAGAAGTCTGTGCTGAAAATGAATCAATTAAGAAAGACAATGAGAAGCTTGTCTTCAAAATTAGTCAACTTAATAATTCACAATCAGCAATAGACCATATCTTTAACACATCTCAAAAATACCATGACAAAATAGGTCTTGGTTATGATAGGAACAATAAATCAGATGTATAAAAACCTAGAAAATTTGTGAAAGCATCTGATCAATCAAAAGAGGTTAAAGTTGGTCCTTGGAAACCAACTAGTCAGGTAAGGACTGCATTTCCCAGCCTGAAAACAAAAATTCAGCTGAGGACTCCTTATCAGACTAGGAGAAACCCAAGAACCAAATAAGAAGAAATTCTTATTATAATCCTTTTGATGGAAGGAACAGATGCTATCCCACATTTCCTAAGTTTAGGAAAATTACTAAAACTGAATACAACAAGTTATCCTTCAAAAGTGATACAATTGTAGACAGATTTGGTAGAAAAACCGAGTCTGATTTATTGTTTAGAGATGAGATGTTTATTTGGTTACCTAAAGTGATACTTGACCTTCAAGGACCCAAGATCACTAGGGTACCTAACAACTGATCTGTTTTTCAGGATACACAGGGATCATCACTCAAGGAAGAGATCTTAGCTTCAATATGGTACATTGATAGTGGTTGTTCACAACACATGACCCATAACAAGAGGTTGTTGTCAAATTTCCAAAGCATTGATGGTCCAAGAGTCTTATTTGGTGACAATAATTGTGGTCAGACTAAAGGTGTAGGTACTCTGATTATCAAGGATATTCAGGTATCAGAGGTATATTTTTTTAAAGGTTTGAAACATAATTTGTTATCTGTTTCTCAGCTTTGTGATAATGGTTTTCTTGTCAAATTTTCAAGGGATAAATGTGATATTTTAGATAATTCTTCAGATAAGGTACTTTTAACTGGCTTCAGACATGGTAATGTCTATGTGGCCAACTTTAATAGTTGTCCCAAAGATACCTGTCTGATAGCTAAGGGTGGAGAAGATCTCAGCTGGCTATGGCACAATAGGCTTAGCCATCTGAATTTCAAGACCCTTAGTAAGCTGGCTAAAAAGAACCTTGTCAAGGGATTACCTGAAAAACTTTTATCCACTGATCTTAAATGTGATGCCTGTCAGAAAGGTAAACAGCCTAGACACTCATTTAAGAGTATTAACTCCTCTTCATCTGAAAGAGTTTTGCAACTACTTCATCTGGTTCTGTTTGGACCTGTTATCCCTCTCAGTTTCAGTGGAAGGAAATATACTCTTGTTGTAGTAGATGACTTTTCTAGATACACTTGGGTTATATTTCTTTTCAAGAAAAATGAGACTATGAGCAAGATCCCTGATCTGTTCAGACAGATTCAGAATGATAAGGGCACATAATTTTTGAATTCTTGTTTATCTAACTTTTTCAATGAGTGTGGAATTATTCATGAGACATCTTTAGCAAGAACTCCTCAACAAAATGGAGTGGTTGAAAGAAGGAATAGAACTTTGAAGGAAGCAGTCAGGAGCATGTTAGCTGAGTATGATATCCCTCACAGGTTCTGGGCTGAAGCCATCAACACAGCTTGCTATACCCAGATAAGGTGCTTAGTTGTCAAAGACAAGGGTAAGACTCCATATGAGATTTAGAAGGGTAAGATTCCAAGAATCTCATATTTCAGAGCTTTTGGTTGTAAGTGTTTTATCCATAACAATGGGAAATCTAAGTTAAGAACCTTTGATGCTAAGGCAGCTGATGGAATATTCTTGGGATATTTTAACACTTCCAAGGCATTTAGAGTTTTTAACAAGACAACTCTTTGTGTGGAGGAAACCCCTCATGTTGTTTTTTATGAGTTGTATTCTTTCTCAGATAAAGTGAATCAAATCTCTGAAAGTCTAGATAAAATTGAACTGTCCAAGACTAAACATAGAACTGTCTATCTACCTAGTCTTGATTCAGAATCAGACGAAGAAGAATCCCCATCTGATAATCAGAAGACAACTTCTTATCAGACTCCATCAGAACAGACACCCTTGACGTCAGCTGATCAGCAGGGGTCAGCTGATGAAGGGGGAATGTCAGCTGAGATTGAGTCAGAGGAGTTGCCTACTGAGACTCAAGATGAGGATCCTTCTCCTTACATAGGCAAAAGGATGAGAAGCTACCATCCATCTGATCAGATTATAGGAGACCCATCTAGTAGTGTGCAGACACGAATGATGCTGGACTCTAAAAGTCTTTTCAGCTGTTATGTGTCACTTCTTGAACCCAAGTCTATTGAGGAAGCTCTATCAGACCCAAACTGAATAACTGCCATGCAGGAGGAACTGCATCAGTTTGAAAGGCAAAGTGTATGGGAACTAGTGGAAAAGCCCTTACACAGAAAGATTATAGGCACCAAATGGGTGTTTAAAAACAAAACAGATGAGAACAACATTATTGTTCGAAATAAGGCAAGATTGGTTGCACAAGGTTACTCACAGTCTGAGGGGGTAGATTATGATGAAACCTATGCTCCAGTTGCCTGATTAGAGGCAATAAGGTTGTTCTTAGCATTTGCTGCATATAAATCTTTCAAAGTCTTTCAAATGGATGTTAAGTCTGCCTTCCTTAATGGAGTGTTGCTTGAGGAAGTCTATGTAGAACAGCCTCCTGGGTTTAAGATCAATAACAAGGTCTATAAACTCAACAAAGCTCTATATGGACTGAAACAAGCTCCCAGAGCTTGGTATGATACCTTGTCTGATTTCTTGACATCAAATGGATTTTCAAAAGGCAAGATTGATAGAACTTTGTTTAGAAAGGAAGTAGATGGTAACATCTTATTAGTTCAAATTTATGTAGATGACATAATCTTTGGTTCACCTAATCTGAAATTATGTGAAGAGTTTAGCATTCTCATGAAAAACAGGTTTGAAATGTCAATGATGGGTGAATTAACATACTTTCTAGGCTTACAGATTAAACAGATGAGTAAGGGTATATTTATACATCAGTCTAAATATGCTAAGGATCTGATTGAGAAATTTGGAATGACTACTAGTAGAGAGGTTAAAATACCTGTGGCAACTAACTTCTCTATGGATTCAGATGAGCAGGGGATACCCACTGATGCAACGGAGTATCGTGGACTGATTGGATCTCTTCTTTATCTCACTGCAAGCAGGCCAGACATAGCCTTTGCAGTTGGGGTATGTGCAAGATTCCAGTTCAATCCCAAGAAAACTCATCTGGAGACGGCTAAGAAAATTCTAAAATATCTCAAAGGAACCTTGCGAGTAGGGTTATGGTACCCAGCTGATGACAACCTTGAGCTGACAGGTTATTCAGATTCAGACTTTGGAGGATGTAAGATTGACAGGAAATCTACTTCAGGAACTTGTCAATTCTTAGGCAACAAATTAATTTCTTGGTTATCCAAGAAACAGACATCTGTTGCCACCTCCATAACTGAAGCTGAATACATGGCAGCTGGAAGTTGTTGCTCTCAACTCCTCTGGATTAGTCAACAGCTTAGGGATTATAATATTCAAACATCAGTTGTTCCTATTTACTGTGACAGTAATAGTGCAATAGCAATGACTTACAATCCTGTTCTGCATTCTAGATGTAAGCATATAGATATTAGGCATCATTTCATCAAAGATCATGTTGAGAAGAATGACATTAGGATTGAGAAATCTCTTCATTCAGAAAACCTTCATCCTTGTTTCCCCACAAAATCTTTGTTTTCAAATAAAATTCTTAAGTTTGTGTAGTTAAAGAGTTCTGTACTTTGTAACTAAACTGTAAATCCTTTGTTAAGTTTTGTTTCAAAATCAGACTAGGAGGAAATTTTTGAAAAAATATAAGACAAGGTCAGTTGGACCAAGTCTGATTTTTCCAAGTCTGAAATAGAATACCTGAGTGTTAAGTAAGGCACCTCATTGCTTACGTCAGGTATACTAATTACTTCTGATAAAGTAAGTCTATTATACGTCTAATCCGTAGGATAAACGGTTACTTTTTACACAATTCAAGACACGTAAAGGCCACGCGCCTGAATTTTAATTGATTTTCTCACTAAACCATCGATGTTTTACACGCGCCTTTTAAAATCAACGGTTTAAAATTAAAACTCTGAGATCGTGCCACGTTTTGCATTCCCAAACTTTCCCTCTCTCTCCTCTGAGTTTAAAATCTTACCTTCTTCATTAAAATTTTTCACTTTCACATTTCACTTATCAAAATCCTCTGTAAAAATACCCTTCTTACAAAAACTTATTCAAATGGCTTCTTCTTCATCCCAAACCCCTAAACCTCCCACCTATATAACTGCATCCGTTTCAAATTTCAAAATGAATACAGAGGCAGTCCGGAATAAACTCAAAGCCGAGATGTATGTCGACTTTGAAACCACCCAAGACAGGGAATCCAGCGAGATATTAGGCCTGTTGGAAGCATCAAGGTTGCAAGGATTCTGTTCATTAAAATCGGCAGAAAACAGGACAATGGATTTCATAGGTGCAGAGTTCCTGGCGAATAGTGAGTTTTCTTAAAATGGTTTTAGTACTACAGTAGAGGGTACTCGATTGGAGTTTACTAAGGAAAACGTGGCTCAGATTTTGGATATATCGGCTGAAGGCGTAAATCCATTGGTGTATAAGGAGGAAGAATGGGAACAATCTTTTGATTTGTTTGCTAGGATAACATATAGGGGAACAAGGAGAGACCTGAAAAAACACATGTTGAGAAGGAAATATAGGTTGTTGATGACAATAGTAACTAAGTCAATTCTGGGTGATCAGAGTTCGCATGACGGAGTGACGAAGTCTAGACTGTGTTGTATGCGGGCTATCTTTGACGGAGTCAGGGTTGATTGGGTTGAGCTATTGTTTAAGAGGTTGAGGGAGGAGAAGACGAGGTTGGTGTTTAATCCTACTGTTGGTGATTAGGTTCCTCAGTCTACCGTGAGTCTATTTAACAAGATCACAGTACTGATGGATGGGCTGAACAAGAGGGTCCAGTCAAGGGAAGGAAAGAAAAAAATTCTCAAAGCAGAAGGGTCTGCTGGCAAAGAATGAGAGACTGGGTGGTCTGCCAGATTCAGACGACGAGTCGGATGAGGCAATGGCTCAAAGAAATGAGGTTGCAGCAGCTGGGGTGCAGAGACAGCCAGCTGAGGTACCAGAAGTTGAGGTACCTGAGGCTGAGATACCGGCAGCCGAAGTAGAGGCACCAGCAGCAGCACAGCCAGCTGAAGAAGCAGCTGGAGTGGAACCAGAGGTCGCTCAACCTGACGTTCCACTCCAAAGGAGGTCCAGGAGGAGGCTGGTCAAGACTGCTGATATAGTTGGAGAGTCCTCCACAACTCCCTCTAGTCTGCTGCCAGAAGAAGCTGCGACACTACAAATAGCAGCAGTAGTGGAGGCAGAGACAGAAGTGCTGGAGGATCCCAGCTCAGAGCGAACCGCATCTGCCGAGAGGCAAGCCTCTCCAGGTACATCTTCCAACATCTCTTCGTCAGATAAATCCCCCACCCACCTTGGCAATGAAGAAGCATCCCAGACTGGTACTTCTGAGCCTCTGAAACAGTCTACTCCCGATATTATCCAAATTCAAACTACTTCACCTCCCACCTCATTTCCCATACCTGAAATACCTCCCACTTCATCTCCCACACTTGATATCCCTCCCACCACTACTTAACCTTTTGATTTTCTCGACTTCCTCTCCACTAAATATCCCACTCCCTCACCCCAAATCAGTCCAATACACACTCCCAAACCTGATGGCTCTGTAGGAAGCTTCGAGCTCTCCCTACGATCAGACGCCAGAAGGAGATTAGCTGAGCTGATTCCTGAACTTCAATTTAACCCTGAAGTAATGAAGGAATCCATTGAGATCTGGCTGGTCCATCATCTGCGGACTGGAGATTTGGAGGAGATGAGCCTGTTCACCGATGAAGTAGGCTGGGACAACTTCATCTCCTGGGAGAAGGTCATTCTGGAGTCTGCTGGAATCACATTTATATCAGTTATCCTATCAGAGGAGCAGCTTCTGAATTTCCTGAGAAGTCGCCTTAGCATGCCTGAAACTTCACCAGCCGCCCCTCCCAGCAGCCCAGGATCCACCTTCTCTTCAATTCTAAATCAGCTGGAGAAGAGGGTAGAAGATAAGTTCACCCAGATGCTAATAATGAAGACTGCAGACATTGTAGACTCTGTCAGTGTAACAATGGAGGACATGCTAAAAGCATCTGAGGTAAATCTCCTATCTTCTATTTCCAATTCTGTTAAGATGACTGTCAAAGAAGAGTTGGTTGAAGTAAAGAAGGAGGTTGGAGAACTGAAAATCCAAACCCAAGCTGACAATCAGCTGCTGGCCGATGAGATCCTACTCAATCAATCCTCAGCATCCACCTATTTTACTGTTATCAAGGAGCAGCTTGCTATGCTACTTGATGATGTTAAAAAGGGGGAACATGTGGAGATCGTGAAAGCCGAGCTCAACCAGATCAAACTTTCAGCAGCCAGCCAAGCAGATGAGCTCACTGCCCTTAAGATTAGAATTGAGCAGATTGAGGAGGCAATCACGGCAGATGAGCTGGCCAGAAAGAAAGAAGCTGAGCTGAAGTCTGAAAGGTTCATGGCTAAGATCAGAGAGAGAAAAGAGGAGGCTAGAGCCAAAGCTGAGGCTGAGAAAGGGAAAGGGAAAGAGCTGGTGGTGGTAGAGAAAGAGAAAGAGAAAGAAAAGGAGGCAGAGAAGGTCGTGTCGCCTATCAGGCAGAGCCTGATGTCCAAAGCTGCTGGAAAGAGGCCACTTGAGAAATCAGCCGAGCAGCTTAGGATAGAGGCAGAAAGGGACCGACGGATCAAGGCTGAGAAGGTGTATTATGGCCGGAGGGAAGCCAGAAGGAAGATTAAATCGGCGAAGGAGGCTGGCAGAATATTTGATAGGTTCCAGAAAAAGTGGGTAGTCCCATCAGCTGGAGGAGGAGCAGAGGCAGCCTGGATCATACCTGCAGAAAGAACTGATGCTCCTCCGAAAATGATTGCACATCCATCATGGGCAACTGAGTACATGAAGTACAAGGCTAAGTGGACCTTCTTCTGGTACATATGCAAAGGAGTTGGAGCATCATCAGACAATGAGACAATTGCTTGGCATGACTGGATGGAGAAGGAAAATCCAAGTTTGTACCAGAAACTTCTTGATGAAGGAGATGAGTGGTACAATGTGGATTTGGTTGCTCCAGACTATTCATCCATTCCGATAAAACTGAATGATGATGGCTCGATTGACAAGGAGTGAATCAGGTCAACTATCAACTATGGTATAAATCAAATGAAGTTGACTAATCCAAAGGAAATTGCTGAGCTGAGGACGCGGATATTCGATTGGATGCAACTTCCGGAGAAAGATAGATGGACAGATTAGATAAGCCTAAATCTTCTTATCTTTTATCTTCTTATCTGTTCCATATGTAAATTAGGTAATGAGTTGTATATGAATGAGATGACTGGTTCTTATCTGGTTTACTTGTTTGTTTTAAAAGTTTTCTTTATTGTTTTAAGAAACTTTAAAATTTTTTCTAAGTATGAACCATCTGAGAAAATTTTTTATCTCAGACTCAATATTTGCAAAATTTTTCTTAAGTCTAAAAACTTTTTCTTAGTCCTAAGACTTAAATTTTTTTCCTTTTGGAAAAATCTTAAGACTAAAGAATTTTTACTTCAAAACTTTCTAAGTGTGAATTAAAATGCTTCAATCTGGATTGATAGTGTGAATGTGTTATAACATGCTTATATGACTATCTTGAATAACTTTGACTAACATCAGCTGTGAGTATGTTTCTTTTATAGTTTTAACATCATCAAAAAGGGGGAAATTGTTAGATCAAGTAGAGTTTTGATGAGTTAAAAGAACAATCCAGATGAGCAGGCAACGTTGAGGAACAGCTCAGATCAAGAGTTCGATATTATGCTGATCAGACTAAGTCAAGGACTGATTAAGTCAGCTGAAGATCAAAGTTTGCAAGTCATCTGGAGACAAGCTCAAGTCTAGTCATCTGCAGGAGACGATCATGAAGAGCTCAGACGAAGTCAAGACAAGCTGAGTAGAATAAGAAAGGCAAGTCTTCACCAAGTCAGCTGCAGACGAGTAGAGTGAAATCAGCTGAGATCAAGAGCAGTTTTCAAGATTAAGTTTGTTGAGCAGTTTTCAGTTTGTTAGAACTGACTAACAAACTAACTGTCTTTTCAGACTTATAAATAGGTCTAGATTTTATTTTTCAATACACTTATGAAAATCTGATTTTTCACACTATTCACTATTCAGTTCACAAAGTAATTTTAAAAGAGTTTTCAAATATTTTCAAGTGTTTGTAGAACATTTCACTTCACATCTTCAAAAAAACTTCTTATTCTTAGAGTTAGATTTTAGAAGGTTGGTTAGCATTTTTGAAGAGTTGAAGATCAAGTTGTAAGTTGTAAAGATTGTAAAGTAAGTAAGTAAGCAGCTAGTGGAGACCCTTCTTCAAAGTTTGGAGAAGGAGAGTGGATGTAGGATTGTTATAATCCGAACCACTATAAAATCTAGTGTTCTTTACTGCTTTCATTTATCTTTCTGTTCAAGTTACAATTTGTTGTTCAAAGTTTAATTTCAGAATTAAAGTTAAGATCTGAATATCAGTGTTGCTTTTGATCTTATTAAAAGTTGAGATTAATATTGAATTACGCCGTGTACATCTGGTACTTTGAATATATTTTGAAAGATTTGAAAAATCTGAAAAATCTATTCAACCCCCCCTTCTAGATTTTTCCTAGAAGGCTGATATATGTGTTACCTAATCTACTCAACTATTCGGGACCAACACATTCACAGTCATCCTAAGCCAATGAGAGCAGAAGATGGAGGATAAGTTCACTCAGATTCTTCAAAACAGCTGACATCGTGGACTCAGTGAGCATCACGAAGGAAGATATGCTCAAAGCATCTGAGGTAAACGTCTTATCTAAAATCTCCAATTCTATTAACATATCTGTGGAAGAGAAGGTTGATGGGGTAAGAAGGGAGTTGGAAGGGCTACGAGCTCAAGTGGCAGTGGACAACTAGATTTTGGCTGATGAAATTCTGAGAGATCAAATCACGACTTTCACCTACTTTAATGTTGTCAAGGAGCATCTTAAGACGCTTCTCAATGATGTTAAAAAGGGGGAAGATATGGGGAGAGTCAGAGCTGAACTTAACCAGATTAAGCTCACAGCCAGCAGTCATACAGATGAGCTCACTGCCTTGAAGATAAGGATTGAACAGATTGAAGAAGCAATCAAGGCAGATGAGCAGGCCAGGAAAAGAGAAGCTGAAATCAAGTCTGAAAAATACATGGCCAAGATCAGAGAAAGGAAGGAGAAAGCTAAGAAGGCTAGGGCTAAGGCATCTGCTGAACAAGAAAAGGAAGCTAGGAAAGGTAAAGAACTCGAACCAGTCTTGTCTCCGGTCAGACAGAGTCTATTGTCAAAGGCAGCTGGTAAGAGACCTCTGCAAAAATCAGCGGAGCAGATAATGATTGAGGAGGAAAGAGATAAAAGAATCAAGGCTGAAAAAATCTTTTATGGCCGAAGGGAGGCGAGGAGAAAGATTAAGGCAGCCAAGGAGGTAGGAAGGATTTTTGATAGAGCTTCGAAGAGATGGGTAATACCTGCATCAGCTTGGGGACCTCTTGGAGAAGCAGAGAAGGCATCAGTTAGGCCACCGCATAGGACAGATGCTCCTCCGAAGATGATCATGTATCAATCTTAGGCCAACGAGTACATAAAATATGAGGCCAACTGGACATTCTTCTGGTACATATGCAAAGGTGTTGGTGCCTCATCTAAAGATGAAACGATTGCATGGCACGACTGGATGGAGAAGGAGAACCCGACGCTATATCAGAAGTTGATCATTGAAGGGGATGAGGGGTATAATGTCGACCTTGTTGCTCCAGCTTACTCAGCCATTCCAATCAAAGTTGCTGATGATGGCTCTATTGACAAAGACTGGATTAGATAAACTATTGTTATGGGTCAAAACATAATGAAGTTGTCTAATCCAAAGGACATAGACGAGCTGAGGAATCAGATCTTTGATTGGATCCAACTTCCAGAGAAGGATCGATGGATAGACTAGATAAGCTCTATTTTTCTTTATCTTTTACATCTTGTCTGGCCAATCTGTAAATGTAATTTCGATGTATATGAATGAAGTGTTTGAAACTTATCTGAATTACATTGTCTTATTTTTTTAAGTTCAAATTTTTTATTCATTAAAGCTTTTGAAGAAAACTTAAGAAATTTTTCTAAGTATTGATCATCTGATATAATCTTATACCTTAGAACAAATTCTTAAAATTTTTCTAAGTATGGATATTTACTTAAGTGTGAATAGTTGCACTTATGTGAACCTATCTGATTAAAAGGTGCTTATGTGCTTAGTATGCTTATCTGTTTATCTTCAATAACCTTGACTAACACAAGTTGTGAGTTCATCTCTTTCTTGTAGTTTTAACATCATCAAAAAGGGGGAAATTGTTAGATGAGATTTTAGTTTTGATGAGTTAAAATGTATAGGTTAGATAAGCTCATGTAAAGTAGGATGACCGGCTGAAATTGTGTAGATCAGCTGAAGTAGTACATTTCACTAGTGAGCTGATCAGACTAGGTGAGATGGGTAAAGTTAGCTGAGATCAAGAAGATTGAAGGTCATCTGAAGACAGGTTTGAAGAAGTTAGCTAATTGAGAGAAATATGAAGAGCTCAAGACAAGGTCAAGACCAGCTGAGTAGAATAAGAAAGGCAAATTTTCACCAAGTCAAAGTCAGACGACAGACTCAAGATCAGCTGAGGTAAGGGCAATTTTAAAGAAAGGTTTGTTAAGCAGTTTTAAGTTTGTTACAACAAACTAACCGCCTTGCAGCCTTATAAATAGGACTAAGCACAGTCCTTAGAAGAACTTTTGCACTCACATTCTAAGAACACATTTTCAAAAGAGCACTCATCAGTTTTAGATCGAAAAATCTTGTGATATTTTTCCAAGAGTTTGAAGAACACTTTCACTTGTAATTTCTTCATGATTCTGCACTGTATCTTAGTTTGATAGATACACTAGTAGATAGAAAAAGATTCAAAGACGAAGATCGTCTCAATTTAGGATTTTTATAAATGCATCTTTACTAGTGGATGTAGGATTTTTATAAATCCGAACCACTATAAACCATGTGTTCTTTACTTTTCTGTATTTCCTTAATTCATCTTTCAGTTTGCATTCAATTTCATTTGTTGAAACATCCATTCAAGGAATTATCAATCGAATCAAGTATAAAAAAATACTTCCGCTGCTAAATCTGATACTTAGAGAATCTGAATTAGTTTGGATTGTCTGGGTTTAATTTTGTGAAAGGAAAATTGGATAGGTAGAAAATCTATTCAATCCCCCCCTTTCTAGATTTTCTGACTAGATAACACTTGATCGACTGGAACCAACAGGAACAAAGCCAGATTAGTTGCAAAGGGGTATTGCCAAGCTGAAGGAATAGACTATGATGAAACCTTTGCACCTGTTGCCAGACTTGAAGCTATCAGACTATTCTTAGCTTATGCATCTCACCAAAGATTCAAAGTATATCAGATGGATGTGAAGAGTGCCTTAATGGAGTGCAGAATGAAGAGGTCTATGTGGAACAACCCCCTAGTTTTGAAGAAAGCAATAAGGTGTTTAGACCGAGGAAAGCTCTATATGGCCTAAAACAGGCACCTAGAGCCTGGTATGGCACTCTTTCACAATTCTTGCTAGATCATGGATTCACAAAAGGCAAAGTGGACAGAACCCTGTTCAGAATCTTGCTTGGAGATAATATTCTGCTGGTCAAGATATATGTGGATGATATCATCTTTGGATCCCAAAATAAGCAACTGTGTGAGAGATTTTCAAATCTGATTAAGTGAAGATTTTAGATGTCAACGATGGGTGAAATGAATTTCTTTTTGGGATTACAAGTCAAATAATCACTTGAAGGGATATTCATCAATCATGCTAAGTATACCAGGGAACTCCTGAAGAAGTTTGGATGTCAAAACTGTAAAACAACTAGAATTCCTATGAGTACAAATTCCAAAATTGATCTAGATGAAGAAGGAAAATCAGTAAATCAAACTGATTACAAAGCTATTATAGGATCCTTGTTATATCTTACAATAAGCAGGCCAGATATCACTTTTGTTGTAGGAATATGTGTAAGATATCAATCCAATCTAAAGGAGAGTCACCTGATTGCAGCTAAAAGAATCCTGAGATACCTAAAGGGAACTGTGAATTTAGGACTATGGTATCCTTCAAATGACAATCTTCATTTATCAGGCTATTCAGATGTTAACTATGGTGGTTGTAGAATTGACAGGAAATCAACTACTGGAACTTGCTAATTCCTTGGAAGCAAGCTTATTTCCTGGTTTTCTAAGAAACAAAGTACAGTAGCAACTAGCACCATTGATTACAGAGCTATTTTAGGATCCTTGTTATATCATACAATAAGCAGGCCTGATATCACTTTTGCTGTAGGAATATGTCTAAGATATCAATCCAATCCAAAGGAGAGTCACCTGATTGCAGCTAAAAGAATCCTGAGATACCTAAAGGGAACTGTGAATTTAGGACTATGGTATCCTTCAAATGACAATCTTCATTTATTAGGCTATTCAGATGTTAACTATGGTGGTTGTATAATTGACAGGAAATCAACTATTGGAACTTGCTAATTCCTTGGAAGCAAGCTTATTTCCTGGTTTTCTAAGAAACAAAAGTACAGTAGCAACTAGCACCACTAAAGCTGAGTACATGGCAGCTGGTAGTTGTTGTGCTTAGATATTGTGGCTAAGACAACAACTCAAAGATTACAATGTTTTCACAAATGAAATTCCTATCTATTATGACAAAAGTGCTATACCCATCTTTTAGAATCCAGTCCTCCATACAAGATGCAAACATGTGGATATCAGACATCACTTCATCAGAGATCATGTTGAAAAGAAAGATATCATCGTGATGAAAATCCACACTGATAAGCAAAAGGCAGACATCCTGACCAAGACTCTAGCTGAATCAAGAGTTCAAGAACTCTCAGTAGAATTAGGACTTCTGGACCCTAGAGTGGATCAAGTAGCCTGAATAGGTGAAGTTACACTCTAAGGGTGGTGCAAAGAAGTATTATCACCTATGTCCATGAAAGAGGATGAGGTAACCTGAGTATATTCCGGTCACTTGAGTTTCTGAGGATAAGTCACCTGAATCCAATAGAATTTAGTGGACCTAAATGTAGAAACTCAGGGGAGACACGAACAATTGATCCTTAATGTTATTTAAAGATTAATCCATTTGAGATGGTTGTTGGACATAATCATGGATGTTTTTTCAACCATTCCAAGGCAATAATTCCTTTTTAGCCGTAAAATCCAAGAAAATGCGGGATTTATCTTACTACGTGTCAGACGCATTTAATGCACCGTCAGTTACACCATTACTCTATCCTATAAAGATGGAAAGAGAAAGATATAGTTTGAAATTACTAAAATTAGAAACCGCCAATTCTCAGCTACTAATCCTTATTATTCTTTAATCTTCACCGTCCATTTCTCTCTCAATTCAAACCGATTAATCACTATATAAACTATTTTTCATCATCAGTTTCTTTACTGCGATCATTACTTCCTTAATCTTCTCAACTTTCTCACTCCTTAAAAACCCTTCCTCCCTCTCAAAGAATGTCATGATGCAGAAGTTGTTGAGTTCTCTCTCAATCTATAAAGGGAAGAACAAGGAAGAGGTATCACATCCAAGGTCACTCTGACTGAGGATAGAGAGGAGGAGATTGATGGACAAATAGTTATCCATGGGGTAAGAGAAAAGCTAACCCATACCGTCGAGGGATGAGTTGCATGAAATTCTAGGATTAACCTACAAAGGAGAAGATCCTAAAGCTTATGCCATTGGAGTTGAGCAAAACTGCCTTGATGGTTTTCTCAAGGAGCCAACTCCCTTCTATGTGGCTATGAACAAGAAGTTGCTGAAACCAGTCTATGAGGAACTTATAGACATAGTCAGCAAGTACTTGCTAGGAAACTATGGAAGCCTAGAGCAAATTAGCAAGATTAAAGTGAGGTTGATGGCTTCTATTGTGGACTCTGCAGCAGAAAAGAAAAGGTTCAACTGGCAGGAGTATTTCATCTCCAAGATGATTTAGGAGAAGAGAAAGGAAAAAGGAAGTCTCTAGGAGGAGAGTCTTTTCACATAGGATGACTTTTGCCACAAATGCCTCAGTGTTAGTGGAAAGCTTAGACTACACTGAAAAGAATTGGGTAAACCCAAGGCCTTTCCCACTGTCCAAAATTATCTACAGGCCAGTTGGAAAGAAGAAGATTGTTGAAAGAGTTGTTGAGAAGCCAGAACCAAAGAAGCCTGAGACACAAGCTATTCAAGACGTGAAGGCTGAACCTCCTAAGAAAATGAAGAGACTGATAAAGACCTCAGAAAAGATGAGGCAATTGGAGCAAGAACAGTAGGAAAAGGAGGAAAGAAAGCAACTCAGGGCTGCTATTGCTAAAAGCAGTCCATCAGTTTCTAAAACCACCACATCTAGCTCTTCTGAAGTCAGTAGCAAAGATAGAAGAGAAAAGCTAAGGAAGTTACTGAAGAGGAGTGTCCCCTGAACTCTCCAATTCATGTACTGGCAGAAGCAGCTACTACCTTGGAGGTCATTACTGAGGTACCTGAATATGTCCTACCTTCTCCTAAGGACCTTGAAGTGGAGAAAATGGATATAGAGCCTACTACTCAAGGGGAAGCTGAGGACTCTAAAGATGACCCTGAATATACTCTGTTGGATATGCTGAATGAGTCTTCCCAATATCAGGTCACTTCTTTATATTCGAACTAGTAGACTACCCTGAACTTCAGGCCATGTTCTTCAGTGTCAGACTACTAGTTTAGTTAAAGGATCAATTTCTGAATAAAATCCTTCAAGTTGTTAAGGGCACTGAAGAAGAGAGCTGGACAGAAGAAGAGATGATCCTGTAAGTTCACTAGTTTCAAAAAGACCAGATACTTATGCGATGAGAAGGTGTTTGGTTAGTTGGTAAGAAGGAAAATCTAGGAAACCAAAATGGGCATCACAGATGAATTTGATGACAACAATGGAGGTGATGATACCTCTAGAAAAGAAGACGATAGAAAAAAGGGCAGAGGGCCCTGAGAAGTTAAGCAAGGTGGTCAAGGACGTGCCTGCCTATAAAGGGCCACGTGACCCTGAGCACAGGCTGAAGGCACTGAGACTGTGGAGAAGCCTGGGGATGAGAGGTCCCTTTCTGCAGCAGTAGGGGAGGCTGTGGAAAGCAGCCTTAAATCCTAGGGTGGCTTTGTGGAGCCTAAAAAGCAGGCCACTGTGATCCCCTCTTAACTACCAATACAGGTGCCTTTTGAGGATCTTGTTATGGTAGGAGTTCCAACGGTTTCACCATTTAAGGGTGAGGTACAGATCACTGGATCTACTCAGGGGACCATCAGGACCCTGATTATAGTGAAGCAAGAGCAGACCAGCCTTGAAGTAGCAGCCCTAGAGGAGAAGGTTCAAAAGCTGGCTAAGAAAAAGAAGAAACTGAAAGGCAATGAGTCAAAGAGTTGAAAGCCTTAGTCAGGGAGCAACTTCAAATATTGCTCATCTGAGGGAAGCTAGAGTCCAATAGAGGAGACTCTCAGGTCGCCTAATGAAGTCTGTCAGGAAGCTCAACGAGGAAAGGACTCAGGGTACTGCTTCATTGGAAAAGGTGCAAGAAGACCTCACTCAGAGGATGGAATCCACAAAAGAGGCTCTAACAAAGGCCAACACATCTGTCAGACTAGTATCTCAAACTTAGGCTGAGACAAAGTCCTCAATTCAGCGGACTTTAGAGACTCACCTGAATCAAATTACTCAGAAGTTTGAAAGCTTGGCTCAGGAGATATCTGCTCAGTCCCTTGCCCTGGTTGAAAAGGTATCTTCTAAGTTAGCTGATTCCTTCCTAGCTAAGATAAACACTTTTCTTCAGAGTAAGGAGGCTTCCCTGAAGAATGACATAGGGGAGTTACTGGACACTAAGATGGAGCCCTTCAAATCTTTTTCCTTTCAAACTGTTGAGAAGATTTCTACCCTGGAAGAGGAACAAGAAGAAATGCAGGTGACATTCAGAAGCCTTGCCATAGAACAATCCAACATCTCCCTAATTGCCTCTACAAGGGTTGATGCCGAAAAGGGGGAAAATATGAAGGCCAGAGCTCAGAGACTGAAGCACGTTGACTAAAAATATCTGAGCAGACTGAAGAGAGGCAGAAATTGCTAAGTGGGGAGTCAATTGAACAAGCCAAAGAAGTTGAGACAGGAAGGAAGCTGAAGGAAAAAGAACCTGAACTGCCACACATGGAACCTAGTCAGGCTCTCAAGAGAAGCAGAGGAGAGGGCTCTCAAGAGACTGGAACCTAGTCAGGCTCAAGGAGTTAAGAGAAAGGCTGCTGAAAGGAAGCAGAGGAGAGGGCTCTCAAGAAACTGGAACCTAGTCAGGCTCAAGGAGTTAAGAGAAAGGCTGCTAAAACTCAAGCTCAGGGGATCAAGAGGATCAAAGTCACGAAAATAAGCTCCATTCAACCCAAAAAACTACAACTAACATGTGAAGAAGAAGAAAAGGAAGAAGTAGAAGAGTTGCAGCCACATGCACCCCTGCATATTTCTGAGGTGGTCTCTGAGAAGCCTGCACCAATGCAGGTGACCTCCACTAAAGAACTTTTTAAAGAAGGTTTTCCAGAAGGAACCATTCAGGTCAGACAACCAACAATTGCAGAGATCATGACTGAAAGAAAGAAAAAGGAGGAATCTATGAGATTCGCTGAGGAGAAAAGGCTGGAGAGGCTGAGTACATTTGACCAAAGATCCTCAAGAAAGTATAGAAGTGCTTATTAGAGGATGAAAGCTAAGAAGGCCGAAACTCAGGCTATTCCAGAGCCCGCTCCAAAAAGGCCTCATCAAGATCAGTGGATGCCAGCAGAACTAAATGATGAATGGGAAGATCCAAAAAGAAAATTCATCCACTCATATTTTGTGGTGAGAAAATGGGGAGATGCTGATTAAGATGAGCTATTTCATGCACAGCTTAAGGCAAATCATCCTGAAAGTAATCCTTACTGGATGGATGCTTATGAGGCAAGTTTCAATGGAGTTCAGATGAAAGCTCCAATCCCAATGCAATACCTCCCTCCCATGACAACAGCTGTCACTATAAACCACTCAGCCATACTTAGTGAATTTATAACTATATGTGAGCGGGAAGGAATGAAGGGTCACTCAGCTGTAGACATTCAAAAGAAGAATAAGTTGAAGAGAAGAGTATTTGCTCAATATAGATTGGAGCCCCTGTTCTCTGATGTCTAATCTCAGCTGAAGATTGTAAATCTCTTTTGTTTCATCTTTTATAAAGCATTTCAGTAGAATAGGAGTTATATTGTACCTTGTAAACTCCCAATTGATGAAAATCTACCGATTGATGGTTTTTGCCTAAGATAATAACTCATTGTCATTTCGGCTTGCTTGTCTACTGAATATCTCTTATTACTTTTTGCTAATTATCTAACTCACCTGAATTTTTCATATGTAAAGATTTTCCTTGAATCAATCTACTGAGCTCTTCGTAATAAGGCTTAGAAGTTAGGTTTCGGCATCATAAAAAAGAGGGAAATTGTTGGGATATGAAATGAATTATAAAGATATTTTGATTAGATCCCAAAACCTCTGATTGATCTTGTAATATTCGGTTTAGGCTAGTAAGTCAGGTTAAGCAGCATATTTGTTAGGAAGCTAATGTTTTCAGGTTAGAAACTTAGTTGATAGAGATTCAGTTAAGGGGAAACCTAACTGTGTAAAGTTCTCCAGAAGACTCCTAACTCGGACAAGATGTATTAGGTTACACTGATTTAGGTGAGTAAGTCTATGTCACCTGAGTATGATTAGACTGTAATAAATGAACCTTGAGCATTAAAGACTCAGGAATTTATGACTATTTGGTATACTTGGAGTTGGGAATCAAGTGTTTGCAGCAAAAGGAATGTCAGGGTATTAAAGTCTAATCATCAGTTGATAAGCCATTCAGGCTGTCTTCATTAAAGAGCCGTTTAGACACACACCTACTAGTTAGTCAGGCTACCAATGAAAAGATGACACATCATGCACGAATCTCACACAGTTGACTGCAGACTCTGACACAGACTGAACCTAAGAGAAACTAAGGTGCAAAAAGAAAAGATTTGCATTTAATGCAGCCATACCTATCCATGCAAAGTAGGTACTACAGTGCATCATACCCAATCTTTATATCCCTTAAATAGACACTATCAGATAGCTCCTCTCCAACGGAAAATTATTTGAAATTGTTTATAAATACAGAAGGCTTTGAACCAAACAAGGTAACAGAAAATTTTCTAGCAAAAGGAAATCAACCAAACACTCAACTCTCAAGCATTCAAAGAAGCACTCAAAAGCAATATAAATTTCTCAAGTGTTTCAAAATAGAGTTGAGTGAATCTCTGTACTAAGTGAGCTTTAACATACAAATCCTACACAACTTAGAGAGATAATTCATCCCTATTCTTGTAATCATTGTAAGGATTATCTCACCCTAGTTGGAACAAGCAAATCTGCTAAAAACCAAATCACTTTGAGTGAAAGATAGTTAGTTGGTTAGCCGAGTGTTGTTCTTGAAGCTGATAAGTGGACATCAGTGGAAAGAGATTGTTGTATTGAGTACTAGGACTCAAATTATCCTAGGGATCAGAGTTTTCTAAGAGAGGTTACTTAATTAGTGCCCATTGACACTGTAAAACAAGGAATTCTAGAGAAAGGAATTCTCCTATTTAATCAGGAAAATGGACGTAGGAGTTTTCATCTCTGAACCACTATAAACACTTGTGTTCTTACTGCTTTATATTTATTTAAAGTGTTTTCCTATTAATACTATTTTGTTGTGTTAAGCTTTCTTCACTCTAATCTGTTTTTCTTGTTAAAACTGCTTTAAGGTGTTGGTTTTGTCAGAACGTGTTTTAAAACGAGCAAAATTCTTTAAAGGGCCTACTTTCCACTTCTCTCAGGCTAGTTGAGGTAGTTGGCCAACTGACAAGCTTTTAGCTATCAGTAGGTTGGTTATCTTCACCAAGCCTCAGGCTACCAGACTTAGGGTACCTATATAAGGCTTCCCATCTCAGGTCACCTGAATATTTATTTTCAAAGACTGTGTTTTCAAACTTTTAGAAAAAGGATTTTGCACTCAGGTGTATTCCCCTCCCTGATTTCCTTGTTTCGAGACCAATACAAGTGTTTGTAGAACACTTTCTTCATATCTTCAAAAGCCAAATTCCCAAAAGGGTAACGAGTATAGAAGGCTTGGAGATTCATATTGTAACTGTAAGATTGTTCAAATCCGAAAAACTATAAATCTGCGTGTTCTTTACTGTTTTCATTTATCTTTCAGTTTATATCAATTGTTCATTGAATTTCTGATTAATCATCATTCAGAATAAGAATTGCTAAAGAATCAAGTATAAAATAACTTCCACTGTGTTCTAATATAATAGTGTGTGATTCTTCTTTTTTAAAAGAAAACTTTGGATAGATTGTGAAATCTATTCAACCCCCCCCCCCTCTTTCTAGATTTCAACTCTTTAGAAACTTGATTCTCTGGGACCAACAAGTGGTATCAAAGCAGTGTTGAAACTGTTTCTGATATATTTTAGGTTTTAGTAATTCTTAGTATACTTTTTCCTATGATTATTTCTATATTTTTCTTTAAATCTCGCTAATCAATCTGCTTTAAGTAAATTTCTCATCATGTCTACGATTAAGAGTAAGAAGACCAGGAATCTGCCAGATTTTTCTATCGAGGACTATGATTATTGAAAATTCAAGATGGAGAATCTTTTGAAGGCAATTCATGATCGTATTTAATAAATTCTAGAAGATAGTCCTATCAATTTCTATCATGGTGTAATTAGTGATGAAGCAGAATCTTCAAAAACTAGGGTGAGACGTGAGTAAAAGAGTGCAGAATTAACAAATGATGAAAGAAAAATTCACAATTTGGATCAGGTTGGAAAAACATAAATTATAGAAACATTGAGCGAAGATTGGATTGAAAAAGTGAAGCGATGAAAGTGTTGGTCCCACTTAGTTGAGTAGATTAGTCACAACTTGATCTAGCCTTCTAGTGAAAATCTAGAAGGGGGGTTGAATAGATTTTCAGATTTTTATAAATCTCTCTTGATTTATTCAAAGCACCCAAGTAGCACAGCGGAATACAATTTTAAACTCAACTTTATTTAGATCAAAAGCACACTGATATTTAGTTCCAACTTCAATTCTGAAATTAATCTTTGATTGATAAACTGAAAATTGAAATAGACAAAAATTAAAGTAAAGCAATAAAGAACACTACGATTTATAGTGGTTCGGATTATGAATAATCCTACATCCACTCTCCTTCTCCAACTTGAAGAAGGGACTTAGCTTACCACTTACGTACTTTCAATCCGACTTACAACTTACAGCTTACAAATACCTTCAAATCTTCAAAACTCCTAAATTCTTCTCTGGAATCTAACTATTACAGTGAGTAGTGAACTTTGAAGATTACAAGTAAAGTGTTCTATAAACACTTAGAATTCTTTTGAAAAACTCTTTTGAAAACTTGTGAATTGATTGTGAAATAGAAATCTGAATAGTGAGTAATGCGCAATTCGTGATGTGTGCAAAAAGTATTTGAAAAATGAAAATCTAGACCTATTTATAAGTCTGAAAAGACAGTTAGTTTGTTAGTCAGTTCTAACAAACTGAAAACTGCTCAACAAACTTAATCTTGAATACTGCTTTGCTCCTCAGCTGATTTATCCTACTCATCTCCAGCTGACTTGGTGAAGACTCGCCTTTCTTATTCTACTCAGCTTGTCTTGACCTCGTTTAAGCTCTTCATAATTGTCTCCTGCAGATGACTAGATTTGAGTTTGTCTTCAGATGACTTGCAACCTTCCAGTCTTCAGCTGACTTGCTCAGTCAATGACCTAGTCTGATCAGCTTAGTACTGGGACTCAGTCTCAACTGTTCTTCAGGGTTATCTGATCATCTGAATAACTTATTTTAACTCATCAAAACTTTCTTGATCTAACAATTTCCCCCTTTTTGATGAAGTTAAAACCTACAAGAAAGAGACACACTCACAGCTGAAGTTAGTCATAGTTAATCAAGATTATCAGATAGGCATACTAGAATACATTCACACTTCTATTCAGATTTATTCAAGTTAAAGCACTTAATTCACACCTTAAAAAAATTTTAAAATAAATATTCTTAGGTCTCAAGATTAAGAATTTTTTTTTTCAAAATATTTTAGACTTTAAAAATTTTAAGTCTTAGGACTTAGAAATTTTTTTTTTTTAAACCATAGAAACTTTTAAGACTTAGAGAATTTTAAAACTTAGAAAATTTTAAGAAAATTTTAAGTCTGAGATGATATTTTCCTCAGATGATTAATACAATGAAAATTTTTAAGTTTTCTTAGAAACCAAAAAAAACTTAAAATTGAAAAGTAAGGTAAACCAGACAAAACACAGTATATTCACATCAGATTTACAAAGATTACAAAATAAGACTAATAGAAAAGAAAAGTAAGGAAAAGTAAAAATCCTGTTTCTATTAGACTCCCCACTGGTCTTCGTCTGGAATCATCAGCCAATTGAATACCCTCCTTCTAAGTTGCTTAAGGTCTTCCTCTTGAACAAGCCCAGACTCAGCCTCTACCTTCTTCACAATTTCCCTGACCCAGTCTAGGTCTAGGGAACCATCAGGTTTATTGGCAGGGATGGCGTATTCGAAAGTTGGAGAGGTCAGGTTGACGTTGAACTCCACATCTGCTTCTTCCAGCAGCCAATGATAGAAGTCCGCGTCTACCTTTTCAATCCATTCGTGCCAAGCTAAGTCAGGGTCTCGTTGAGTTGCTCCGGGGCCTTTGAGAATATACCAGAAGTATATCCACATTCCATCCAGATTCTTCTCTTTATACTCATTTGCATATTTACCATAAGCCAGCTTAGGAGGAGCAGACGTCGGGTGAAATAGTCTGAATTTATCACTGTCTTGGTCTTTTATCAACCACTTCCGCTCAGTAGTGCTCCAGAAGACATTGACATCCTTCTTCTTCTTTTGCCTTCTCTTTCTTTCTTGCCATAGAATTCCATTTCTCTTCTGATCCTTTTGATCTGATCTTCTGACAAATTTGAATAATCGGCTTCTCTTTTGCCTTTGCCTTTGGACACGACCTCGGCTGTTAGCTTTCCCTTGCTTTTCTCTCCTTCTTGCTCTGACTCTTTCAGCTTCATCAAGAGCTTTTCTATTCTTTCCTCTTCTTCCTTCCTTCTTTTCTCCTCATCCTCCTTTACCGCTTCTTCCAATTAACTCACCCTCAGCTGGAGAGCAGCTAGCTCATCAGGCTTGAGTTTCAAGTCTTCCTTAGCTGCCTCCAGATCAGCTGTGTTGGCCTTTGTGCCTTCTTCTTTTCTGGTCTCCTCTACCACAGCTGTGAGGGTTTGTCTCTTTTCTTGCTCGGCTTTTTCCCCCTTTTTAACTTCAGCAACCAAGTTAGTCAGTTTTATATCAAGATCGTTGCACTTGACTCTGAAGTCAGATTGGTCTACTGCCATCTCATTTACCACCATCTGATTATAACCCTTTACTTCTTCCTTCAGCGCCTTCAGCTCGTCCTCCATTGCTTTTACTTTGTCAGCTAACACAGAGTTAGTGACAGAAATGATTTTATCAGATAGAGTTACCTCCACTTCTCTCATGCTGGCAAGCATTGTTTCAGTCACTGCCTCGACCATCTTCCTTGTCCTCCTTTTCATTTTCCTCTTGAAGGTTAAGTTTATCTTTTTCTCCACTTGAGTAAGGATTGAGGATATAGCAGAAGCAGGACTAAGGTCGTTGTCATCTTCCTCGGATGAGGAATCAGACGGAGAAGGGGATCGTTCTTTTTTGAGTGGGTGGGAGAGGGATAGGATGTGTTTGGACGGTTGGAAGAGAAGAGTAAGATATTGTAGGAAAAGTTGAGGCTTGGACTTGGGGAAGAGAAATTGGCTCTGTTGATGGGGGAGGTGATGGTTGGGTTTGTGTAGTGGGAATGGGGATGGAAGAAGAGGTTTGGATGAGTGGTGTTGGTGGTTGAGATGAGGTATGTTCTGTTTCAGTGGGTGGGGTTTGAGTTTGGACTGTTGAGGGAGTAGGCTGTTGGAGAGGCTCTGAGGTACCAGCCTGGGTTATTTCTTCATTGCCTGTTTGGACAGTTGGGATAGTAGGCTGAATCTGAGGCTCTGAAGTGCCAGCCTGGGGCACTTCTTCATTGCCAGGTGGGGGGGGGGGGGATAATGAAGGAGAAGAAGATAAACTTGTACCTGTCTCAGGAATCGAGGGAAGAGCAGCTTCCTTGGTTGGGGAGGGGGGAACCTCTAGCTGACCAACCTCTGCTGCTATCTTCAGCACTGGAACCTCCTCTGGTAACAAGGTTACTGTGTCCGTCTGCTGTTCTGACCCTCCAGACTTGGTGGAGCCTTCAGAGCTTTGAGATGCTCGTCTGGGCCTCCTTACCAAGGGAATTTCAGCTTCCTCTACTTCCTCTTCTTCTGAGGCTTCTTTGGTAGAGACAGCAGATGAACCTTCTCCTTTCTTTTTCTCAGAGGCTTTTACCAGCATTCTCCTCTTCTGCCTCTGAGAGACCCTTGGAATAACAGCAGCCGTCTCCTGGGTTGGAATCACAACTGCTTCCTCTTGAGTTGCGACCCCAGCTGCCTCCTCCTCAGGTCCCTTTGCTTCTACCTCAGCTGAAGGTACCTCCACTGGTTCAACTGCTGGTCTCTGGGCTTCTTCAGCTTCTAGCCTCTGATTTCTGGCCGCGTCAGACTCATCATCCGAGTCTGGGTTTCCTCCAAACCTCTCATCTTTTGTGAAAATCCCCTTCTGCTTTGAGTACTCCTTTGTACCCACTCTCCAGTCAGCTGCTCTGTTCAGCCCTTCAATCAGCACCGTTATTTTGTTGAATAGACTGACTATTGAGTTAGGTATCCAGCCCTCAGCAGATGACTTGAAGTTAAGTCTTTTCTTCTCTTCCTTCAGCTTGTGAATCAGCAAATCCGTCCAGTTCACTTGGACTCCATCCAAGATCGTCCTCATAACACACAATCTGGGTTTGGTTAACCCATCATGCGAACTCTGTTCACCCAGCACCGATTTAGTAACCACATTCATCAGCAATCAATATTTCCTTCTTAACAGATTTTTCTTTAAATCCCGGCAAGTTCCTCTGTAAGTAACCCTTGCCATCAAGTCAAAAGACTCCTCCCAATCGTCCTCTTTGTATGTCAATGGATTGACTCCCTCCATTGACGTGTTGAAGATTCTGGCAATGTTTTCTTTGGAGTAACTCAGCACCGTTCCATCCACGGTTGTGTCAAACCCATCCTGGGTATCCCTCATATTGGCTAGAAACTCTGCTCCAAGTAAGCCAGCAGTTCGATTTTGAGTGGATTTCATTGGCAAAAATCCCCTTAACCTAGATGCTTCCAATAATCGAAGGATCTCTATGGATTCTGGATCTCGAGTGGTTTCAAAGTCTATATACATCTCTGCTTTTAATCGATTTTTGAATAATTCCTCATTCATTTTAAATCGAGAGGTGTTTGTAGAAATATATGTGGGTTTGTAGGTTTTGGTAGTTTTAGAAGAAGAGGCCATGGTGAATTTGTTTATGGAATTCGGAAAGTTTTTAGAGAATTTGCAAGTTTTCTGAAAGTGAAAACGGTTACATGAGGAAGAAGATGTATTTATAGAAGGGAGAATTTGAAAGAGAAACCGCTTTAGAAAATTGGATTTTAATCTAAGCCGTTTATTTGAAATGATTTACTGTGCTGAATCAACGGTTAAAAATTTGGATAAACGATTGGGATTCAGCACGTGTAAATAACTTGACTTTGGAATGCGTAAAAAGTGACTCTATAGACTGTTGATTTGACCAAAATAGGTTTACTTTATGCAGAGAAGTTACTACCCTTATCGTCAGCCTAGGGTTACCTTTCTTTGCATAAAGGTTTTCTAAAACAGACAAGGTTATGAAGTTAACTGGCAAATGATCTCGTCTGGGTTTTACAACAGTCTAGATTTTTTTTTAAATAAAAATAAACAGACTCAGAATAGGATTTCTAAGATTAATTTCTCTAACCAATTTCTCCAACTAATAAAAATAATTTGAGAGATTATTTTGAAAACACAATTTGTACTACCACATAGAGGTAATCAGATGAGAAGGTTTGTAAAAGATGAGTAGATGTTGTCTGACCTATTATCCTGATTTGTGATCTATTCCTGCAAAGACATAAACTTGAAGAAACCATTAGTAGCTAGGGTAAGTCAGATAAGATACAATGGTTACCTGATTCTATAGAAGTCAGCTGACTATTGTGTCCTGTTCTGATTTACCAAATGTCAGATAAGTAATCATCAAGTCAGATAAGGTCAATATGACAAATCCTTGATTCTTGATTCCTTAGTAGGGAATCAATGATATCAGCTACCTGATTGTCCTTTGACTCAAATCTAATCTGATAATTCTTTCTAGACATAGTAAACTAAATTGGGAGAGACAAAGAATGAAAAACACTGAAAAGATTATAGATTAGCTAAAGAAGCATCTAATAATCCTAATTCTACAGAAAGTTCTTTAAACATTGTCTCTGCCAGTGGCTTTGTCAAGATGTCTGCTCTTTGAAAATCAGTCAGAATCTTTTCAAGTTTGATGTTACCTTTCTCAACATGATCTCGGATGAAGAGATGTCTTATGTCAACATGCTTGCATCTAGTATGTAGGACTGGGTTCTGGGTAATAGCTATGACACTATTACTATCACAAAAGATTGGTACATCTTTGGTGATAATATTATAGTCCCTTAACTGTTGACTTATCCAGATCAGCTGTGAGGAACAACTTCCAGCTGTCATATACTCAGCTTCAGTTGTGGAAGTAGCTACAGAGGTTTGTTTCTTAGACAACCATGAAATCAGCTTACTACCAAGAAATTGGCAAGTACCAGATGTAGATTTTTTATCTATCTTACACCCACCAAAGTCTGAGTCTGAGTATCCAGACAACTCAAACTTGTCATCAGCTGGATACCACAATCCAACATTTACTGTACCTTTCAGATACTTAAGAATTTTCTTCGCTGCTTCAAAATGGCTTTTCTTAGGATTAGCTTGAAATCGTGCGCAGACTCCAACTGCAAATGAAATATAAGGTCTACTAGCAGTTAAATATAATAATAAACCAATTAGACCTCGATACTCGGTTTGATCAGTGTCTTCTCCCTTTTCATCTGGATCCATTGAAAAGTTTGTCATCATAGGTATCTTGGCTTCTCGACTAGTACCTATTCCAAATTTTTCAATGGGATCTTTTGTGTATTTGGTTTAATTGATGAATATTCCCTTCTTTGTCTGTTTGATTTGGAGTCCAAGAAAATAAGTCATCTCTCCCATCATGGACATTTCAAATCTGCTTTTCATAAGATGACTAAATTCTTCACACAAAGATATGTTAGTTGATTCAAAAATAATATCATCAACATAAATCTGAACTAATAAAAGATCACAACCAAATTCTTTTCTAAAGAGAGTTCTATCAATTCTACCTTTAACAAAACCATTTTGAATTAGATAATCAGACAAGGTGTCATACCATGCTCTAGGTGCTTGTTTAAGTCCATATAGAGCTTTCCTTAGTTTATAAACCTTGTCTCCTTTGACAAAACCAGGAGGTTGCTCTACATAAACTTCCTCAGCTAGGATTCCATTAAGAAATGCTGACTTAACATCCATTTGAAAAACTATGAATCTTTTAAAAGCAGCATAGGCTAAAAACAATCTTATGGCTTCCAGACGAGCTACTGGTGCAAAGGTTCATCATAATCAATCCCCTCTGATTGTGAATAACCATGAGCAACTAGTCTGGCTTTATTTCTAACCACAATATTGTTTTCATCCCTTTTGTTTTTAAAGACCCATTTAGTTCCAATGACTTTTTGATGATGAGGCCTTTCAACAAGCTCCCACACATCTTGTCTTTGAAACTGATTTAGTTCTTCTTGCATGGCATTAATCCAGTTGGAATCAGTTAGAGCCTAATCCTTTTCTCGGGGCTCAAGCCCGATAATTAAGATGGAGCAAAGCTTAGCGGGCCATTGATAGATGAGGCCCAAAGCCAGTGGGATTAAGGCATGACCATACGACCAAGAATATAATAAGAGAAAGGTTAAATGGCCCCTATGAGATAAGGTCCAACTATAATAAAACTATGGAATATTCTTATTCTATACGGTGGTTAACCGAAAAGAGATGATTGGGGAGCAAGCCATTGACTGCTCCCCCCACGTCGCGACCACCTCCATGGTGGGAAGAGAGATAACCGTCGATGAAAGGAGGCGTGATGATCAGACGTGATTACTTGCAGATGAAGAAAAATAATCGTAAGTATCTTTATAAATAATATATGGGAAAAATTCATTTTTAGTACCCAAAGTTTAACTTTTTTTAGATTTGGTACCCCACCTTTAAGCACTCTCAAAATTGGTCACCAAAGTTTATTTTTTGTCTCAAAATTGGTCCTATCGTCAGTTTACCGTCACTGACTAACGGAAGCACCTGTTTTAGGCGTGAATTCATCTAGGGTTATAAGTATTACCCCCAAATTTGACAGCTCACTTCCCTCTTCTGTCAGAACTCTAATTTTTTTAATTTTTTGGCCCTTGTGTAGCTTAATATTTTTTCATAACCGATAAATATATATATATATATATATATATTCATTAAATGTAATGTATTTTATTTTGTGAAATGTATGTGGAATTAATCTACAATGTCGTTTTTAATGAATTTAGATATTTCACGAAACAAAGTGAACATTAAATATGTGTAGATTAATTCCACATACATTTCATGAGATATCTAAATTCATTAAAAAAGACATTATAGATTAATTCCACATACACTTCACAAAATAAAGTACATTACATTTAATGAAAATATATATATATATATATATCTATTTTTTATCGGTAATGAAAAAATATTAAGCTACACAAGGGCCAAAAAATTGAAAAAATTAGGCTTCTGATAGAAGAGGGAAGTGGGCTGTCGAATTTGGGGGCAATACTTATAACCCTAGATGAATTCGCGCCTAAAACAGGTGCTTTCGTTAGTCAATGACGGTCAACTGACGACAGGACCAATTTTGAGATAAAAAATGAACTTTGGTGACCAATTTTGAGAGTGCCTAAAGGTGGGGTACTAAATCTGAAAAAAGGTAAACTTTGGGTACCAAAAATGAATTTTTCCCATAATATATTTTATCCAAGAAAAGGTACACATTACTTTGACACTAAAACTTACGTACTTATCATAACACAATTCTTTGGGTTTTCTCAGTATCTGACTTGAGCGTAGGAGTGCCTACGCCGGAGAATCCTCCGGCGTGTTTTGCAGGTCTTTGAATTCAAGAAGAAGGCGGATTAAATCGTACTACTCAAATTACCCGCGTCAATTATCAGGCGGGAAAAATTAAGGTGTACTTTTTTACGCATCATTTGGCGCTCTCTGTGGGAATAAGAGAGTTGAGACGTGAGTTTCTGCTTTGTTTCTAATATCTCGAACGTGATCACCATGAGAGGTGAACGAGCACCAATGAGACCAATTGCTCTAGAACCAAGGCACTGAAGGTCTGCTTCCCCAACCCCACGTCAAAGGGAAGTAGCCCCTGTCCCTGCACCATCATCAGTTCCACCAAATATTGAGACACCTACTCCCATCACTTCAGGTGGGAACGAAAACCTGGCTCCTGAGGAGCCCAATGCTGGAACAACAACTTCAGCCCAGGGAGGAGGGGCAGATTTACCAACACCTCCCCCGCGGATTCCTGATGGAATCCCTCTAACTGAAGTAGCTAGGAATGCTGGACGTGAGAATGTATTCGTGGCAGTCCCACCTACTGGTTATGCCAACACAACATCTACCCCTGATGCCACTATTGCTTTAACCAGGGAACAATTGGATGAGATAGTAGCCAGAGCCGTGGAGAGAGCCATGGCAGGAGTGGAGAGCGTCCCACCTACCAGAGAGGCCGAAAGAGCCGGAACTGCACGCACCCAGTCTCAGCCAGATGGGAGCAAGCAAGAGGAACATCATGACGAGAGGAGATGGGAATTTGAGTCCAGGAACCAGGAAGATGTCCCAGGACCAAATGGAGGTCGTGAAAGGAGACTAGAAGCATCAAGGGCGAGGCCCGCTGATGAAGAGAGATAAGGTGGGAGAAGGAAAGATGTCCGCCAACAGCGAGGAGGGAGCAAAGTTGAGGATGTGGAGGAAGGAATTGGAGATACCCATTCCGTAGACATGAACAAACAGATGAAGTCCCTAAGGAGGCAGGTGGACTCAAATTTGAGTAGTACGATCAAATTTGGGATTATGTGAAGGTAAGACACCATTAAAATTATTAAGGTTGCACTTCTCAATTTGTAGTTTCATTTTTAATTTCATTGTGTGTATTGTAGCATATTTATAATGATTTTTTCTCTCCATTTCCTTTTCCAAACTTTAAGTACTTTACATATAAACTAACTTCAATCAACTCGTTCATATGTTCCAAAAAAAATATGTGATTGCAGAGGAAGGCAAAGGTTACGTGCTACATTTAGTTGCAACTCTTTGGCGCATTTACAAGTCTAGAGTAAAAAAGAAGCACTACAAGGCATACAATAATATGAGTGATAGATGGAATCATCATCCAAAATCAATCCCAGATTCATATTTCAGGGAATTACTTATGTTTTGGAGTCTAAAAGAGGTTCAGGTATTTGTTACATCATTATTTTTTAGAAGGCTTATGCATGTTCTCATTTGTATTTCTTATTTTAGTCGATGAACTTCAAGTAATTTATTTTTTTTATAAGAAGGTCTTGTTGTGATAATTTTGAATCATTTATTGTATTTTACATGCAGGAACTTAGTTAAAAGAATAAGGAAATCAGTGAAAATCAAACAGATAGACACACTTCAGGTCTTATTTCCTTTGCTAGAAAGCGTTATGAGCTGGTAAGGAATTATATGTTATTATTCTTATATTATACAATGTAAAGCATCATATCCTAATGATGTGGACAATAATACTAAATCTTATATCTTGGTTCATGTTGTGACATGAGAATAAGCAAAGGGTTAATGCTCGCAGATCGCTAGGCGGCGCGAGCATCGTCATTGGCTCAGCGAGCATTATGCCGGCCTCACCGAGCACCTCCATCGGACCTCGCAGGGGAGACCCATCGTGCGAGGACACTTAGCGAGGACCGAAGAGCGACCAACCGGAGACAAGATCTTCCCCAAAGAGGGAAGATATCCCGAGACAGGGCGCGGTCAGAAGACGCCATGCCCCAAAAGGGAAAAGATCTCGCCGCCGCAGGAGATCCCAGCAACTTTGCCACGTGGAGGACGTTGAGAGGGCCAGACGCCTGCCCGTCCGTACAGTACCTCCCTAGGCACATTTAATTCTGTACTTTTACATTAAATGCAGCCAATTCTGAGGAATTTATTAGCCGCCACTTGGCATGTATAAATAAGCCCTATATGGCACAGTAGCAAGGATCGAAAAACATCAATACTTAAGCCTGGGACTCACCCTCCCAGCAAATCTCCTTGCATTTACTGCTTTTTGCATTCATTTCTCATCAATACGTCCATTAATTTCCAATCATCGACATTCAATATCCATCACTTCAAATAACTAAATAGGCCGATTACACTCCTAGTAGTGTGATTAATCGGTGGCGTAATCGGTGTAATAACATTTGGCGCTGTCTATGGGAAATGCTAGACAAAAAGGCCATCCCCAACCAGTGTTCCTTTTACTCTAAGTAACCACCATGACTAACAGTCGAGCCATTAGCAAGCACGCTAGCCATGACAATGAGGAACAGCAGGGGCAAAACAGCCCGGTCCGCAACGTCGAGGACCAAATCCCTCTCCCCCTCCAGGAGTACCAGACTCCGGAGCAAGTAAGCAGGGCTATCCAACAGCTCCAAGCTAGAGCCCGCGAGCTTGAGTCTCAGGCGAGACCCATTGCCATTCCCGTCGAAGGCCCGTTTAGGCCCCAGAAGGGTAAAAGGAAGGCTTGCGACCAAGAAGCTGAAAGCCAGGACCGATCGGGGGTGCGTCAGCCCGAACGGTCAGTGTTCAATTGCCTGGGCTCTCAGGCCCGAAGGCTCGATTTTGACGAACAGCCCCCGGTATCTCCCCCAAGGGAAGCCATCCACCACAGCCCCCAGTGCGCCCAGAGCGCCGTGATGGCTAGGTCTAGGCCCCAATGTGGCTCACCGGGCCCTTACTCAGCCTGACCCGGCCATTGTTGCTATTCAGCGGAAGCTTGACATCATTGAGGGATGAACGCCTTTGAAAATTCAACGGGCCGCGATGAACGCCTTTGAATCTTTAAGGAGAAACGTCTGATCGGAGGGGTTGAACACCTTGATCTCGGATCAGATGCCGTTCCCGGTTGACATGATTGAAGAACGCCTTTGAATGCCGCGAAAAATGCCTTTGAATCTTCAAGAACTTCTGAAGTCTGCTCTGAGCTCTGGAATTGTCTCTGAAATTGTGTATGGAATGAATGAATGAAGACCCCTATTTATAGTTGTGGGGTGAGATTGATTTAATGGGTCGGGCCTAGAAGCCCATCAGACTTGATTTGATTTGATCTGATTTGATTTGACTTGATTTGATTTGTTTCCATGTGGGGCAATTTGATTTAACTTTTCATTTAACGAGATTTTATACGTTATATGGTAAGTTAATTATTTTGCCACCAAGTTACGAATATTTAAATATTCGTAGGATTTAATTTTGGCTTTTACGTGTATATTTAATATCAATAAATTATTTAATTTGAGAATTAATTTAATTAAATTCTCCAAATATAAATAATTAAATTTATTTGATATTAATACTTAAATTTCCATGTGTCGCCATTTAATTGGGCACAAAATTAATGTGCTTACAAATGCCCCTCGTGCTTTGTTCACGGTCATTTGTGACTTGAAGTGAATAAAGCACGAAAATCTTAATATTTTTTTCAATATCTCGTTGTTAAGTGTAAGAACTTAAAAATGAAATAATTGAAGTATGACTATACTTAGAGAATTTCTAAGTTGCCTACGTACCTCTTTAAAGAGGATCAAGCTATAACGTAGTTCAAGGGGAAACATGACTCAATTTGAGAGTCATAGATAGTTTTGTCTCGTGTCAACGAGATTTGATTTGAAGACTCAATTATAAGAGTCATAGACAATTTCGTCTCGTGTTAAGGAGATTTGATTTAAAGACTTTTAGATAGTTTTGCCTCGTATCAAGGAGCATTTCAGACAGTTTATTCTCTTGTCAAGGAGCGGACTCGAAGAACTTTAAGTAGTTTCTTCTAGCACTATATCTCCTTCTTGAACCAACTGCATTATCTTTTCCTTTAAGATAAAACAATCTTGAATTGAGTGACCCACCAACCGATGGTACTTGCAGTACTTTGGATCGTTGGTGCGTTCAGCTTCCTCCAGCCATTTCGTCATAGGCAACCCAATCAGCTTTACGTCGAGCATCTCATCAAATATCCCCGAGACATTAGTCTGAGAATGGATATTGTTTTTGTCGCATGTCCTTCAGAGTCAACCCCCTTTGCCCCCTATCGTGAGGCATGTCTGTTATGTATTTTTTATTTAAAGACTTAACATAACTCTTGTCGCGATGTTCTGAAATTGGTGGTCCTTCGACTCCTCTTCCAATCATGCTTAGCTCCATGTCATGAGCTCTTGTTACCAGTTCTTCAAAGGTCCTTGGTCGAATTCCTTGGAGGATATATCGGAGACCCCATTGCATCCCTTGGATACACATCTCAATTGCAGAAGTTTCTGACAGTCTGTCTTTGCAGTTCAAGCTTAGATTTCTCCATCGATCACAGGTTCGTCCTTCCATTGCCGAGTGTTAGTCAACTCGATCATGCTGACTGTCCTCCTGGTGCTATAGAAGCGGTTCAAGAACTCTTGTTCCATTTGATTCCAGCTGTCGATAGAGCTAGCCTCCAGGTCGATGTACCAATCGAATGCATTTCCTTTCAAGGAACGGACGAACTGCTTTGCCAAATGATCTCCATAGGTTCCAGCATTATTGCACGTTTCAACAAAGTGAGCCACATGTTGTTTCGAATTTCCCTTTCCGTCAAACTGTTGAAATTTTGGCGGTTGGTATCCAGCTGGCATCTTCAAACCATCAACTCTCTTTGTGTATGGCTTGGCATAGGTGAAGGATAACTTAGAACCGTCGTCGAACTTATCCTTCATTGTTTCTCGTATAAGCTCTTTGAGTTGTTCCACATGGATTCCTCCATCAGCAGAAATCTACAACTCCTTTGTAGTTGGCTCATTTTCAGTTGCATGATGCTTGGTTGAGGTTTCTTCGTCATTGTACCCCTCAACTCGCTTTCCCTTAGCAATACTTGCCTCATCATTTTCCATCTTATCCATCACGCTGGAAATGCGGGAGTCTTGTTCTTGAACATGACGTGTGAGCCCTTCTATGGCTCTAGTCAAGCTGGCAAGTTGTTCCTCGACGGTTGAGGTATTCATCATCATAACCGGAGCTATGCTCGAGGTTGATGAAGAGTCTGATGAGGAGTCGGGAGTAGAGCATGGAGAATCGCCTTCCTTGCCTTCAGCAATGTAGGATGACTTGTTTGCAGTAGTGTTGATTGACAGGTTTGCTCCTGAAGAGGTCTGAATTTGCGACCTTCTTGACATACTTCGCGTGATGGCATTGGCATCAGAAGTGTTTGATGAGCCGGCCCTAATCAGGTAGAGCTTGCGAGGACCCATTTTGATGATCTTCAGATTTTTCGAAGGAATAGAAGAGATGAGAGGTAGAGCTATCCCACTGGGCGTGCCAAATTTGTAACAAAAAATTTCATGAATTTAGTTTATAAAAACACGAAAAAACATTTACAATTTAATTTTAATCGGATTAAAACGATAAAATTTTGTGGTCTCTAGCTCTAAATTTGACCCTCTGATTCTTCTCTTCAAAATCGGTCTTGACTTGGATGATTTGGCTGATTTGGTGGATTTGGTAGACTTATAAAGTTAATCCAAGGGCTTAAGAGTCTTATCTTGGATTAAACGCTATTTACGGAGACTTTCTGGATAAATGTTCTTGAAGGCCGGATGAACGCCTTTAAATCTTCAATGGGCCGCGATGAACGCCTTTGAATCTTCAAGGAGAAACGTCTGATCAGAGGGGTTGAACACCTTGATCTCGGATCGAACGCCGTTCCCGGTTGACTTGCTTGAAGAACGCCTTTGAATACCGCGAAAAATGCAGTTGAATCTTCAAGAACGTCTGAAGTCTGCTCTGAGCTCTGGAATTGTCTCTGAAATTGTGTCTGGAATGAATGAATGAAGACCCCTATTTATAGTTGTGGGGTGAGATTGATTTAATGGGCCGGACTTAGAAGCCCATCAGACTTGATTTGACTTGATTTGATTTGTTTCCATGTGGGGCAATTTGATTTAACTTTCCATTTAACGAGATTTTATACGTTATATGGTAAGTTAATTACTTTGCTACCAAGTTACGAATATTTAAATATTCGTAGGATTTAATTTCGGCTTTTACGTGTATATTTAATATCAATAAATTATTTAATTTGAGAATTAATTTAATTAAATTCTCCAAATATAAATAATTAAATTTATTTGATATAAATACTTAATTTTCCACGTGTCGCCATTTAATTGGGCACAAAATTAATGTGCTTACAGTGAGTACTCTTGGACTTCCCGGGTTTGAAGAGCGGTTTTTCTGGTGCCCCCGAATCGGATATCCTCCTCCAAAACCTTTTAACATTGACTCCTTCTTTAGCCTTAACAATGAGCCATTGGGATCAGTCGGTGCATCTAAGATCCCGTTGATCTCATCTACCGTCAAGTGGTACTCATTCCCCATTAGCTCAAATTGGATGGCCTTTGGATACTTCGACCTCCTAGGCTTCTCAAAGCTAACGGTGCAAACGAACTTCAAGGTAAGGCCCAAGTAAGTACAGGGCCTTTTCTCCAAGAATGCCGATATCCCCACTTGCTCGAACAACCTTGGGATGTCCTTTTCGATCCCCATTGCAACCATACAATTGTGATCAATTAGCCTCGTCTTCACAATCTTGTTGTACAATTCACCATAGAGGATCGAATGTGTCCTCCATTTCTCATTATCCCATGTGGCGATTCTGGCTTGATATAGCAACTTATTAGTAAGAGCAACTTGATCGACCATAGTTTGGAATTCGGCATCCATAAAATCATGTCCATCTACCCCTCTAAATATTTTTCCTACAAAGCAAATAGGACAATATCATCCCTAACAATCCTATCACAAACCAATGGGTTGGCGAAAGTGTTAAATCTATTCATTAAGGACATTTTAGAGGAAACAGTGAGAACTTCAAGAAGAGATTAGACAAGTAAACTTGAAGATGCTTTGTGGGCCTATAGAACCGCATACAAGACACCCATTGATATATCACCATACCAACTAGTATTTGGGAAGGCGTGTCATCTTCCCGTGGAGCTCGAACACAAGGCATATTGGGCTATCAAGAAGTTGAATTTTGATGAAGGGCTAGTTGGGGAGAAGAGACTTCTTCAATTGCATTTGTTGGAGGAATTTTGGTTGCATGCCTTTGAGAATTCGAAGATCTTCAAGGAGAAAACGAAGAGGTGGCATGATGCAAGGATAAGAAGTAAAGAGTTCAAGATTGGAGATTAGTGCTTCTTTTCAACTTAAGATTGAAGTTCTTTCCCGGGAAGCTTAAGTCTAGATGGAGCTGACCTTTTGAAGTAGTTCAAGTCTTTGCTAGTGGGTGGTTTGAGTTGAAAAATGATAAGGGGGAGTTCTTCCAGGTGAATGGTCAAAGATTGAAGCACTACTATGTGCCATTGCAAAGTGGAGTAGTAGATGATCTTCGTCTCAAGGATGTCGTAAGGGAGCTATGAACTCATTTGAGTTCCATCCGGCATAGGATGTTAAACCTAGCGCTAACTGAGAGGCAACCCATTCTTTATTGCTTTTATGTGTTTGTGTGTTATTCTTGTTGTTGTTGTTTTGGTTTGGTTTGTGTCTTTGAAGTGTTGACATTAGTGAGATTGCTTGGAGATTGAAGCTTAGTTGATGATTTTTAGGCTTAATCTGATGCATGTTGCTTGTTGATGATTGGATTGAGTGAGCTTAATTGATACCTTAAAGGGGTTCAAGTTTTATTTAATCACTCTTTTGCCAAACTTTGAATTTTATGCTAAAATTTAAGTTTAGGAGAAATGATCGTTCTTAAATATCAATTTGCATCTCGTTTTTTGGTATATCGTGTTGGCAAGAATTTGAAATTTCTTGTTCTTAATTATAGGTACACTTGCCAGAGTTGGAAGTTGGAAGGCATCATTTATCTTCGTCGGAATTGCTTATATCCACTTAGACACATAATCTACCCCCACCAATATGTAAAGATACCCCATTAAAGGAGGAAAAGGCCCCATGAAGTCAATCCCCTAAACATCAAACAACTCTACCTCTACAATATTAGTTAAGGGCATCTCATCCTTGTTGGTGATATTCCCAACTCTTTGACAGCGATCACATTCTCTCACGAATCTTTCACAATCCTTGATCATAGTAGGCCAAAAGAATCCCACCAACGAAATCTTCTTCATAGTCTTATCAACACTATAGTGACCCCCACATGGTAGAGTATGGCAATGCTTCACTATCTCATATCCTTCATCCTTGGACACACATCTCCTTAGAAGGCTATCTATTCCAACCTTAAACAAATAAGGATCGTCCCATATATAATGCTTCACCCTTTTATAGAACATCTTCTTTTCATAGTGGTCTAACTCCGGTGGTACATCTCTCATTGCTAAAAAGTTAGCAAAATGGGTGAACCATGGAGTTCTCTCCCTCAATCTCACTAGATGCTCTTCTTTCACCCCACCTAACTCTTGTACACCAAATAGCTTCTCATCGAGGAACAATTCTTGAACTTTGCTCTCCTCATCGATACAATCCTTCCCTCTTTCAAGACATGATAGATGCTCCGCTATCACGTTTTCACTCCCTTTTTTGTCTCGTATCTCTATATCGAACTCTTGAAGTAGAAGGATCTATCTTATCAATCTTGATTTTGCATCTTTCTTGCTCATTAGAAAGCGAATTGCAGAGTGGTCCGTATAGACAAAAGTTTTCGCACCTACTAGGTAGGGTCGAAACTTGTCAAAGGCAAACATTACCGCTAAGAATTCCTTATCAGTGATCGTATAGTTGAGTTGGGCCAAATTGAAGGTCTTTGAAGCATAATAGATGGCATGAAACCGTTTGTTCCTCATTTGGCCTAGGGCGACCCCCATTGCATAGTCATTTGCGTCACACATGAGTACAAACGGCTCTTTCCAATCGGGACTCACTAGAATAGGAGACGAAATCAAAGCTTCCTTTAAGGACCTGAAAGACAATAAACATTAATCATCAAAAGTGAAAGGCACATCTTTCTGAAGCAATCTAGATAAAGGTTTAGAAAGTTTAGAGAAATTCTTAATGAAACAGTGGTAGAATCCCGCGTGCCGTAGGAATGATCGAATTCCTTTCTCACTCGATGGAGGTGGAAGTGTAACGCCCCGGAATTCAGAAAGTCGACCTTCGGGGTCTGACGTCCTAAACCCGAGTCATCACTTAGTGAAACATAAAAACTGAGCCAGAAAATTTCTTTATGAATAACAATTGATTAAGTTGCAGCGGAAAAATTTCAGAAACACTTACTCAGCGAAGAGAAACTCTTTTATTATAAAAGGCCATTATTCAGCTTGGAGAAAAACATCTGACGAGTACAACTCCCAGAGGAAGAAAATAACATAATTTAACAAAGTATTCATTACAAAAGATCGAGAAGTTACTAAAATGATTTATTTAGAGAGAGTGGGAAGCGGTCGTCTACTGCAGCTCCCGTGCCTCATTCTCGCAACCTGAAATATTAAGTTTGGGAGAGTGAGATAAAAATCTCAGTGGGTAACCTGTATGCTGTTATACAGATTGACAGAAAAACCCAAAATAATTGAATCTTTTATTCTTCTCTTATCTTTAGTTATGCGTTGCGGCATTTAGCCCATTTGTACAAGGTAATCTTCAGTTATAAGATTTTCATCCTTTAACCTTCATTCGATTAAGAGATTTATCTTTCTTTGCGACAGTTAGTATATATATATAGCACATATGAGATGGCACATGATAGTTTCCTATCACATCCGATCTCTGTAATCACATTGTGGAATGGCACGTTTACACGTCCGAGACCCGTAATCATATGGGAAGGCACATGATAGTTATTCTATCACATCCGAACCCCGCAAACTTTCATCATATGGGAGGGCACATGATAGTTTCCTATCACATCCGGACCCCGTAAACTTTCATCATATGGGAGGGCACATGATAGTTTCCTATCACATCCGGACCCCGTAAACTTTCATCACATCATATAGGGCTTGCCCTCTTTTCATAAAATCATAAATAAAAGTAAAATATAGCTCATCATTAGACGATCACACATTTAAGTTATATATTCACACGCTTTTGGTATTTGCATCTTTCGAGGAATCTGTTTATGTTTGATTCTGGAAAACTGACAACAGTCCATATAACATTAACTAGCTATACAGATAGTGTCACCCACCTGGAGAACTTTTAAGAGAAAGTTTAACTTCTTGATTGCTTAGGCCTCTCGTACCAAATCTCAGTCTCGGTTCCGACCGTACTCTACCGAGCATAATCCGTATGTTTAGTTCGACAGATCTTTTGTCCATTGGAAACTTAGGTTCTTGATCTTATTGTGCCTTCTAAAAAACTAGGCTTTGAATGAAGAAGAGGTACTTTATTTTATCAAAAGCTTCTATGGGTTAAATCCTATGTCTAACGGCTTTGTTAGTGTGCTACAGTTTGTGGGTCCCGAATTTGGGACTTTCGGTTTCGTTCATTTTCAAGAAACACATGCAAGGCACTCAGGTATATGCATTCATAAAGTATCATGTATAATATTTGATATTCAAACATGCACTTCATCAAAAGTTTTGGCCATTTAATTTATCAAGTACTAGTCAAATGAAGAAACAATACCTATACATGCATAAATGAAATAAAATACTTAGACTCGTTGGAAAATTATGAAATTTTAGTATGTTATACATCTTTCAGTGTAGAACAAAGTTTATTAAGGGTCTGAGTTCATTTGAGTTACGGAATTATAGCAGATTTTGTAATAAGGACTCTAAATTTCTGTTTCGGCAAGAACAGTGACCTTAACTTATAAAATCCATAACTCTCTGCAGAAACATCCAAAAATTATGCAGCACTCAAGTATGAACAACTTTCATTCAGGGACCCAAGAAATTTGACTTACGGATTTTGTCCAGAAAAATTTGTGAACATTCAATCTATCGTTTGGCTTGGTTACTGGACATGTCTTACGAGAAAATTCATAACTTATTGGATACTCGTTTAAAAATCACCAAATTTAAGAAACGTTTTATAAACAGGTTGTAGGACATCCATGAACTTTTCCATGATTTATAAGATAGTCTAACTGGAAAAATAAATTCGTGCAACACATAATAACCCTATGCATCGAACGTCGACCAGGTACTCAGAAAATGAATTTTATCTCATAAAGTACTAAACGAAATATTATGATTTTTGACTATGATTTACAAAACATAGAGGGGAACATCCCAGATTTTTCCTAGAATTTTATAACTATCAGAAAGGAGAGAAATAAAAGAAATAAGTCACTGCTCCCAGTTTCGGATTACTTCCGACACATAATCTTTCATGATTTTATTCTCAGTCTAACAAAATCCAGTGGCCACGAAATTTTAGTATATTATTCTACACTTCAAATACTACATTTAAGAATTTTCCCATCATTTATAAACGGGTGGAAAGGGTCCGAATAAATTTTACAAAAACGGGTCAGTGGTTAGGGCTTGATTTTGGCAGTTTCATGTTTCAAGTATAACTTCACCATTTTGACTCCAAACACCAAAATTCCAACTCAAGCACTCCTTATAAGATCATATCATGTAAAAAGGAGTTCTTAGGGCCTCATATCATATTTTTCCTGAATTTCTAAGCTAAGAAAAAATGCATAAGACTAAGAGGGGTTTTAGGACTTACCCTTGGAGAATTTTCCTCCTTTTCTTGAGAGCCCCAAGCTTTTCTTTTGGTGTGGGAAATGAAGAGGGCAGCCACTCTATTTATAGAGGAGAAGGAGGGGAAATGGCCGGTCAAGAGGGGTGGGAAAAAGGGGGTAACTAGGTGGTAATAGGCATAAGGCTAAAGAAAACTAGCCCTAGGTCTTAGTCTTAGGATTTTGGCTAGAGATTTCATGTACCATCAATATTCTCTCATTTAAAGCTCCCATGTGCACGAAAATTTGGAAGATTTGGGCTGCCATTTGGTAGTCTAATTTCTAATACAGTGGTGTGACTTCGTTGTTGAGTTTTCGGTATTTTTCGGTCTGAGGTTCGGCTCTGAAAATTTATTAAAACGCGCGATGGGAGAACAAACATTTTTCTTAGGATTTTCTTGAGTGTTTCCCACCTTTAAAGGACTATTGGTAATTAATCATTATTAAACAAATCCGGATTACGGATGTGAGTTTGAAAAGTAACAGTAGATTTTTGGGTCGAAAAACCGTTCGTCAGTTGGATAAAAATTAAGAAAACCACATATGAAATTGGAAAAGAATAAAATGATCACTAAACTTAGTGATTTAAATATAAAATCCTATAATTGGTTTTGGATTATTACAGGAAGCCTTTCAATTGCAACCACTTTAGCCTTGTCCACTTGTAGTCCTCTCGATGAAATATGATGCCCAAGCATAATCCCTTCATTCATCATAAAATGACACTTCTCCCAATTCAAAACTAGGTTAGTGTCCTCACACCTTTGCAAAACAATCTCAAGGTTATGTAAACAAGCATGGAAAGAATTACCGAAAATCGAGAAATCATCCATAAACACCTCCACAATATTTTCAATGAGACCATGGAATATAGACATCATACATCGTTAGAAGGTAGCCGGGGCATTACAAAGTCCAAACAACATCCTCCTCCATGCAAAAATATCATAAGAAGATGTAAAGGATGTCTTTTCTTTATCCTTCGGTGCCATCATTATTTGATTGTACCAGGAGTACCCGTCCAAGAAGCAATAATGTGAGAAACCACTAAGTCGGTCAAGCATTTAATCCACAAATGGCAAGGGAAAGTGATCTTTACAGGTGGCTTTGTTCAATTCCCTATAATCTACACAAACTATCCACCCGGTGGCAAGCCTAGTAGCTACAAGTTCGTCATTCTCACTCTTGACTACAGTCATTCCCCTATTCTTAGAAACTATGTGCAAAGGTGACACCCACTCGCTATCCGATATAGGAAAAATCATGCCAACATCTAAGAATTTAATGATCTCTTTCCTAATAACTTCTTGAATTACGGGGTTCACACGACGTTGGGGTTGTACTATAGGCTTCCTATCTTTTTCAAGACGAATTCAATGCATGCAAATAGATGGATTTATGCCTCTAATGTCATGAATAGACCAACCTAAAGCACACTTATGCTTCCTAAGCACATCCAACAAAGCACATAATTCAAGTTCACTAAAAGATGAGAAAACGATTACCGGACATTAATTACCCTCTTCAAGGTAGGCATACTTGAGGTGGTCCGGAAGTGGTTTGAGTCCTTTTTTCTTTTTTTCTTGTTGGACCCCATGCACCGGCTCTCTACGTGGTAGGAGTTGAGCTTTTCTATCCCATAAAGAATGAGCCTCTTCCTTTTCCATTGAACACTTATCATCAAAACAAGCAATATCATCATCAATATCAACATCTAAATCAAAAGGAAGATTATAAAAGAGACTAGAGATACAAGGGTCAAGAGATTTCTCAATGTTTTCGTTGACACACTCATCCACAATGTCTATACTCTTGAACTCCTCATTATCCATAGGACGCTTCATTTAATCTTGAATGGAGAAATTGAGCTCCTCATCATTGAACTTAAACGTTAGCTTCCCTTCATTCACGTTGATAACAGCTCTTGCGGTGCCTAAGAATTGTCTTCCAAGTATCAAAGGCACCTCCTTATCTTCCTCCATCTCCAACACTATAAAATCTGCCGAAAATACAAAGTTTTCCACCTTCACTAAGATATCCTCAACAATGCCCCTAGGAATGGTAGTCGATCCATCAGCTAATTGGAGAGTGACGGAAGTTGTACCCAACTCCCCTTGATCAAGCTTCTTAAACATAGACATGGACATCAAATTAATGTTTGTCCCCAAATCACACAAAACATTCTTCACTACCCTATTTCCTAGAACACATAAGATGGTAAAACTTCCCGGATCCTTCAATTTTTGTGGAAGGTTTCTTTGAAGCAATGCACTACATTCCATAGTCAACTTCACCATTTAGGACTCTTCAATTCTTCTTCTCTTAGTTATCGAATCCTTGAGAAACTTGGCATAATTAGGCATTTGTTCTAGAGCCTCCGAGAAAGGAATATTGATGTACAATGTCTTGAAGACTTCAAGAAATCTTGCAAACTTTTGCATTCTTCATGTAACGTTGGGGATAAGGTACTGGCACTACCATTTTTGGCACCCCCAAAACATCATTTTCAACTTCCTTTGGCCTTTCTCTTTCTTCCTATGCTCTCACCCACTTTGGTTTTCTCTTTTCTTCCACCTTCTCTTCACTCTTACCATCTTCAACTACCTTTAACTCTTCTTCTTCACAAGCCTCATCTACTTCCTTCTTTTCCTCTTCATTCTCCTCAATTGAAGGCATTTGAGGACCTTCGTATTTTGTTCCACTCCTTAACTTAATGGCTTTGCAATTCTCCCTAGGGTTAATCTCTGTGGTTGATGGAAATTTACCCTTTTGATTGCTCCCACTTGATGATGCCACTTGACCTATTTGGAACTCCAAACTTTTCATTTGAGTAGACAATAAAGTCACCACACTTTCTATCTTCTCAAATTTCTCTTGTGTGCTTCCCATAAACTTGGCCAAAATGTCTTCCAAATTAGGCTTGCCTTCATTATTTGGGGCTCTTGCACCCGGATCAAACCCGGGTAGAAATTGGACCGCCGCCCTAGGATTAGCATACGAAAAGTTCTCACTTCTCTATTATTAGGAGCTTACCCTCCTTGTTGAGGAACATATGGTGCTTAAGGTTGAGGAATGAAGGAAGCTTGAGATTGAGAAGGCACATTACCTTAAGAATGATTTTGATAAGGCATTTGATAAGGCCTTGCACTTTAATAATTTCCTTGGTAATTGTGTTGATACCCCCTTGATATGAGGGCCTCCCAATGAAATTTACCTGTTTATTTGGCACTTACCCTTAACACACATCAACTTGAGCCATTGGTGGAAGATTTCCACCTTGATGAGGTTGAGATCCGTGAGAGCCCCAAATCGATCCATCATTGACATCATCATGGCCTTCTTTGATTCAATCTCCTCCACATGAGATACCCGATGATGAGCTCCTCTATTCACCGTCACTTGGAATGAATCTTGGGCAATATTCTCCATGATCTCATTCATTTGTTCCACCGTCTTTGACCAAATAGACCCATTAGCACATGCATTGAGAAACTATCTATCTCCATCTGTAAGGCCATTGCAAAAATACATGATTGTTTGCTCCTCCGGAAAGCCATGTTGTGGGCAAGCTATGAGCAACATCCCATATCTCTCTCAAGCTTCGGGTATAGTCTCTCCATTCTTTTGTCGAAAATGAGAGATGGCCTCTTTTGCTTGAACCGTCTTGGATGGTGGATAAAACTTCATAAGAAATCTCTTGCTAAGGTCCTCCCAAGTACGAAAAGTTCCAGGAGGGATAGAATTGAGTCAATCCTTGGCTCTTCCCTAGTGAAGGCAAAGAGCCTTAGCTTCTTAGCATCTTCAGAAACCCCATTGTACTTTGTAGTGTCAAAAATCTCCAAAAATTGTGTCATATGTTTATGAGGGCACTCTTCTTCATCTTTTCCCTCAAATTGCTTTTCCCTCAACAATCTCAATAAAGCCCGGCTTATCTCAAAATTATTAGCTTTTATCCTTGGCCTTGCAATGCCATCATAATACTCACGTAATTGAGGTCAAAGAATTCCCGGAGAGGTCTAACTTTTGGTGGAGGATCTTGTATAGGTGGAGGTGGAGGTGGAGCTTGTGGTAGGTGTGGTGGTTCTTGTGATGGAGGCATTTGAAAAATATGTGGGTAGTATGGAGGGAATTGTTGTAAATAAGGTGGATCATAGGGAAATTGGTGAGCTTATAGAGGATATGGGTATGGGAATTGATTTGGTAGATAGCTTTGAGGAAAAGGGCCAACTTGAGCATTGTGTGGTTGGTTGTGCCCATTGCCCCCTAAATAGTCTTGATTCCCATTGTCATTTCCATTTTGGTGAATGTTGGCCTCTAGATTGAGTGTTTAATAAGAGTTTGAGTGAACCTTCCAGAGATAATCTAGAAGGGGGGGGAGGGGGGGTTGAATAGATTATCTAAATTTTTCAAAACATAAATTCTCAAACAAACTTAAACTGCAAACCCCAAAATCAAAGTGTCAGCGGAAGCAGAAAGAATGAGCACGAGATTTACAGTGGTTTGGATCGAAAGATCCTACATCCACTCTCCTTCCACAATCCTGTGAAAGGGTCTTCACTACTTACTTCCCTACTTATTGTTTACAACGAATATCTTCAGCCTTACAGGTTTTCCTTCTTGATTTCTGGAAATAATGGCTTGAAGATGTGAATGATAGTGTTCTATAAACACTATAAAACTACGAACGTAAAGAACGTTCTTGTTTGTGAATATGAACTCTGTGAGTGCTTGATTGTGTTACAAGATGCTTGTGATTTTTCAGAATTGCAAAAGTTATTCTATTCTAAACAAAAGACCTATTTATAGAGAATTGATGCTTGGTGGTTGTAACTTCCTAGTTGACTCTTCTCTTGTTTGTTATAACTAACTAACTGAATCTTGTAACTGTTTCTTGTTTAGTTATAACTGTTCTGGAAACTGCTTGATTTTCTAAAACTTAAGTCGTCTTCTTTTCTCATCTTCAGACGCGGTCCACCTTATCTGATTTTCTTCATGTCTCTATATTTTATCAATCTTGAAGTGTCCTAGTCGTCTGGTAGCTTATCTTCAGTCTTGACTTATCTTCATCTGTCTTCTTGTGCTCGTCCTTATCTGTCTTCTTGAACATGTCCTTATCTGTCTTAAGTACTTAGTCTATTACAAGTTTTCACTACATCAGCTGGCTATACAATGATTCAGCTGACCATCCTATTTTTACATTTATCTTAACTTCATCAAAACAATATATTTTTCTCCTAACAATTTTTCCCTTTTTGATGATGTTAAAACTCAGCTCAAGAAAAGAAATGTGTTAGTAAATTAGAATGAGAAAACTCCACAAAGTACAGACAGTTAAGTCACTTAGCCCTGTTGGTCCCGGAATGTTGAGTTAATTAAAACCTTGAGTTAGCTTTCTAGAACAAAATCTTGAAAGGGGGGTTTGAATAGATTTTGTAGATTTTTCAAATCTCACAAAATCAACTCAAAGAATCAGATTATCACAGCGGAATATAATTGAGAACTCAACTTTTAACAAGATCAAAAGCAAGGCTGATATTCAGATTTTAGTTAAGATTCTGAACTTTAATCTTGAATTAAAAATATTGTAATTTGAACATAAATTAAAGAAAGCAAGAAATAACACCAGGATTTATAGTGGTTCGGATTATAACAATCCTACATCCACTCTCCTTCTCCAAACTTTGAAGAAGGGTCTTCACTAGCTGCTTACTTACTTACTGTACAATCTTTACAAATTACAACTCGATCTTCAACTCTTCAACAATCTAATCAACTCTCTGAAATCTAACTCTAAGAATAAGATGTGTTTTTGAAGATGTGAAGTGAAGTGTTCTATAAACACTTAGAAAATATTTGAAATCTCTCTTGACAAATACTTTGTGAAATCAATATTGAATAGTGTGAAAAATCAAATTTGCATAAGTGTCTAGAAAAATAAAATCTAGTCCTATTTATAAGTCTGAAAAGACAGTTAGTTTGTTAGTTAGTTCTAACAAACTGAAAACTGCTTAACAAACCTATTCTTGAAAACTACTCTTGACCTCAGCTGATTCTTCCTACTCGTCTGCAGCTGACTTGGTGAAGACTTGCCTTTCTTATTCTACTCAGCTTGTCTTGACCTCGTCTGAGCTCTTTATGATCATCTCCTGCAGATGATAAGATTTGAGCTTGTCTCCAGATGACCTATAAACTCTGATCTCCAGCTAACTTAATCAGCTCTCGACCTAGTCTGATCAGCTTAGCATCGACCTCTGATCTGAGCTGTTTATCAACGTTGTCTGCTCATCTGGATTGTTCTTTTAACTCATCAAAACTCTTCTTGATCTAACAATTTCCCCCTTTTTGATGATGTTAAAACTATAAAGAAACATGCTCACAGCTGATGTTAGTCAAAGTTATTCAAATCAATCAGATAAGCAAGTTAGAATTTATTCACACTATCAATTCAGATTAAAGCATTTTTAATTCACACTTAGAAAGTTTTGAAGAAAAAAAAAAACTTTAAGTCTTAAGACTTTTTCAAGGATTTTTTTTAAAAAAAAATTTAGTCTTAGGACTTAGAAAAATTTTTTTAGGTTTTAAGAAAAATTTTGCAAATATTGAGTCTGAGATGATAAATTTTCTCAGATGTTTTATACTTAGAAAAAATTTTAAAGTTTCTTAAAACAGTAAAGAAAACTTTTAAAAATACACAAGTAAAACAGATAAGAACCAGTCATCTCATTCATATTCAGCTCATTTACAAATTTACATATGGAACAAATAAGAAGATAAAGGAAGAAAATTTAAGCTTATCTAATCTGTCCATCGGTCTGCTTCTGGAAGCTGCATCCAATCAAATATTCTTGTTCTTAGCTCAGCAATTTCCTTTGGATCAGTCAACTTCATCTGATTTATGCCATAGTTGATAGTTGATCTGATCCATTCCTTGTCTATCGAGCCATCATCTTTCAGCTTTATCGGAATGGATGAGTAGTCTAGAGCAACCAAATCCACGTTATACCATTCATCTCCTTCATCAAGAAGTTTCTGATACAAACTCGGATTTTCCTTCTCCATCCAATCATGCCAAGCGACCGTCTCATCAGCTGATGACGCTCCAACTCCTTTGCAAATATACCAGAAGAAGGTCCACTTGGCTTCGTACTTCATGTACTCAGCTGCCCACGAAGGATGTGCGATCATTTCTGGAGGGGCATCAGTCCTTTCAGCAGGTCTGATCCAAGCTGCCTCTGCTCCTCCTCCAGCAGATGGGACTACCCACTTCTTCTGTAATTTGTCAAAAAATGCGGCCAGCCTCCTTTGCCGACTTAATCTTTCTCCTTGCTTCCCTTCTGCCATAGTACACTTTTTCAGCCTTGATACGTCGGTCCCTTTCTGCCTCTATCCTAAGCTGCTCAGCTGATTTTTCCAGTGGCCTCTTTCCAGCAGCTTTGGACATCAGGCTCTGCCTAATAGGCGACACGACTTTCTCTATCTCCTTTTCCTTCTCTTTCTCTACCACCACCAGCTCCTTCCCCTTTCCCTTCTCAGCTTCTGCTTTGGCTCTAGCCTCCTCCTTCCTCTCTCTAATCTTAGCCATATATCTTTCAGATTTCAGCTCAACTTCTTTCTTTCTAGCCAGCTCATCTGCCCTGATTGCTTCCTCAATCTGATCGATTCTGATTTTTAAGGCAGTGAGCTCATCTGATTGGCTAGCTGCTGAAAGTTTGATCTGGTTAAGCTCGGCTTTCACAATCTCCACATCTTCCCCCTTTTTAACATCATCAAGTAGCATAGCAAGCTGCTCCTTGATAACAGTAAAATAGGTGGAAGCTGAGGATTGATTAAAGAGGATCTCATCGGCCAGCAGTTGATTATCAGCCTGGGTCTGGATTCTTAGCTCGCCAACCTCTTTCTTCACTCCTTCCAGCTCTTCTTTGACAGCCAGTTTAACAGAATTTGAAATAGAAGATAGAAGATTTACCTCAGATGCCTTTAGCATGTCTTCCATAGTTACACTGACAGAATCCACGATGTCTGCAGTCTTCATTGTGAGCATCTGAGTAAACTTATCCTCTACCCTCTTCTCCAGCTGGTTTAGAATTGAAGAAAAGGTGGATCCTGGGCTGCTGGGAGGGACGGCTGGTAGCGTTTCAGATAAGCCAAGGCGGCTTCGAAGGAAATTCAAGAGCTGCGCCTCTGATAAGATGACAGATAAGGATGCGACCCCAGCAGACTCCAAAACAACCTTTTCCCAAGAGATGAAGTTGTCCCAGCCTACTTCATCTGTGAAGAGGCTCATCTCCTCCAGATCTCCAGTTCTCAGATGGTGAACCAGCCAAATCTCAATGAACTCCTTCATTACTTCAGGGTTAAACTGAAGTTCAGGAATTAACTCTGCTAGTCTCCGTTTGGCATCTGATCGTAGGGACAACTCAAAGCTTCCTACAGATCCATCTGGTCGTGGAGTGTGAATTGGACTGATTTGGGGTGATGGACTGGGATATTTGGTGGAGAGAAAATCAAGAAAATCAAAGGGTTGAGTAGAGGTGGGAGGGATATCAGGTGTGGGAGATGAGGTGGGAGGTATTTCTGGTATAGGAGATGAGGTGGGAGGTGTTTGTATTTGGATAATTTCGGGAGTAGGCTGTTTCAGAGGCTCAGAAGTACCAGCCTTAGATACTTCTTCATCGCCTAGGTGGGTGGGGGATTTATCGGAGGATGAGATGTTGGAGGATGTACCTGGAGAGGCTTGCCTCTCAGCAGATGCGGTTCGCTCAGAGCTGGGATCTTCCAGCACCTCCGTCTCAGCCTGTACCGCTGAAGCTATTTGTAATGTTACAGCTTCCTCTGGTAACAGACTAGCAGGAATTGAGGAAGACTCCCCAACTATATCAGTAGCCTTGACCAGCCTCCTCCTGGTCCTTCTTCTGAGTGGTTGAGCCACATCAACTTCTACCCCGGCTGCTTCTTCAGCTGGCAGAGCAGCTGGTGCCTCTTCCTCGGCTGCTGGGACCTCAGCTTCTGGTACCTCTACTTCTGGTACCTCAGCTGGCTGCCTCTGCACCCCAGCTGCTGCCAATTCAAGTCTCTGGGCCTGTGCCTCGTCTAATTCATCGTCTGAATCTGGCAGTCCACCCAATCTTTCATTCTGCGTAAGCAAACCCTTTTGCTTAGAAAATTTCTTCTTTCCTTCCCTCGTCTGGACCCTCTTATTCAGTCCATCCATCAGTACTGTGATCTTATTAAACAGATTCACAGTAGACTGAGGAACCCAATCTCCAATCGTAGGGTTAAACACCAACCTTGCCTGCTCTTCCTTTAACCTCCTAAATAGCAATTCTACCCAATCAACCCTTACACCATCAACTATAGCTCTCATACAACACAACCTAGACTTAGTAACCCCGTCATGTGAACTCTGATCACCCAGAATTGACTTAGTTACTATAGTCATCAACAGCCTATATTTCCTTCTCAACATGTGCTTTTTCAAATCCCTCCTTGTTCCCCTATATGTAACCCTGGCGAACAAATCAAAAGATTGTTCCCATTCCTCTTCCTTATATACTAATGGATTCACACCCTCAGCAGATGTATCCAAAGTCCTAGCCACATTTTCTTTCGTATACTCCAATCTAGTCCCCTCAACAGTAGTACTAAACCCGTCATCAGAAAACTCACAGTTTACTAGGAATTCTGCGCCTATGAAGTCCATTGTTTTGTTTTCTGCGGATCTGAATGAACAGAACCCTCGTAGTCTTGATGCTTCCAACAGCCTTAGAATTTCGCTGGATTCTCTGTCCTGAGTGGTTTCAAAGTCGACGTACATCTCGGCTTTGAGTTTATTTTTAACAGCTTCAGTATTCATTTTGAAATTTGATACTGATGCGGTTATATAAGTGGGAGGTTTAGGGGGTTGGGATGAAGAAGAAGCCATTTTGAATAAGTTTTTGTAAGAGAGGATTTTTACAGGGGATTTTGATAAGTGAAATGTGAAAGTGAAAAATTTTTAAAGAAGAAGGTAAGATTTTAAACTTAGAGGAGAGAGAGGGAAAGTTTGGGAATGCAAAACGTGGCACGATCTCAGAGTTTTTATTTTAAACCGTTGATTTTAGAAGGCGCATGTAAAACATCGACTGTTTAGCGAGAAAAACGATTGAGATTCAGGCACGTGGCCTTCACGTGTCTTGAATTGTGTAAAAAGTAACCGTTTATCCTACGGATTAGACGGCTAATAGACTTACTTTATCAGAAGTAATTAGTATACCTGACGTAAGCAATGAGATGTCTTGCTTAGTACTCAGGTATTCTATTTCAGACTTGGTAAAAAGTCAGACTAGGTCAAAAAGATCTTATCTGATATTTTTCAAAAACTCTCTCCTAGTCTGATTTTTGAAAATCAAAAAAAAAAATTCAGCTTGGTTACAAAGTTCAGATTATTTGAAATACACACACTTAAGGACTTCATTTGAAAACAAAAATTTTTAGAAGAACAAAGATGAAGGTTTTCTAAATGAAGAGATTTATGAGACTAATCTGATATACCTGTTCCTGCAAACAAACTCATCAAAACTTTTTAGTAGCTGAGGTAGATCAGATAGGGTGCAGATAGTCATCTGTTTTTCAGAAAATCAGCTGACTATTGTGCCCTAGTCTGATTTACCATATGTCAGATAAGCAATTATCATGTCAGATAAGGTCAATATGACTAATCCTTGATTCTTGATTCCTAAACAGGAGATCAATGATATCAGCTACCTGATTGTCCTTTGACTCAGATCTAGTCTGATAATTCTTTCTAGACATAACAAACTAAATTGAGAGAGACAAGAATTTAAAAAACAGAATTAGAGGTTTACCAACGAAACATCTAATAAACCTAATTCTACAGATAATTCTTTAAACCTCATCTCTGCTAGTGGTTTTGTTAAGATGTCTGCTCTTTGAAAGTCGGTCAAGATCTTCTCAAGTCTGATATCTCCTTTTTCTACATGGTCTCGGATGAAGTGGTGTCTGATATCTACATGCTTGCATCTTGTGTGAAGAATTGGGTTCTGGGTAATAGCTATGGCACTATTACTATAACAAAAGATTGGTACTTCTTTGGTGATAATATTATAGTCCCTTAGCTGTTGACTTATCCAGATCAGCTGAGAACAACAACTTCCAGCTGCCATATACTTAGCTTCAGTTGTGGAAGTAGCTACAGAGGTTTGTTTCTTAGACAACCATGAAATCAACTTACTTCCAAGAAATTGGCAAGTACCAGATGTAGATTTTCTATCTATCTTACACCCACCAAAATCCGAATCTGAGTATCCAGACAGCTCAAAGTTGTCATCAGCTGGATACCACAATCCAACATTTACAGTTCCTTTCAAATACTTGAGGATTTTCTTTGCTGCTTCAAGATGGCTTTTCTTAGGATTAGCTTGAAATCTAGCACAGACTCCAACTGCAAAAGAAATATCAGGTCTACTAGCAGTTAAATATAATAAAGAACCAACAAGACCTCGATACTCAGTCTGATCAGTGTCTTCTCCCTTCTCATCTGGATCCATTGAAAAATTTGTAATCATAGGTATCTTAGCTTCTCGGCTGGTACCTATTCCATATTTTTAAATAAGATCTTTTGTATATTTGGCTTGATTGATGAATATTCCTTTCTTTGTCTGCTTGACTTGAAGTCCAAGAAAATATGTCATTTCTCCCATCATGGACATTTCAAATCTGCTTTTTATAAGACTACTAAACTCTTCACATAAAGATATGTTAGTTGATCCAAAAATTATATCATCAACATAAAGTTGAACTAATAAAAGATCACAACCAAACTCTTTTCTAAATAGAGTTATATCAATTCTACCTTTAACAAAACCATTTTGAATTAAATAATCAGACAAGGTGTCATACCAAGCTCTTGGTGCTTGTTTAAGTCCATATAGAGCTTTCCTTAGTTCTTCTTTTAAAGACCCATTTGGTTCCAATGACTTTTTGATGATGAGGCCTTTCAACAAGCTCCCACACATCTTGTCTTTGAAACTGATTTAGTTCTTCTTGCATGGCATTAATCCAGTTGGAATCAGTTAGAGCTTCTGTAATTGATTTAGGTTCAATTAATGACACATAGCAACTGAACATACAATCTTGATTTAGTTGGGTCCTCGTCTGGACACCAGAGTCCAAATCTCCAATTATCTGCTCAGCTAGGTGATATGACATTACTTTCTTACCTTTATCTTTTGCAGTGGATTAAAATAATGATTAAATTTTTATTTTAAAAAATTTATAATAATTAGATAACCAGGCATAGATAACGGATATATAAAAAAATGTATATCCGTTATCTCTGATTAAATATTTAATTTAAAAATAAGTTAAATTGCTTAGATAACGAAGCATAGATAACCACATAAAAATATTTGTTATCTATGAGCGTGTTCTAATTTTAATCAAGAACAGAGATAACGGATACAGAATAGATAACGGATTTACAAATATTAGATAACGGATTTAAAAATATCCGTTATCTATGCCTGGTTATCTATGAACAAAAATGTAGTAGTGTTATTTGGAGGAAAATGAAGGTTGCCCGGTAATTGTATCATCATATCTTACATCCGATGAGGTAACGAAATTACTTAATGTGCTTCGTAAGCATAAATCCACCATAGGTTGGTCCATTGATGACTTAAAAGGTATAAATCCTTCAATTTGTATGCATAGGATTAGGCTTGAAAAGGACCATAAACCCGTAGTGCAACCACAAAGGAGAGTTAACCCTAACATACAAGAAGTAATTAGGAAGGAAGTTGTTAAATTGTTAGATGCTAATATGATCTTTCCTATTTCCAATAGTCCATGGGTCTCTCCATTGCATGTTGTAGCCAAGAAAGGGGGGATTACGGTAATTAAGTGTGAAAATGATGAATCAATTGCAACTAGGGTAGATACGGGGTGGCGAGTTTATGTTGACTATAGAGAACTTAATAAGGCCACGTGCAAGGACCACTTTTCCTTACCTTTTCTAGATCAAATGCTTGATAGGTTAAGTGGATTTGAGTACTATTGTTTCTTAGATGGTTATTCCGGTTACAATCAAATTATGATTGCATCGGAAGACCAAGAAAAGACTACATTTACTTGCACGTATGGGTTGTTTGCTTGGAAAAGAATGCCATTTGTTCTTTGCAATGCTCCCGCAACTTTCCAAAGATGCATGATGTCAATTTTTCATGGCTTGATTGAGAAAATCATGGAGGTATTTATGGATGATTTTTCCATTTTTGGTGAGTAATTTGATAATTGCCTTACTAATCTTGACATTGTTTTGCAAAGGTGTGAAGATACAAACTTGGTGCTAAATTGGGAAAAGTGCCATTTCATGGTCAAGGAAGGCATTGTTTTGGGACATCATGTATCATCGAAGGGCTTGCAAGTGGATAAGGCAAAAATCGTGGCTATTGAGAAGTTGCTTCCGCCTAAGGATGAAAGGAATTCGATCTTTCCTTGGACATGCCGGGTTCTACCGGCGATTCATTAAGAATTTCTCTCAAATCTCTAAACCCTTATCTCATCTCTTAGAAAAAGATGTGCCATTTGAGTTTAATGATGATTGTTTGATTGCTTTTAGGTCTTTGAAGGAAGCATTAACGAGTGCTCCCATTCTCATTACTTCGGATTGGACAAAGCCCTTCATTCTCATGTGTGATGCAAGTGATTTTACCCCCCCCCCCCCCGTGTCGTTTTAGGACAATTGAGAGAGAAGAGGTTTCATGTCATCTACTATGCCTCTAAGACTTTCAATCCGGCCCAAGTCAACTACACCACTACCGAAAAAGAGATGCTTGCGGTGGTGTATGCTTTTGATAAGTTTCGACCCTATCTTGTAGGGTCGAAAACTATTGTGTACATCGACCATGCAGCAATTCGGTATCTCATGTCGAAAAAGGATGCTAAGCCTCGGTTGATTAGATGGATATTATTGTTGCAAGAATTTGACATGGAGATAGTAGACAAGAAAGGTAGTGAAAATATCATAGCGGATCACCTTTCTAGGCTTGAAGGTGTAGAAGAGATGAAAAGGGATGTTGAGGGAGTTGAAGAGACCTTTCCCGATGAAGGATTGTTAAGTATTGAAGAGGTAATGTGTGTGGTAAAGGAAGAAAAAGCTCCATGGTTTGCCGATTATGCGAATTTCCTAGCAAGTGGAGAGCTACCACCGGAGATGAATCCCTATGAAAGGAAGGTTTTTACAATCGGGTCAAGCATTTCATATGGGACGATCCATACCTCTTCAAAGTAGGTGTGGACGGAGTACTTCGGAGGTGTGTGACGAGAAAGGAAGGGGAGGAAATCATGAAACATTGACACTCTTTACCGTGTGGAGGCCATCATAGCACTTCCAAGACCGTGAGGAAGATTTTATTGTCGGGATTCTATTGGCCAACTATCTTCAAGGATTGCGAGAAATTCATCAAGGAATGTGACAAGTGCCAACGGATAGGAAACCTTAACAAGAGGGATGAGATGCCCTTGAGCAACATCTTAGAAGTGGAAATTTTTTATGTATGGGGAGTTGACTTCATGGGACCATTTCCGCCGTCGAAGGGGTATCAATACATCCTTGTAGGGGTTGACTATGTGTCCAAATGGATAAAAGTCATTCCTACCAAAAGCAACAATTTCAAGGTGGTCATAGAATTCTTGAAAATGATCTTTACACGGTTTGGGGTTCCAAGGATTTTGATAAGTGACGGTGGTAGCCACTTTGTTAACAAGGCTATGGAGAAGCTTTTGTTAAGGTATGATGTTAAACACAAGGTTGCTACTCCTTACCACCCGCAAACAAATGGCTTAGCCGAGGTGTCTAACCGCTTGATCAAGGGTATCTTGGAGAAGACGGTGAGGACGAGTAGAAAGGATTGGGCAACAAAGCTTGATGATGCGTTATGGGCATATAGGACCGCCTATAAGACGCCTCTTGACATGTCCCCCTATCAATTAGTGTATGGAAAGGCTTGCCATCTTCCGGTGGAGTTAGAGTATAAAGCATTTTGGGCTCTCAAAAAGTTGAATTTTGATGAAGAGCTTGCGGGAGAGAAGAGGGCTCTCCAATTGCATGAGTTGGACGAATTTAGGATGAATGCCTATGAGAGGTCAAAGATTTTCAAGGAAAAGACCAAGAAGTGGCATGATGCAAGGCTTAGAAGGAAGGAGTTCAAAGAAGGAGATCAAGTGCTCCTTTTTAACTCAAGATTGAAGCTTTTCCCCGGTAAACTCAAATCGAGATGGAGTGGACCTTTCCGTGTTGTGAAGGTTTTTCCGAACGGATATTTTGAGGTGATGAATGACAAGGATGAGAGGTTTATAGTGAATGGGCATCGGTTGAAGCTTTATCATGTTCACTCACAAAAAGAGGTTTTGGATGCCCTTGATCTTAAGGATGTGCCTTGTTTAGGTAGTGAAAGGGAAGTGTGAACTCTTAGAGTTCCGTCCAGCAAAGGACGTTAAACCTAGCGCTTGATGGGAGGCAACTCATTCTTTTTGCTTTGTTGTTTTTGTTATTTTGTGTGTTGCTTTGAATAATGTGGGTTTTGTGATCCTTGTAGGTGAGATGAATTGCTAGGAATTTGAGGATCTCTAGGATGCTTAAAGGAAGATGAAGATTGAAGGCTTATGGGTAAAACACTTCCTTTCAACCTTAGACTTGTCTAAGTTTGGGGGAGGTGTTTCTTTATGATTTGTACTCTTGATGATATTTGCACTTCTTCTTGATTAACTTGATGATGTGATGATTTGGATTTTGAGAGTTTGATGATTTTATTGATGCTATGATTCTCTTGATTCTATTTGAGCTTATTGTCTATTGATGATTGCGATTTGATGATCCTTTGGATTCCTTATTCTTTTGATTCCTTATTCTATGATTTCGAGCTTAATTGTAGATTTAGTGTCATATCTTTGAGTATCATTATTGATGTAGTGAGTATGCTTGGATTTATGTACATGAGCACTTGTGCTTGATTTATAAGATATATTGGATTTTGATTTGATCATTAGTTGATTAGTAGCTTGAAGCTAGCTTGCTTGATTTATTATGTGAAGATGAATGTGATTGATAATGCTTGATTCATTGCTCAATTTAAGCCCGTGAGCTTTTGTGCCTTAATAATCGTACATCTTATACGGTTGATTTGATATTTCTTTGTGAGTGCATCATTCATGGATTTGTATACTAGAACTTGCCACTAGACTTGTTGATATTGATCTATGTATGATGTCAATAAAGTGATAAGAGGCCATGTTTGATATGATTAGTCACTTTGCCAAATTTTTCCCCACCAAATACATTTGATTTCCTTAGTTTGCCATGTTGAGCCTACTATCCTTATTCTTTGGCAAGCCAAGTGAAATTGAAACCATTAGCCTATTTTTATGAGTCTTTCTTGTCCTATATTTAGTTGAGCTTGATTGTTGGCTAATGATGGTGATTTGATGGCTAAGTGTGGGAAGATGATGAGCTAAGTGATGAATGAAGCATAAAAGAAAGAAAGGTTGTGAAATGAAAAAATTGAATTGTGAAGAAAAAAAAATATATGAAGTGAATGAAAAGAAGAAAAATTCATTTGTGGGCTTAAGTGAAAAAGAGAAAGCTCAAGTGAATG